>OY292394.1:52760390-52790028 GCA_958496205.1 Idaea biselata | reverse complement strand
TCGTTTCGATACGACATCGATACTGTCATACGATGATTCTACTGTCACATTCTGATAGTAGAGTGACAGTAGAACCATCGTTATGACAGTATCGTTGTCGTATCGAAACGAACCGAAGTAACCCTCCAGGATCCTTGGAACATTTTCGCAATTAATTTATATAATTTAACAGTCATATTGTCCTTCAAATTGCGTACGTTATCCCGGTACTTCGCTCAAAAGTAGTAGTACAGATCCTACCTCTGTTATCTACCACAATCGACAGTTTCGTATAGGAAATTATTGGGCGTCTCATCAAAATGAAGCTACTTACGGAAAACTAGCATGCTAGTAATCAAATTGCATAAATGTACCAGGGATCCTGAACAATTATACTCTAAACTTTTAAATTCAAACGATTTGTTAATTTAGTTCTATTTTCCTTTTTCTTACCTCTACGTTTCAATGGTCTTGGGTCTTGTTACAATGGTCTTGCTCGCGAAGAGATCTTCGCGAGCAAGACCATTGTAACACGGTTGAAACGTCGAGGTAAGAAAATAAATAATAATTCGCGATTAAGACCCGGTAAAATGTAACTAAGTTAACAAACCTTCCAAATTTAAAAAGTTGTATGTTTATCTGTTACTCTCTCTTAGAATCTGGGGCCTGATTCCGCTAAATTGCAGTGGAATCTCAGTGGTGTCTCAGTGGAATGGCAAATAGTAGTCTCATGATATATGACCCATGCAGGATGAATACGTTAGTTTGACCCTCTTAGTTCTTACATACATCCTTCCACACCCATATTATATCGATGGTGGTTTCCAAGGTTACCTATCCTGTCATAAATGCTTACCATAGACAATAGATGTAAGTCGACGCGCCTGGCTGCGCTCGCCCCTATGTCCGGCGCCGCGTCGCTCCGCGGGTAGCCGCCGTGTTGAGCTATCACCCGGTCCAAGTTGCTGATGGACAGCTCGGTGTTTTGGACGTCGCCTTTTTCTATGTAGATCTGGAGACGAATAAAAGACAGTTATTACCGACAAAGAACACAAAAGAGGAAGCAGCATAGCTTTACATCCACATACAGCATAAGTCGCGATCTCGTGGGAATATCGGGATCAAAAGTAGGCTATGTTACTCCTCGATAATATAGTTTTGTATTAGTGAAAGAATTTTTGAAATCAGTCCAGTAGTTTCGGAGCGGAGCTTCGGTAAAAAACGCACAAATCTTTCCTCGAAATTAAAGACCTTTAAAAAGACCGAAAAGATTTAAAGAGACTCGAAACGTTGAGCATAGAAACAATGCTAAAAGTTAAAATACCACGCGATTAAAACCGAAAAAAGAATTTTAATTACAATCCCACATCGCAAAATCAGAAAAAAAATCTAAATCTTTCCTCTTTATAATATTAGTACGTATAGATAGTATAAAAATACCTTATTGTTAACAGTAGGTAGCTGGTTAAGCAAGGCTGCGTGGAGCTCCCTCTCGCGAACTCCTCGCGGATGGAGAGCATCCATCAGCTCCTTCACTTGTTCAGGGTCCGTGATGCGCCACCAGCCGTGCCTGAAGAGAAAAATAGGTTTTGATAAAATTGATCTAATTATAAAATAGATTTAGCTTTTTTTGATCGGGTTGCAAAGAACTATAACCATGCTATAATAAAATGAGTTTTAAGTGCCAGACCTAGTTTAAACCATAATTTACTATGCCTAAATCATGGTTTAAACCAGGTCTGGCCTTAAAACTCATTTTATAATAGCACCCAAAGAGACAGCGAACAAAGGAATTAAGTTATAGACCATATTTTCTAAAAACTTATTTTCAATAACTCCTAAAGAACATAATAAAACTAACGGTAACTCCTTAGAAACATAACAAAACCAACGGTAACTCCATAAAACATATTGAAACTAACGACACCTTAAAAACATATTAAAACTAAGCATAACTCCTTAGAAACATAATAAAACTCACCGTAACTCCTTAGGAACATAATGGCCACTGAGTTTAGGCGGCAACCCATGAGCTTTACAATGCTGAAGTTGGTCCATTTCCTCGAGAGACATCTGTATCGGCGGGGGGCTGTCACACGTAACATAAGTCGATAGAGCGTTGAAGTTGAGAATTCCGAGGCTGGTGAGGGAGTTGGCTTTCGCTTTCTGAACTGATAGGTCGTATTTTAGGGCGTCTGCGTTTAGTTCCTTTTCTAGATCGTTGTCCTATAAGAAAACAAATTTTCAACGTTGTTTCTTAGTGTTTACCACACTTAGGAAATACTGTTTTTTGAAAAAAATGCATTCAAAATTTAAATTACAAGCCGGGTTGAACTGCAAAGTTCGCCGGTAGATGTCACTACGAGTCCCGGGTCCGTTTTTGGAGTTTCGTACAAAAGGGTAAAAACGGGACCCTATTACTGAGACTTCGTTGTCTGGCTATATCTCATGAACCGTAATAGCTAGGCAGTTGAAATTTTCATAGAAGATGTAGATATGTAGCCGCAACAACAACAAATACTAAACACAAAATAAAACAAATGTTTAAGAGGGGCTCCCATACAACAAACGTGATTTAGGGACATGAAAACGCAACGATACCGCGTGGTATTTTTACCAGTAGCGCCATCTAGTGAGACTGGAGAAAGAGTGGCGCCAATAGTTAACATTTTAACGTTTGCGTTTCGTTCAAAGATTGATTGGTCCAGTGGTTATTTTAGGGTTACACGTACGCAATTATGATATTGGTACGGAAACCTTGCGCGTGCGCGAGTCTCGCACTTGGCCAGGTTTTCACTCCTTGGATACAAAACCTTAGAAAGAGAGCTTTTCTCTGGCTGAGTAAGAGTTGAGAGACATGAGACAAGACGATATACCTGTTCTTTTTCCTCGTGCTCCGTCTCATCCTCTAGCTGCCCCTTGAGTCCAGCTTCCATCATATCCTGATCCAATCCGGACAGACTGAGGCTGGAGTCCGCGTATATGTTGTTTGATGGTACCTGCAACAATCACCATTCACATTCAAGATGGCAACTTGGAGAATTTGGAGAATGGATATATCTCGGTAATTACAAAACATACTGAAACCATATTTTGGTATTTAATTTATCCTTGTAGTGGCTTCATTTTGGTAGTTTTGTTTAGACTTTCACAACACAAAAAACAACTAAAGCGATGTTTTCGGTTGTATCCCTCTCGGGAGCCTAGGGTTCGCTTTCACGCTTTAGTCCCCTTTCACGACACCCACAGGAAGAGATGGGGTAACCCTAATCTATGCCGGAGCTACATGGCATTTACAGACAGAAAAATGCATCATCGAAAATTCTCCCGTGGCAGGATTCGAGCCTTAGTCGATAAAACAAACAGGGAGAATGCGAAATCGTTAATTCACCGTGTCACGTGGGTTCCAGTGTGGCGCAGTGGTAAGAAAGAACAGAACTACAGAAATATGAGTAACGTTACCTGCACCGAGGTGACGTTACGTTACGTTACCTTTAAAATATGTATTCTAAGAATATTTGCACACCATACTTGGTAGAAATAGTTGGACATATTATAAATTGTAACACCGTATTGTACCTTTTTCTAATCAAATATATAAATTGAATTGAATTGAATGTTAGTCTATAAGGTATGTGGTATCTATGGGTCTTAGTAGCCTGATATAAATGGTTTTTTTTTTAACGTTACGTAACGTTACGTTACCTGCACCGAGGTGACCATGCTGTTCAGCGTGAAGAGACTGGGGTCGTGCAACAGATGGAGGTTGTTGGACACGTCCCAGCGGTGGCCGGCGCACGGCACCACGGCCGCGCACGTGTGGTCACTGTCGCAGAATGTCGCTGTCTCTGGCTTCACCTTTACAAACCAAATCGAAACTCTATTAATCTTAATATTCTATTTTAAGTGCTTAAGCCTGCACTGGGCTTTCATAGAATCCAGCCCTGCGTCTATCGTGCGTTATGTTTTCGCAGAAGTATTGTTTCTTTAAAATATTTCTATTAATCTTGTTACTAAACATGGAATGGTGTCGAAGTAATTAACCACTTTTTATTTTTGTCTGTCAACTTTGAAAGTTCTTGTCACAGAGAAATACAAAAGATGTTGTCACTACTCCGACCGATCCACGTTTATTAAAAGGAAAAATACAAATCCTGGTTTTATTCACATAAAACATGGTCACCCTAGTTAGAGAATTCTCAAGGAAATTTTAAAAGTAATATCTTTTATCGAACTGGTGTAACATACAAAAATACAAAATGATTTATTACCAAAACTACGTAGCACTATTTTAATACAATATAATTCTACCTAAATAATTTATAATATAAAACATTAACAACAAACAGTACTAATGTAGAACATTGCCAGTGAGCCATAAACTAGACGGTTAAGGTCTGTATCTTATGGCTCTATGTATAGTATGGTATGTAATGGTATATATGTGCTCTGGTATGTATTGTAATTATTTACAAGAATCGAGCCACAGATGTATAGACAGAGATAATTAAAAGACAAGCGTACCACCACTTACCTCATTAATATTGTTCAAGAAAGATGCCTCGTGTCTCAGTATAGAGAACCACTTCCCCTCCAGTATCTTGGTGTAGAGGTGTGAATGTGCCGAGTCGACGTCCATTTGTTCCTGCTTTATCTCCGCGGCTTGCTTCTCTTGTTCTTCCTTTATTTGTTGTTCCTTAGGAAAGGATAGGTTGTTTTAATTTAGGGGGAAGGTTTACCTACTCTTTCTCCATATAAACGTAGCGTTTATTTTAATTTAGGAGGAAAGTCTACCTACTTTTTAACCGACTTTAAAAAAAGAAGGAGGAAATCACTTTTTTTTTAAACGCCACATAAACTCAACAAAGTTTTAACGGGCGTCAGTGCCGTCGACTTATAAATAAAAAATATCTAAACTAATGTGAATTGTTTCGAATGCGACCCGTATATTGTTTGTTTTTATGTGTGTATGTATGCGGATATGTCCGCGCCGTACTCCGGCATATAAAGTCCGATTTCGATCATTCTTTTTATCCATACAAATGTAGTCGACTGTTTCCTCCTTAGATAAAGACTTTAGAGCAGACTAGCTGCGTCTCGCGGTTTTAACCCGCGTAAGTCCAGATCCCGTGGGAATATCGGGATCAGAAATACCCTATGTTACTTAGGGTGAATGTAGCTTTCTAATGGTAAAAGAATTTTTGAAATCTGTCCAGTAGTTTTTGAGTTTATTCATTACAAACATACATAGACACAAACATCTTTCCTCTTTATAATATTAGTGTAGAAGTGTAGATATGCCTAAAAATCAATATCAGCCATGACCATGCCCATACGTTTTGGGTTTTTCATTTTCTAATTAGAATAGAAATGAAATTTAGAAAAAATAGAATATGATAAAAGTTAATTATGGAGAAAAGCTTTCCCCTTGAGGAATTGCTTTTAGCGCTATTTAGACCTAAAACTGGGCCACTTTATTAACTCGATTGGTTGATTGTTACAAGTAGGAGAAGGACCGTTTTGGAGATCCACTCATACGAGCGTATGCGGGCAACCAAAAACCACGGCTGCATTTATATTCCATTTTTATGTTTATACTCGTATTAGTGTTTTTCTGTTTCTTTTACTTTAAAATATTTCTATAACAGTTTCTCAGTTACATTTTTAGAGATAAACATTATAATCCACCCTAAACAGAGTACTCATGATTAGTATACCTTTTTAGCGGCGTCGAGTTGTGAGGAAACAGCCTCCGCCATCTTTCTTAGCTCCTCGAGATTATTGACAAGATTATCCTTTGGCTCCTCCTGCTTTTCTTCCTTCACGTTTTCAACCTAAAGAGATCATTTAATTTTAAAAATCACTTTTTTTTTACACACGATATATGAGCTTTTGACCACTATCTTAAATTAATGGTAATTTTAATTTTAAGATGTAATATTTTATTTATTGAAATTGAAGACATTTTTCGGTTTGAATCGCGTGGTGTTTATTACTTTTAGCATTGTTAGAACGCTCCACGTTTCGAGACCAGGTCCCTTCTTCAGGATTGACTTGTCTGTTCTTGAAAATGTCTTTAATTTCAATACAACATCGCGAAAACAAAAGAAAAATCTACTTTTATTTATTCTATTTTATTTTTAGCCTTTTTTGTCCCACTGCAGGGCAGAGGCCTCCCTCCCTTCTCTCCACTCCTCCCTGTTCAATGCTAGTTGGGCCCAGTCCCTATTGTGCGAGTACAACTCGTTCCGCCATCTCCTCCTGGGCCTGCCGCAGGGTGGCCTGCTATTCGGTGCCCAGTCCGTGGTGGTTTGAGCCCACATGTCGTCGGACATGCGGCAGATGTGGCCTGCCCAGTTCCACTTGAGTTTAGCGGCAGTGTGGCCAACGTCTTTTATTTTAGTTTGGGAGCGCAGTTCTGTGTTCCTGATTTTATAGATGAGTTTGACACCTAATATACTGCGCTCCAAGATGTAACATCCCCATCAAAAAAAGGAAAAGGACAGTAGAAGATCTGGCTGGCTTAGATGACAGGAAAAATCCTGTTATATTATGGTAACCGCTCTTACCTTGCCCAACGGAGCATTGGAAGACCACCCACTAAATTGATTGACCGACGACATTATATGTAGGGGTCGTGGGGAGTCGTTGGATGGAGGTGGCTCGGGAGAGCTGTTTGTGGCGTCGTATGAGGAAGGCCTATGTTCAGCAGTGGACGGATAAGGGCTGAGACGATGGTGCCCTTACCTTGACAATGCCCTGCGATGAATGGATGGATGTCTAACCATCGAGGACTCCATTAAGTCCATCCAGTGGGTTTCTGCACGAGGAACGCGGTGGGAATGGAGTCCTCGATGTCTAACATCTCTCGTTGCTCGCTTTCTCGCTTCTGTTGTCTCTCTCTTACCTCGACAATCCCCTGCGGTCTGTCGACTGGCTCGGCTTGTTGCGCATACATCGGTGTGTGAGTGGGTTTCTGCACGAGGAACGCGGTGGGAATGGAGTCCTCGATGTCTAACATCTCTCGTTGCTCGCTCTCTCGCTTCTGTTGTCTCTCTCTTACCTCGACAATCCCCTGCGGTCTGTCGACTGGCTCGGCTTGTTGCGCATACATCGGTGTGTGAGTGGGTTTCTGCACGAGGAACGCGGTGGGAATGGAGTCCTCGATGTCTAACATCTCTCGTTGCTCGCTCTCTCGCTTCTGTTGTCTCTCTCTTACCTCGACAATCCCCTGCGGTCTGTCGACTAGTGATGTGCCGAGTCGCTGTTTTTGTGACTCGAGTCGACTCGAGTCGGTTTATACGGACTCGAGTCCGGGCTCGAATCCCAGACTCGAGTCCGGACTCGAGTCCGGGCTCGAATCCCAGGCTCGAGTCCGGACTCGAGTCCGGGCTCGAATCCCAGACTCGAGTCCGGACTCGAATCCCGGACTCGAATCCCAGACTCGAATCCCAGACTCGAATTCCGGACTCGAATCACCAATGTGTGTCAAGCGACTGTTATTCCTTAATCCCCAAGATTTATTATTGTTTTACAACATTTATGGTTTTATTCAAAGTTTAACTGAATTTAACTGCCACAAACAATAATATTGATTGATTGGACTACCACAGACAATATTATTCTTGAATAAAAAATCCCGCGTCATTTGTACGGACGGACAGTCGAAGTTTGACGGTTTGGCGGGAGCTATTTTTTCCAAGTAAATGTATGTATCTATGGAAAACGAAACATTGCGTGGAGTGAGTGGAACAGAGATCGAGAACGAGCGAGTCAACTTACTCAAGTCAGTTGGAATCGCATAATAGAATCGAGTAAGCAGTACGGAATCGAGTCCCGGACTCGAGTCCCAGAATCGAGTCCCGGACTCGAGTCCCAGAATCGAGTCCCGGACTCGAGTCCCGGACTCGAGTCCCGGACTCGAGTCCCGGACTCGAGTCCCGGACTCGAGTCCCAGAATCGAGTCCCGGACTCGAGTCCCAGAATCGAGTCCGGTACTCGAGTACGCCGGACTCGAGTCCCGGACTCGAGTCTGCGGACTCGAGTCAAAATAAATTTGGACTCGAGTAAGCGAGTCCACCGAAAGAATCGAGTCTGACTCGAGTCAAGCCATACTCGGCACATCACTACTGTCGACTGGCTCGGCTTGTTGCGCATACATCGGTGCGTGAGTGGGTTTCTGCACGAGGAACGCGGTGGGAATGGAGTCCTCGATGTCTAACATCTCTCGTTGCTCGCTCTCTCGCTTCTGTTGTCTCTCTCTTACCTCGACAATCCCCTGCGGTCTGTCGACTGGCTCGGCTTGTTGCGCATACATCGGTGCGTGAGTGGGTTTCTGCACGAGGAACGCGGTGGGAATGGAGTCCTCGATGTCTAACATCTCTCGTTGCTCGCTCTCTCGCTTCTTTTGTCTCTCTCTTACCTCGACAATCCCCTGCGGTCTGTCGACTGGCTCGGCTTGTTGCGCATACATCGGTGCGTGAGTGGGTTTCTGCACGAGGAACGCGGTGGGAATGGAGTCCTCGATGTCTAACATCTCTCGTTGCTCGCTCTCTCGCTTCTGTTGTCTCTCTCTTACCTCGACAATCCCCTGCGGTCTGTCGACTGGCTCGGCTTGTTGCGCATACATCGGTGCGTGAGTGGGTTTCTGCACGAGGAACGCGGTGGGAATGGAGTCCTCGATGTCTAACATCTCTCGTTGCTCGCTCTCTCGCTTCTGTTGTCTCTCTCTTACCTCGACAATCCCCTGCGGTCTGTCGACTGGCTCGGCTTGTTGCGCATACATCGGTGTGTGAGTGGGTTTCTGCACGAGGAACGCGGTGGGAATGGAGTCCTCGATGTCTAACATCTCTTGTTGCTCGCTTTCTTGCTTCTGTTGTATGTATTTCTCTTCCATTTTTATTGATGAGCCTGTTCACGGACATAATAGGGTTTTTAAACTAAAATTTTGTTTAAAAACAAGATATTTACAACGTTTTTTAAGTTGTTTATTTCAGAGCTTGAATATTTCTCTAGTAATTGCATTGGCGTGAAAATACGAGACAGATAAATTACCGTATGTACCGGCTTACTTATCGGAACACGACAAAACTATTTAGCGAAACGATTTAGGCTAACAATTGTTACCTTCAACTTTGCACCCTCCTTGGTTAGGTTCATATTTGATAATCTGCGTATGATCACTTAAGTTCAACTCGGATTTTATACTCTTCAGTTCCATTTCCGTTTTGAGTGCTTCCTCTTTCTTCTGTGCTTCCGTTTCCGGATCCGGTTTGATCGGTTCCGTCGGTTCTTTCTTTTCTTTTTTTTCTGTAATGTATAAGTAAAAAAATTAAAATTAATACCTCAACAAAAAGTTAAAACATTTAATTAAATTGTGTGAAAAAAAAACAATTTATTCGTAAATTATGGTAAATAAGTTAAAAATTAGGTCTTGACGCAGAAAGTCACTTCAAGTCACGCAAGTGACGTTTTGCGAAAGTGACTTTCTACGTCAAGACCAAAAATTAATCTCCTCTGAAATAAACAAAATTCATAATAACGATGGATGGTCAATTGCTTAAGGCTGCGTTTCCATCAAGAGACGCCATCAATAGCCTATTCACTTACCCCGTTTACTCTGAACCGCCTCGTCTGCCTTAGCGCTAGCTGCCGTCTCCAACGTGTGATGGTACTCCATGATCTCCGGCTGAGCTGACTCCATACCCTCGACGAAGATGCCGCCGCAGTGGCCTAGGGACCAGTAGCGCCGCCAGTTTCTGACAGACAAGAAGTTAGGGTTAGATCCAGGACAATGGCCATGGTAGAATGGGCACAGTTTCACCAGTCAGCGACTCTTATGAAAGAATGTGTGGCGGACGCCCACAGAATCAACTAGATGGCGTTTCTAGTATGAAATCCTGAATCGCGCTATCAACATTCTTTCCGAGATAAGCTCATATACAACTCTCGACAAAACATCGTCGGGCCGCGGCCTACCGGGCAAAACTACCTGCCCGGTGGAAGATCTTCCCTTTGGACGTACACATCATCTCGTACCCCCAAAGATGTATCAGTCTGCAGAAAACTGATAACCTTCTGGGATCCCCTGAGTTGGTAGTACAGGGTCCGCTGTACCGTCAGGCCACTCCCAGGAGCTACCATTCGGGATCGGTTATAGACAGATCGTGTCCCCAACGCTAGTGTTCGGATCTCTATACGAAGAGCTACCAAGTGCGTGCCCAGGTGACGCTACCATTACTTACACTACCCACTACTCTTCTCTACTATATTTTAGCTAATTACTAGCTGACCCGACAGACGTTGTCCTGTCGTTTAGTATAAAAAAATAAAATTCATCAAAATCGGTTTAGCATTTTTTCTTTCATAAGAACCTTCTCCTGACAATAGCAAACACAACAAAAAAATAATTATCGAAATATGTCTCAAAGTTGAAGTGTGATGCCGTGACCAAGGGAAATAGGGATTGATTTTTATATAATAGACTAGCTGACCCGACAGACGTTGTCCTGTCGTTTAGTATAAAAAAAAAATTCATCAAAATCGGTTTAGCATTTATTCTTTCATAAGAACCTTCTCCTGACAATAGCGCTCACAACAAAAAAAGAATTATCGAAATATGTGTAAAAGTTTAAGTGTGATGCCGTGACCAAGGGAAATAGGGATTGATTTTTATATATAAGAAGATAAGAAGATTAAATACTAGCAGATTCCCGCGGTTTCACCCGCGTAAGTCCCGATCCCGTGGGAATATCGGGATCAAAAGAAGCCTATGTTACTCAGGGTGAATGTAGCTTTCTAATGGTGAATTTCTGAAATCGGTCCAGTAGTTTCGGAGATTACCCCCAATATATGTACATACATACATACATGTTACCAACATTACCTCTTTATAATATTATTATAGATAGATAGATTATTTATTTATTAAGGACAATCCAAAGCTATAATACGAGATACATACAGGAAGTAGAAACAGAAAGCCAATTACGGATAGTCACAAATAGAAACAAAATAAGTATAAAAGATAGCTTACAGAAGTACATCAAATAAATATAGATAGATAAGTATAGAAAAGGAATATTTAAATATGACAACTGATTTAATCCACGTCTCCCATCCCATTGTACCTATTTTAAAATTAGCTGAGTTTTTGTTTTTGTAATGTGTTTTGTAAATTTTTGGTGCAATAAAGTTTTTATCTATCTATCTATCTCACAGATTGGGCGATACAATTGAGACAGCCTTTGCTTTAAAGTATAGGATCATACATCGAAGCCCTTAAGGGCCCCGCGGCAAAATATATTATTTCCCGTTTAACACATGGTTAAACGGACCAGAGACTATGACCCTCACCTATCCTGTCCATAGCAGGTGGCTCGCAGCGCGTGCGACCCCGCAATGAGCTGCTGCTGCTGTTGCTCCGAGTGCCGCAGCAGCTTCTCCAGCTTGCGGGACAGCTCCTCCGATGACAGGTTCTTGTCTTCATCCTGGAAGGGGGGAAACTGGTTTAACTTCCGACAACTTACACACTTCTTCTCATCCGAGCGATATTCCCGGTTGCATCAATCTCGGGAGCCCGGGGTCCGCTAAACCCCAAATTAACTTAGGGTCGGCGCAGTAGGTAAGCATTATTGACTACTAGCTGCGTCCCGCGGTTTCACCCGCGTAAGTCCCGATCCCGCGGGAATTACGGGATAAAAAGTAGCCTATGTGTTATTCTAGGTGTCCAGCTATCTATATTCCAAGTTTCATCGCAATCGGTTTAGTAGTTTTTGCGTGAAAGAGTAACAAACATCCATACAAACTTTCTCATTTATAATATTAGTAAAATACCTTCTGCAAATAGATTTGGCAATATTTTTACGGCCGGCCGCCTGCCTGACACGAACTTTCCTAGGGACCAAGCAGTTTATCCGCCACCGCGCGGAGAGAACTTAAGGATAGTCTCCTCAGATCCCTTAGTCGCCTCTTACGACACCCACGGGAGGAGATAGGGTAACCCTATTCTATGCCGGGGCTACACGGTTTACACGCAATCACACTTACGATGAATGTAAGAGGTAAGTTTATTTAAGCCTCTGTAGTAGGCCAGAACTGATTTTTCTTGGACGGTTAACTATAAAATTTATTTGACACATACATTTTGAAAACAATGCTTATTAAAGTTGAGGATATTTACTAGGTCCTGTATAGCTGAAGAGTTTGTTTGTTTGAACGCGCTAATCTCAGAAACCGCTGGTCCGTTTTGAAAAATTCTTTCAGTGTCGGATAGTCCCATTTATTGAGGCTATATTTTATTTTAAAAAAAATAGGCGGACGCAGTCGCGTGCACTGCTAGTTATTTATAATTAGGCCGATTATTGGTAAAAAGAGCACCCTAAGAATATAAGTGTCACAACTCACCTCTTCAGGTTGCGTCCCCTCACTCTCCAAATCGCTAAGGTCGTCGCCCATAACGCTATCCTTATCCATTTTGTTGTCGTTGGAGCATTCATCTTTGTTGTTGTTCAGTAACTTTCGGTTTATGTCCTTTATGGGCGAGAATTCCTTATCGCTTTCCGGGTCTTTGAAAGGTGACGGCTCGTCTGTCGTTTCCGATTTCTTCGGAGTTTCCGATTTTTCCGATTGTATTTCTGTAACAATAATAGTTTAATTGTTTTTGTGTCCACCACATTTTGTTTAATTCTTTTTTTTCTTATTTTCGTGTAGTGGTGTGGCCCCTAACTTAACCTAACGACTGCTATCGGAGATAGGCTGAAGGCTTGGTCAAAGTTGGTATCCCAGAGAGCAGTCGTTAGGTTAAGTTGGAGGCCTTAGAGCGACCTGAAAACTCTAACACCAGGTGAGTCACACATACAAAAAGAAGAAGAACACCAGAAGGCATTGGCGCAGTCGGTAGGATACACTACAACGGATAAAAAAAACTGAATTGTAGTACAAAGAATAAGAAGACCAGTAGGCACTGGCGCAGTCGGTAGGATGCACTGCAACGAATTTATAAAAATCGCAGGACATTTCTTTAAACTCAGTATTACCGTCATCCGCTAGCGGCTCGGCGGACGTCCGCTGCAGACTGGCTGTGCTCTCCTCCACCAGCCGCTGCATCCGCTCCAGCGCCAACGCCTGCTGCTTCTCCGTCTGCTCCGCGCGCACTTTACGTTGGTGTAGCACTCGTACTCTGGGGGGACAGTATAGAGTTAGCTCTCCTCTTAACCCGGTACTAATAAACGACGAGCTGCATTCTTTCTTTTACTTGTGTAAGTTCCGATCCCGTGGGAATATCGGGGTAGCATATGTTACTCCTAGATAATGTAGCTTTCTATTGGTGAAAGATTTTTTTAAATCGGTTCAGTAGTTTCGGAACCTACTCGTTAAAAACAAACATTTTTTTTTCCTATCTATCTACATTAATATTATAAAGAGGTAACATGTATGTATGTATTTTCCGGGTAATCTTTGAAACCACTGTACCGATTCCAAAAATTTATTTACCAATAGAAAGTTAAATTATCGAGGCAACATAGGCTACTTTTGATCACGATGTTCCCATGGGATCGGGACTTACGCGGGTGAATTTATAACATTAGTATATTGCAAGATATTTGCAAGTAAACAAAAACAGTTCAGTCAATTCTAGGTACATCTTACTGAGTTTTGTTTAAAGCCACGTAGCCTAACAAATTGGCATAATCCCCACTTTCCTTGTTAATCCTGGTTGGTGGAGACCTTTTAGTAGAGATTAAAAGAATAAACCAACATAAGTAGGACTCACTTCCGTATCTTCATGTCCATGAGGTATCGTTCCTTCTTGAGCTGGTTGAGATGCTCGAGCGAGCCGTCGATCTGTCTCAGGATGGACTTGTTCTGCAGCAGCTCATCGCACAGGAACGCCAGGATTTTGGCCTTCAGCGTCGCGGTTAGAGCCAGGAACGGCTTGTCGCGGAGGGCTTCTGTTTGGCGGAAATTTATAATTAGCACGTTAATTTGTTCAACTGCAGGGGACCTCCTCTTACCCCCGTATTTATAGACAAGTCGAGTAATTACTTAAGCTAAGCAATGCTTTGTCTCGCTCTTATTAGTGACTTTTAACGTCAAAGAAAATGTGACAGACACATTACTTATAATAGACAAGTAATTACTTAGAATTGACTATAAATACCAGTGTTACCCCTGTATTTATAGACAAGTCGAGTAATTACTTTGGCTAAGCATTTGTCTCGCTCTTGTCAGTGGTTTTTAACGTCTGCGAAAATGTGACAGAGATTTTACTTAGCCAGCGTTATTACATGATACGTCTATAAATACGGGAGTTAGAGAGGTTAGGCAGTAAGACGCCACAGGAGCCAACTCCAAATTGGCGTATATCTCATGCCTTCGACCCAAGTCGGTTTCCTCACGATGTTATAATTTATTTTAATACTAATGTTCCCTCAAGAGGACAGTCTCCATTCTCTTTCTTCATACAAACGTAGTTTAAATTTTCCTCCCTGGATAAAGACATTAGAGCAAATATGTTTATGCCATAAAACCTATATCTGTCGTGACAATGCATCTCCCTTTTTATTTTTTTTTATTTTCTAATTAAAATAATAATAATAAAATTAAAATAATAAAATGAAAAAAATAAAAAGGTAGATGCCTAGTCATGACAGATATAAGTTTTATGGCATAAACATATTTGCTCTAATGTCTTTTTCCAGGGAGGAAAATTCAAAAAACGTTTCTATGGAGAAAGAGAATGGAGACTATCCTCTTAAATATGGATATCACTAAAAAATTAAATCTTCGAACTTTTTATTTGTTGTAAATGGCAACTGTGGCATTAAAACGTACTCACCAGACAATTTATAAGTATTATTGCTATGTAAATGTTCGTAGTAAGCCAAGTTCTTGGTGGTAGCGAGTGTCGCCTGTAGCTCGCTCTCCGTCTGGTGGTGGTCGGCGATTCGACGCTCGCGCTCGCGCTCCGCTGTTAGCCCTGTGGATATCATCATCATCATCATCATCCGAGCGATGTTCCCGGTTGCATCTCTCCCAAGAGTCCGGGGTCCGTTTACTTGAGGTAAGGTATTCAAAGGTTTTTATTATTAGAACGACAGGTCTAGATCGCGTTTGTTTGGTTGGTATCCACTTCATATTTTGCGAGTAAAATTGTTATTGAAAAGGACCTCTACGTGTTGACTACGGCTTCACGCACGCCTTCCAAAGGTCCGGGGCTCCACGGCCCATTGATACTGGACGTATAACAGACAATAATGGACAGAAATCGTGTAAGTTAAAAAAAAGGTCTTTTTATATCGGTGCTTGGTTCAAACCTTACAGGATTCTAAGTATTTTGAGAGTTCCATAATACTTTACTTTAATTTAAAAAATAATCCTTAGCATACCATGAAAACACACTACTTATACCGTAATATTTCACTAGCGCGATTCAGCTTCCCCTAGCCTACAACCAACGCCATCTATGGATAAGGTCTCGGAACTAACCTGTCAAAGCTTTAACCTCTCCCGTCGCGTTGGCATACAAGTATATTCTTAGGACCTCGCTAAGTTTAGCTGGGGTAGTATCGGATTGACAGACTAGACTAGACATCACTAGATGGCGTCAGTGGAATATACACCGCGGTATCGTTCCGTTTTACCGTGAAAAATCACGTTTGTTGTATGGGAGCCCCCCTTGAACATTTGTTTATAGTATTTGTTGTTATAGCGGCTACAGAAACATATCATCTTCGACAATTTTAACCGTCTAGCTATCACGGTTTATGAGATACAGCCTGGTGACAGACGGACAGACAGCGAAGTCTCAGTAATAGGGTCCCGGTCTTATCCTTTGGATAAGAAACCCCAAAAAAAAAAACATAGCATTAAATACACTAAGTACGTAATTACCGTTATATTTCAGTAGCGCGATTCAGCTTCCACTAGCCTACAACCAACGCCATCTACCGCTAAGGTCTCGGAACTAACCTGTCAAAGCTTTCACCTCTCCCGTCGCGTTGGCATACAGGTATATTCTTAGGACCTCGCTGAGGTTAGCTGGGGTAATATCGCCCATCCGGATAGCATGGCCCATTAGCGTCGTGTGGCGCCCTGGGTGAGGGATTCCTGGGTCCTCTGGGGAAAAAGAAATAATTTAATATAGATCTGATTGGAAACCTGGTTGTTGGCGTGGCGACGCATATGTACTACGAGCTGCGCACTCGGTTTCACCTGCGTAAGTCCCGATCCA
Source organism: Idaea biselata (assembly GCA_958496205.1). Lineage (NCBI taxonomy): Eukaryota > Metazoa > Arthropoda > Insecta > Lepidoptera > Geometridae > Idaea > Idaea biselata. The sequence goes on along the minus strand of OY292394.1, from coordinate 52,773,815 downwards.
GCGGGATTTACGGGATCAAACTAGCCTATGTCCTTCTCCAAGGTCCTATCTATCTCTATACCAAAATTCTTAAAAATCGGTTCAGCGGTTTAGGCGTGAAAGCGTAACAGACAGACAGATCAGACAAACATACAGAGTTTCTTTCGCATTTATAATATTAGTAAGATACGTAGTGATTCGATATTCCACATCTGCCAAGCTTCCTGTGACGACTCACATATTTTTTCTTTGGTTATCGCGAAGATGATTTAAAATAAAACTCTTAAAAAATAAACTTATCTATGAAACCATCCAGAACCAGAAATAAGCTTTTATCATCTTTATGTCAACCCCCATGGTCAGCATAAATACTTGCCCCTGGCGGGAATCGAATCCGCAACCATTTTCGTTGCACCCGGGGGATCGACCGACGCGCCACAGAAGCCAACTTCTGATGGTGAAACATGGCTTACCTATAGCAGTGATGAGGAGTTGCGTCAGGACTTGGACTAGATCCTCTTCAGCATCAGGACAGCAGTCGGGCAATAGCGCCTGTTGTAACGTATTTAGACTTGGGATAGCTTCCATGTCTAGAACAAAGTAAAAAGATATATGGAAGATTTATATGGCAAGGAATCAAGGTTTGGGAATTGGGACGTACCGAAAAATATGCACTTTTAAATTATTATTTATAGCTGCGTCCCTCGGTTTCACCCGCGTAAGTTCCCATCGGGACCAAAAGTAGCCTATGTTACTCTTCGATAATGTAGCTTTCTTTTGGTGAAAGATTTTTGAACTCCAGTAGTTTTTGAGTTTATTCATTACAAACATACAGACACACACTGTGCGCGATGGTCAAACATACAAATCTTTCCTCTTTATAATACTAGTGTAGATGTAGATAAATAATCATATGACACATCACAAACACACTAAGCACTTCAAGAAATAATGTTAAGACAGTACAGTTTTCACATTAAGATCAATAAAATTTTAGTAGGAAAACTGTACTGTGCCAATAAATTGTAGTAGAATGCCAAGAGTTGGCACCTTCACCCAACTTACCAAATCCTAAAGTCTGCCCAAAGTTGTGAATAAACTCGTAGACTTGCAGGATATAAGCCACGGCCTCTCCCGGCAGCTTCAGTCCCGGGATCCTGTTCAGAGTCGGTAGCGGTTTCTGGTCTGAGAGCGTCGAGTCTTCTTGAGGTCGCCTGGAGAGGAAACTTTGGTTATAAAGATAGAACTGGACTGGTATCTATTAGAGACTACAAGGAGAAAGGTCGCCTGATAGTGATCCATTTCAAACTCGTCTCTGATGGACGAGACGAGCCAGTTCCAAACGTCAAACTGTTCGAGAAACTCACACACCTTTAACAAAAGATGGAGCAAAATTCGAACGGCGTTGTTAGAATACCCACCATCTAGGTAGGTACAAATTTACGCCTAAAGAACGTTTGTTGATGTGTTAATTTTCAGATTTAAATTACCTATAATGAGTTAGAACAAAGCCTTTTATAGACAACTAGCAGAGTCCTGCGGTTTCGCCCGCGTAAGTCGCAATTCCGCGGGATTTTTAATAAACCTTTACTTAGTGGATCCATATACACTACAAATAAATTTCATGTCTCTGGGACCAACGGTTTGGGCTCTGCGTTGATATATACTTAAGTAATTCAGGACATTGAATTTTATATAGAGAATAGATGAGTAAAAGTAAATGGGGGTACTAGGGTACAAGAATTCTATATTCTATAGGATAGGATAATGAGTATAAGAAAGTAGACTCTTGGAGAAAACGGTTGCAAAAAAGCGATTTTTAGAGAAAAGACGCAATGAAGGAGCTTTTTGAACATAATAATATTTTTTTTAGAAAATTTATTTTTCAAGGAAAAATAGCATACAAAAATTTTCACTTGCGGCGAGGCTTGAACTCGTCTTTGGGTCAGTACCAAATATCATCATAATATCATCATCAGTATCATAATAATATTCATAATTCTGAATTTTAGATGCATAGTTTTTTCCATCACTTTTTATTTGTTTTTCTTGTTTTGCTTTTTTTATTTTTATATATGTTCATTCACTTAGCAAGCATTAAGCATTAGTGGAAACTTTGTTGGATTAAATTATATTATTATTATTCATACGTTGTGTTTAGCTGTTATAGTTCTGTATGTTTCTCTAATAAACCTTATATAATAAATAATGTCGCTCTCACCTCAGTTCAGTCAACAGCTCCATCTCTTTCCTTCTCTGCTGTAACTTCTTCTCCTTCACGAGCAGTCGGTCGAGTAAGTTCTGGTGTTTCCGTCTCTCTCTTTCTTCCCAGCGTTTCCGCGAGTCCAGTTGGCGGATAAATGACGTGTGTTGGCGGCGACGTTCCCGTTCCTTTTAAGGAAAACGAAAGATGTTTAAGTAACTTACGTACGTTATTTAAGTAAATAACTGTAAAATATTGTAAGCCTGTAGTGGGTTAGAGATTGTATCTAAAATATTTTAATTTAAGACCTCAATTTCACCTGCGTAAATCTCGATCTTGTAGAATTATCGGAATCAAAAGTATCCTACATTAGGCTCCATCGCTAAATCTATACCTATGCAGATTTTAGTCCGAATCGGCCTAACCATTTGACCGTGAAGAGTGGACAAACAAATATACATACAAACTTACAAAATTCTAATATTAGTTTGGATTAAAATGCATTTTAATATCAACACCACAGACATAGATATAGGTAGACGTCACATGTACCTCTATTTGTATTGAAACCGAGCGTGCCGACTTTTTAATACCTACTGTGAGTCTGTGACGTCACAGCCACAAAAAATAATATGTTCCTGCCTTTAGGTGCTCGATTTTTATGGGATTTTCCAGTTACTAATCACGCAACGAGGCATTTTATTAGTTTTTACGGACGTCTGGTAACTATAGACGGGCGCGGACTGCCAGTTAGCGCCGACTACCGCGACGTTTTGTCAGGGTTTTTCACGTTTTTATGACACGCGAAGGATATGAATTCGCGTGGTCTAGCTATATCTATGTTTGTGATCATTGAAGGTTCATTGAAGGTTAGAAAATATGAAAACAAGCGAACATGCAGACTGCCAAGCAAAAACAACGTATAAAAAAACTAACCCCCTTACTTATAAACAATGAATAACAGATGACTAAGTTATGTAACGTTTGTTTCTGTCTGTCAACTTTGAAACTTCACGTCACAGTAAATGATGAATAGTTTATGCAGCTGTTAATCATCGTTTATAAGTGAGGGGGTAAGAGTATAAACTCTCAGACATTTACCTCGTTTATGTACTTTTGCTGTAGGTATCCGCGCCACGTGAACAATTATTGGAAAAAGAAAACACACACAGGTGAGCACAAACACACACACAAGACACAAAAATACTCAGTTAAAAATAACAAACTGCGCTCAGACGACGGACAAATTGTATAGTCTGTCAAGTGTATTACATCTGGGTCCCAAGTCTGCTCTCGCAATCGTGTCTCAATAGAACGTCAATGTCGATAGAATAGTAAAAGTCATATTTGACGTGTATTTTACACATTTGGCAGATAAATGTGTCAAATACACGTCAAATATGACAATTACAAGAACAGACTTGGAACCCAGTACTACTAACATAAGTTGAAAGATACGTAAATATGTTGACTGTAACGTTATCAGTTTAAACAGCACTATCGATTGATAAAATAAATAAAATCTGTGAACATTACACAGCGCCATCTAGCCCCGTGGTAAGCTACTAAGCTTATGGTATGATGACTAGACAACGGATTCCATACTTATATCTACTTATAATTTTTAATACAATAATTATAGACGTTTTGTTCTTTTTTTTTGCAAAATAACATTACATGGTTTGATCACAAATCAAATTATGCATTTTTCTTTTTGTTAAATCGGGGACGCTACTGCTTTTCAGCATTTGTCGCTATCTCTTATGATTAAAAAAATCACCCTGAAGGCCGGTCTAAATGAGTCACCCTGGTTATTATTTGTATAACTGGAACCGATATGATTTTTTCTTCAGTTTTCGCGATGCTTTCGGTTTTAATCGCGTGGCATTTATTACTTTAAGCATTGTTTCAATGCTCAACGTTTCGAGACTTTTACAGTCTCTTCTTCAGGATTGACTGATATGACCTCAGTGGTAATCTGAGAGATGATCTGAGATGACAATCCTAAAAGTAATAATCACCACGCGATTAAAATCGAAAACAGACTTTAAATTGTAACCGATGTAATAAAATAAATCTTAATAAAATATATACAAAATGGCCGGCGTCTGTATGCAGTTTATCATACTCATAAAAACTAGTGGACCAGTTACACTTTGTTTTGTTTCTCTATCAGGAATTTCCAAAAACACAGTGTACAGTATAGTGAAACTGCAGGACACAGCTAGTACAAACATATTTTCCACATCTTTTGTAACTTTGAATATTAATTTAAGAGGAATAACAACGCCAACGACCTTGAAACTGAAAATCCCTGTCGGGCTCATCGAAAATTGTTGATTATTTCATGACGGAATGTTGTAGAACTTTTTTTTGTGTATGGATTGTAGGTGACATTGTTTCCTACATTTTGGTGTAGTTTTAAGACAAGAACCTCCTATTGGTGCAAAGCCTATCCAAATTTTAGACAAAAAATGTCTGATTTGGCTAAAATGTCGATAGGCTTCAATACGTTTCGACATATTTGTATGGAAACTGCACTAAAATATCGGAAACAATGTCGCCTACAATCCATACACAAAAAAAAGTTCTACGACATTCCGTCATGAAATAATCAACAATTTTCGATGCGCCCGACATGGATTTTGAGTTTAGCAGGTATAGGGCCCTTAATAGTAAAAGACAAACCATAGTCTAACTAGTCCTCCCATAAAACTAAATTTATTAATAGGGCAGTGCGTTTTGTCCAAGGGATAGGGTTATTTAATTATTTCACACGAAAAATTAGCACAAAATAAAAATAAATAAATAAAAAATTACCTGTTCTTTTAACAAAATAGCCTGCTGTCTCTTAATTTCCCTTTCCTGAAACAAAATTGCCATTCAGATTTCTAAAAGAAGCCCTTTTCATGCAGGAGTTACTCTACTATTCGTTTTGGGCTGAGTTTCTATATTCAATAAATTATGTGAACATCACACAGCGCCATCTAGTACCATGGTAAGCTAGGTACTAAGCTTGTGTTAAGGTGACTAGACAACTGATATAATACTTAAATTTATTTTGTAAATACATACATATTATTTGATATTATTACATAGACAGACACCCAGACCAGAAACAAATATTTATTTTTAAACTTATCGTAAAAAAATAACAAATAATGAAATAAGTATCTACATTTAGATATTTCTTCTGTTTTCGCGATGTTGTATTGAAATTAAGCTCAATATTCGATTTTAATCGCGTAGCCTTAATTACTTTAGGCATTGTTTCAATGCTAAATGCAATAAACAAGAAGAGACCTGTAAAGGTTCTTTACAGGTTTACAGGTCATTTTGTTCAGGATATATAGGTCTATCTTGAAGAAGAGACCTGTAACGTTGAGAATTTGAAACTAAATGCTATAAAAGTAATAAACACCACGCGATTGAAACCGAAATCAGAGTTTAATTTAAAAATACATTTATTTCAGACCATGGGATTCAGAGGGGTTAGTAAAACATACGAATAAAACTAAAAAAAACCAAATGTTAAGTAAAAAACCCTAAAACTGTTATCAGTTATACTATTATGATTTACATGCGTGCATACGATTGCAGTTATCCATGTACGGGCAGTCTAACCTATTCTATCCAAAACCATCTGATGGCCTCTGTGGGACGTCGGTTGAACCCCCTTCTGCACCGCAAAAGGTTGCGGGTTCGATTCCCATTCCAGTATTTTTGTCGACCATATTTTTTTTCCGGTTCCGGATGTGTACTCCATTTTTTTAATTTTTACAGTAAAGATTTTTATATGTAGTATATCCGTTGTCTAGTGCCCATAGTATAAGCCTAGTAGCTTATTTTGGGGCTAGATTGCGCCCTAAACTAAGCAGTAAGCAACTAGAATAACGCTCTGTGCAACGTAGTACATTATTTGTTTATATATTTATTTTTAGAATGCTGCTTCCGAGTCTGCACATCAGGGATATTTATCCAGTTCTGAACTTCGTAGGTAAAATTACTATCCTCTATCTACTATTCGTATCTAAAACGAATCGTAATTGTAATATAGAATCCCTGCCCTAAACAAGGTGCATAGCTTTAAAGATATTTTATAGATAATTCCCACATCTAGCTTTACAAAGATATTAATTAAAAAATAAGTTAAATAATATTTAACATTATTATGTTGTAATTTTCTTTTCAATTTATCTTTTATTAAAAAATATTTTTCAATTTATCGAATCATTATTAGCAGTCATCCATCAGTCATTGACAGGGGTCCAAATGTTGACCAGGTTAGTGGTTTTTAGGGTTCCGTACCCAAAGGGTAAAAACGGGACCCTATTACTGAGACTTCGCTGTCTGTCCGTCTGTCCGTCTGTCACCAGGCTGTATCTCATGAACCGTAATAGCTAGAAGGTTGAAATTTTCACAGAAGATGTATTTCGGTTGCCGCTACAAGAACAAATACTAAAAACAAAATAAAACAATTATTTAAAAGGGGCTCCCATACAACAAACGTGTTTCAAAATCTACAAGGGAATTCTAGTAGGTACGATGTGAGGTCGCTTCTGATTGGTCGAGTCAAATCGAGTTGGTCATGGAATTCAAAATGGCTGCCCTATCTGTCAAATATACTAGGCTGCCTTCACTGACCAAAGAGTTTCTTATAAGTTTCAGATTTTCTTTGAATCAAAGTTGTTGTAAACCATTTTAGGGTTCCGTACCCAATTGTGATAGTGGTACGGAACCCTTCGTGCGCGAGTTTTTTAAACTACGTTTTGAAAGAGTTTTTTTTCCTTTTTTTTGTTCAATACAAACCTGTTGCCTTTTAGATTGCTCTTCGATTCTCTGTTTCTCTATCTCTTCATGCTTTCTTCTCTTTGCCTTTTTAGTAAACAACATCGAAAGCGGTACAGCAAATCATAATAAAAACAGCCAAACACATGGAACAAAAAAAAATACAGAAAAAAAAATCAAAAAGGGTTTTTTAAACAATAAACAATAGAGATATTACGTTCACCCGCGGAATTTGGAAAATTTAAAGTATTTATGTAACATATTTTACTTAAATATTTTTGTACCTAAAATGAGAATTTCATTAAAAGCAAAAAATAATGTTTTGGAAGTAAAAAGCTTGCTTGGATACAGAATATTAATATCAGGGTTCAATCAACCCATAATAATATAAAAAACCGCTAAAATGACAAAGACGGAACCTTCAACCAAAACAAAAAGTTAATTAACTTAATACTTTACTTGTTTAAACTTTTATTTTACTAATTATTTTGATAATTAAAGTTAGTTTAATTCTTGACATTGAGTGAACCAGTTATTGACATATGACAATAATGGGTTCTCTACTATTTAATCTGGGAATCGTCCTGAATTGTATGGATTTCTGTGTTAATCTACACAACTTTTTAGTAAATACAGCCCGAAATATTAGTCTTATGTTTGTGTTTTTACTAAAGCAATGTCACTTAGGTACGCACTTCCCAATACAGACAGACTAAACAAATAAAATGTTATTAAAACCCACGATAAGGAAAAATATTGCAACCCGATTACCATTTTGAAAAGTCTATAACTCGCCAAATATTGACATTAGAAAATAATTACTTTTAAAGGACATGAACAGAAAATATGCACCTGCATATATTTTAAGTCACATTGGGTACAATTTTGCGAGAATATATGTGATAGCTGTGTACCAGACACACGCTATGTGAACCAGTTTCGATTTAGTATATAATTTCTTATACTTTTGATGGCCATTTATAGTTGATGTCGATTAAATTTATTCGTTATTTCTAGCCATTTTAATAGTCAACAGTATCGTTATGCTTAAATATCATTATGTGACTATTGGACACAGTGGCTAATAATTAGATAAATATTAAGTGCCAATAATATGACTGTATGTCAATAATTGGCAAAGAGCATAGCCTTTAAAAGAAAAAAAGACAACCACCAGAAGAAATTATAGGTAGGAACAGCCGATAGATATAAAATTAGTTGGTGTTAGTAAAAGTTGATACGTATCGAGACCGTACCGAAATTTCCTTTTGTTGTACTGATATTGACAACGCTCCGTCCTTTCCGACTTTTAAACTGCCTTGTTTTAGCTTCTTAGCTATCAGTTCATTAATTTCATCATCTTCCGACAAGTCAATCACATCTTTAAGTATCGATTGCTCTTTATCTTTTGGCATCAGCATTAGATTTTGAGACATAAATTCGTTTTTCGCGTCCAAATATTTCTTTTCTAACGACTTTGGATCAGTTTTTCCTGTCTGTAATTTAGTCCAATCACTACCATTTATGAACTCGCTGATTCTAGAATAAGATTCTATTAATTTTTCAATATTATTCTCTTTCTTTTCCGGTGTTTTGACTAAAGAGAAGTCGAAATTTGATTTCGGATTTACGTTTTTGCCTTTCGGAAGATCGAAAGCTGCTTTTTCGGCGAAATCTTTCATTTTATCTAATGCGTTGTATTGTTCTGAATCTTCTTTCCATGTTCCATGTTCGAAATTTAAAGTTTTAATCGGTGAATTTTCTTTAGGGCCAGTCACAGGAATCAGGGATAAGCTTATAGGTGGCATTATGCGTTCCCTTTTACCAGAACTTTCTGGTACCTTCCATTCTTTTTCCTTTTCCATAGGTAACGCCTCTATGGTCAGCTGTGTTCTATTTTTGTTGATATGCTGTCCCAAATGTTTTTTTTTAATTAATTTTTTTGAACAATCTTCTTTTATTATCAATTTGTTTTGTTTGACAACATTGTCGTCCATGTTATTTTTTAATTTTAATTTCCCAAATATTATTACATCATTACATAAACATAATAAAGAATATATAAAATAAACAATACGTACACACATAACTACTGTCTAAATAGTAAAAAAGCAAAGTTTTAAAACGCTGACTACGTAAAAGCAAAAAGTTACCATTATGGTAGAATCGTTAAGTAAACTGGCAACCCCGGTTCTTTTTGCTTTTGATTGAAGAGTCTACTTATGTGAGCACAATGTTGCCAAGCGTCAAATTGATAATAAAATAAAAACAAACACAAGCAAAACATATAATGACAAACAGATAAAATGTGGAGAAGATTTTAGGACTATAGTTCCCATATTTTTATTAATTTAATCACATTACTTTTTGAAATATTTAGTATCTAACAGCCGTATAACCTTACCCTAAAAATAAGAATTAAAGTATAAGTAAGTATTTTTTTAATAAAGAAATAGGCCGTTAAGATGATTTTAAGAGTTTTTAAATAAAAAAAATATACATACATATAAAAAATATTATTATTTTTTATACAAAAAATACTTCGTTTAATTATACACACTATAATACAAAAAAATATGAGAACTATACAACATAAAAAGGACAAAAGTAGGGTAAACTATTTAAACTACGGACATGGATCAATGATTGACAATTTTGTAATAGATATCTTTATGAAATTATACCATAAATTCAATTGCTTCGCAGGAGAAATTTCGTATTTTAACCATTCTGTGTCACTATTAATCCTTATATTTGGGGATCTGGACTTACGCGGGTGCAACCGTGATTGATTGTTAACTGCTCCTGTTCAAATTACAGATATCTGTATTATGACGATTGTAATATAAAACATTATAAAAAAAAATATTTGAAAAAAAAACCCCATGAGTTTCTTGTGGTTTCTTCTCATCGGAGGGCGCGTTCCGAAACCTCGGTAAAATAAAATCTCGACATTTCAAAACGTTCGTTCTAAATGAATAAATAATTTTGAGTTTTGAGTTTTCGGCGCAGCTAGTATCCTAAATTTTAAAAACAAGCCCTATGGCCCTATCTAATAAATTAAACCTTTATATAAAGAAGCCAATGTACGAAATTCTAGTTCGATCACGGCCGCACTATACATAAAAAAATATATTTTTTCAACACTAAAGTTGAATAAAAGTAAAACTTGTCAATGATTGAGTCCTTAAACAATATAGTTTACCCTACATTGAAATAAAAGAGACATTCAATTTACATGACATTTACCCATATAAGTAAAGAAAATTAATTAATGTTACCTCCAAAAGTTGTTGGCTTCGAGCTTCCTTCTCGCGCTTTACAATTTCGGCTTTCTCTGATCTTTCCAACTCTCTCACTAGGCGAGCCTGTTAAAGAAGCACAAATAAATAAGTATGAAAGATTTAAAAGGCTAAATCTTGGTAAAAAAAATATATTTTTATTTTGTACCACGTTGCCATGGTTACCATGTAGCTCATATGTAACCATGGCAACATGGTAGGCGGAGTGGGGGGTGTTAGGTTTTTTTCGTTACGAAATTTCTTCATTTAAAGCTCAAAGCCCGCGATAAAAGCTATGCAATATCTTAATAATCTTAGAGTACTAAATTCTCTGCAGAAATGATAGATCACGTTCAGACAAAAGGCTAAACTCGGTATAGATTAATCTCAGAGTATAAGTTTCTCTGTGATTATCTTTCATCGAGAGGCTTAATCTCGATAAAAATTGATCCAAGAGTATTAGTTTATCTGTGGACACGATGGATCTCATCGAGAGGCTAAATCTCTAAATGTAGAAATGATAGATCGCATTCAGGTAAAAGCCTAAATCTTGGTAAAGATTGATCCAAGAGTAACAGTTTCTCTGTAGAAATGACAGATGGCATCGAGACTAACTTCGGTAGAGATTGATCCTAGATTACTAGTTTATCTGTAGAAACGATAGATAATCTTCAAGACTAAAGGTTAAATTTCGACATCGATTGGTCCTAGAGTAACGGGTTAGTGCACAGACATACATATAGGTAGACGTCACATGTACCTCGATTTGTATTGAAACCGAGCGTGCAGAGTTTTTAATACCTACTGTGACGTCACAGACACAGAAAATATGTTCTTGCCTTTAGGTGCTCTAATTTTTAGGGATTTTGCAGTTACTAATCACGCAACGAGACGTTTTATTAGTTTTTACAGACGTCCGACAACTATAGACGCGCGCGGACTAAAGTTAGCGCCGACTACCGCGACGTTTTTCACGTTTTTCTGACACGCAAAGGATATGAATTCGGGTGGTCTAGCTATATCTTTGTCTGTGGGTCAGTGTGTAGTGTTAGCACGGACTACTGACTACCGCGACGTATTGTCAGGGTTCTTCACGTTTTTCTGACACGCAAAGGATATGAATTCGGGTGGTCTAGCTATATCTTTGTCTGTGGGTCAGTGTGTAGTGTTAGCACTGACTACTGACTACCGCGACGTATTGTCAGGGTTCTTCACGTTTTTCTGACACGCAAAGGATATGAAGTCGCGTGGTCTAGCTATATGTATGTCTGTAGGTTAGTGTGTAATGTTAGCACTGACTACCGCGACGTATTGTCAGGGTTTTTAACGTTTTTCTAACACGCAAAGGATATGAATTCGCGTGGTCTAGCTATATGTATGTCTGTGGGTTAGTGGGTAGTGTATAGTAGCGGCGGTACCTGATCCCGGGAGCGCAGACTGGCGTCTCGGCGCGCGTCCCTGGCGGCCTGCTGGCGTCGCGCCAGCTCTATGCGGCGGTCCACGGGGGGCGGCGTCGGCCGCGCGCCGCTCAGCGCCGCCAGCGCGCGGGCTTCCTCCAACCTGAATATAAACGGATTCATTACAGTCATTCCGGGGTCGTATTCTATTCTCATCTGAACGACGTTCCCGGTTGCATTCCCTCAGATCCCTTAGTTGCCTTTTACGACACCCACGGGATCCTATTCTATACCGGGGATACACGGACAGTCATTACGGGGTAATTTACCTAAAAAAACCCAGCCAAGTGCGAGACTCGCGCACGAAGAGTCCCGTACCACTATCACAATTGGGTACGGAACCCTAAAATGAACACTGGACCAACCAATTTATGAACGCAATGCCAACGTCACAATTTAATTAACAATTGGCGCCAGTCTTTCTCCAGTCTCACTAGATGGCGCTAGCAGTCAAAATACATCGCGGTATCGTTGCGTTTTTCTGTCCCTGAATCACGTTTGTTGTATGGGAACCCCTCTTAAATATTGGTTTATATTGTATTTAGTATTTGTTGTTGTAGCGGCTACCGAAATACATCTTCTGTTAAAATTTCAACCGTCTAGCTATTACCTACCTCTTAGTGATCTCAGTCTCGTTGTAGATGAGCGGGTCCCCGGTGTCGGCGGGCTGGACGTAGTCCCCCAGCACCACGCGCCCGCTGAAGTTGAAGTTGTCGGTGGACAGCGCCGGGCACGGGTTGTGTTCTAGGAACTGCGGGGGATATCGTGGTCAGATGGTTACAGGCCACCGCTAATACATATGTAGCATAGCAAACCCAGAGCTCTAATGCCTACGCAGATATGTTATAGCTATAACCAGCAAAGGTATAAAGAGAGGGGTCCGCTGTACCGTCAGGCCACCCCCAGGGGCAACCGTCAGGGATCAGTTATAGACAGATCGTGTCCCCAAATGCTAGATTCGGTTCTCTTAAAGGAGAGCTACCTCGTGCCCAAAAAGGCACTACCAGATTGTCCAGACTGGTACCGGAGTAATGAAGCCGCTCACCATTCGTTTCGTTCCTCGGAAGAGGAGCTAACGACAACCTTGCTGGGGTCGGCAGAGAAGCCACCTACCACATATCCCTGTGTGGGACCGGAGCTGTTAAAGGCACGCTCACTTCTTGGCATGAATCCACATACTTTGAACCTACAAATCCTGGTAAGGACCGGTCATCCCCAGCTAGAGCCCTACGCTTTATGGCACAGTGCAGCCGGAGATGCGGCGCCCCGAAAGACACCACTAAGGCTACTCCTGAGCCTCGCGTACTCGTCGAAACGACGTGCAAAGCGCTCGTCGCGTATGAAAACGGCCCCCGGTGACAAACATACCGGAATTGACAAACGTGCCATCCTCTGCGACTTAACCAACAAACCCCCGCGAGGCCAAACCACTCAGTTGGGCGACATTTCGCTACTAAGCCAACGATAGATGCGGTCTATTAGAGACTAGAAGGAGAAAGTCACCTGATGGTGATTCATTTCAAACTCGTCTCTGACGGACGAGCCTCACCATTGGACATTGTTATGGCAGGCGCCATAATCACCATAGTTCCCCCAAAGCCAATCCACTATCATCACTTCACTATAGCCCATGTTGTTTTCATCCGTAGATTTCCCAAAAGTTCTATCCGATCCGGTTGTTATCCTTGGCTCCATTTTATAGTGCAGACAGGGATAA
>OY292394.1:51801075-52128808 GCA_958496205.1 Idaea biselata | reverse complement strand
AAAGTTTTCTCGTGGCTGAAGATGGTGATACATATAAAATTTTAATATTTTCGACAAAATACGGCCTCGAAGCTGGTAAAATAGGCAAATTAACGCAGATTTCGGGAAATGGGACATTCAAGAGAGTCCCGAAACCGTTCCGCCAAATATACACTATACATCTAGATTTGAGCAAGAACAGCGATGTCACAAATATAGTACCAGTACTATACGCATTACTTCCAGACAAGACCGAAAGCACTCATTTGAGACTATTTAATATAATACGGGACCAACTCGGTATTAATATTAATATTTTTAAATGTGATTTTGAAAAAGCCCAGATCAACGCTGTAAAGACAACTTTCCCTGACGTAAATCTAAAACGATACAGATAAATAATTTATGTTAAGTATATTGTAGTTAAATAAGAAAATAAAGTTATTTTTTTTGTGCACGACTGTATATTGATGTTCATTTTCTTAATCAGTCTTGTAAACAATCAGGCATAATAAATTTCAGGCATTTTGGGGTCTAAGGTATTTTGACTTTCAGATGATTTAATTTAACATAAAGTAAGTGCAGGTCGGTAATTTGACTTAACCTTTAACGTCACGGGCGGGGTCTAAGCAGACCCCACGCGCTGTTTTTTATCGGTATTTTTTGAAATTGACTAGTTACGATCTCGCGTTTTCGGCTAATCTCAGTGCGACCCGAGGCCTTTCGACGAGTGGAAGTTCGGCGCTCTCCTGCTAAGGTAAGTTACATTTTTGCTTACATGGGGATACCTGCAGACCCCACCCGTGATTTAACGTAGTTACTTTTTTCACTTTGATTATGTTTTTATTTGTTTCTTTTTTAGAATTGGCGTTGTATAAATGGAAAAATGAGGCGCTAACTAACTAAAAATCAAATTGCACAAATTATATACGATGTTAGAGACTCTGAAAGCGAAGGCATATGAGACACGCCTCAAGAGAACAATAATGTGCAAGTTGATCGTCAAAGAGCAGCCTTTGCCTAGTTCAGATGAAAAAAATGCCCCAAAAATGAAGTGAAGATGCTATTATTGTTCTAGATCCAAGGATAAGGAGTCTTGCAAGAAAACTATTTGCAAGCCTCATTCAGTAGCCATTACTTATTTTTACCATGCCTACCCAGAGAATAATTTTTAGGGTAGTATATTTCAAGAATTGTCATTTTTTTTCTTTTATGTTTATTGTAAATTTTTCTTATAATTACTTGTTTTTAATTCTTATTTTATTAGAAAAAATAGTAAGATAGTCAGAAGTTGACTCTTTTGTTAAATTTTATACATTAAACATGTTCGTTAAAAATTCTATGTAGGAGATTGTGACTTTGATAAAAATATTCCCTACTGTCTAAAGACTGATTGTTTTATGATTAATAAATACTTTTCATACATATTATGTCTTTTCTTATAATCTAAAACGGCTTCTAAAAATTATTAACAAATTTGAATATATGTTGGATCCATATTTCAATTGGAGAGGAAACTCACTAGATTGATTTATTGATCTCAGAATATCGTCTGTGTTGTTAATCACCATGTCGAATTATTCCACTTAGCACTGAAATGTTCACTTCAACAATTAACAGATTACGTAAAACGTTTTAAAGACAAACTCAGTGGCATGTTTTGATTTTGAATACTACCTTCAAAATCAAAACATGATCGGATGATCGAATGATGGTAAATTAACTTTCTTTATTGTAATATTGTTTTAAATTAATTGTTTTAAATATTGTTTTATGTTTAGACAACTTCTAATTTCTTAAACTAATGTTTGATGTGACTATTTGTAATTTATCAGTTGAATACAAAACATAATCACAAAAAAGTAAACCCTCATGAGTTTCTTGTAGTTTCTTCTCATCAGAGGGCGCGTTCCGAAACTACACTTCATAACTAGCTGTAACTCGTTTTTTTAATCATTTAAAAATAATAATAATAATTGAGATTTGAATATTTAAAAATAAAAAGTTGTTGAAGTTAATTTTACGTCACTTTGCCAAGTTGTTTACGCCCCGGTATAAAAAGGGGTGTGAACAAGACTGGAGAGCAGTGTGAAAATTATCGTCGACGAGTCAACATCAACTTGAAGTTTAATTTGGTAGATCCTTACAAATAAGAAGTACCCAACCACAAGAAAGAAATTAAATACAACTAATTAAAGAACCATCTTGACCTAAATTAATAATTATCTAACTGAATAATCAAGTAATCTTACTCAAAAAGACTGAGACTTACTTGGACTAAGAATAATCGACCACCAAAAGACTTAAGATCTAACATCAGAAGTGCTGGAGACGAAGCCCATTGTCGAACCCGACCCTGACATCGGACCAAAATTCTTTGACTATCTTCCTCGAGACAACAATAATGGTAATGTAAAACAATTTCTTACTTTCCTGACGGTACAATTGAATTTTTTTTTCCCTAATTTTGTGGTTTCGATTTATGGTGATTGAAATGAAACAAAATTCCGAAATTAACTGTTAGCCACCCATACTTTTCAATTGAAGTTCATCATTTGAAGTGGGCCGAAAACTAGTTAGTAAAGTCAACAACTGAACAAATGACACTGATATTTTTTTTTTAACAGATTAAGCCTCTGTAGTGGGCCAGAACTGATTTTTCTCGGACAGTTAACTATAAAATTTATTTGAAATATCAGTTTAGTTAGTCAATACATTACTTATACTAATACTAATATAACGTTGTAGATGAACTGATCTTAGTTCTGTGCAGGACATCCATGATTTGAAATTCAAAATTAATGTTTTTTTAACTTGTAATTCCCAAATGTTTGATTTTACGCTCTAAAATTTTGCGTACAAGCATCCTACGTCCTTCATTACCACATCTAAAATTTGCTAGCGATATTACTGTCACGCAATTGGAGTTATATGGGCTCTTAAGATGAACTCTGAGACGAGACTATCGTCAGAATAGCCGAGCGAGCTTAAAATAAATAAATAAATATTAAAAAAAAACTATATGATTTTAAAATATATACTCCATAATCCAATTCAACTAAACAATTTTTTTCTGTCTACACGATGCATACACAACAATCTTGGCTTTGAAATTTCTAAGACTCTGTTTTTTTAAATTTGGACGTGATTCTGTGCTGTTTTTTTTGTTTTGTGCAGAGACAAAAGAAGAAAACGAAATCATTAGCTGCAGTCACGGGCTGCAGTGGTAGCTGACCCGACCGCCCCATTAGGCTCAATCAACGGAGAGTATGAAAGCCAATACCGTGGCCTCCTCAGGGTGGTCCAGGTGCTTCTTCATCATATTATAATATTTATATATTATATATTTATTTATTTATCTATATATTTCACAAATAATATGGTATCTAACATCATATAAATATATATACCAATAGAAAAAAAAACATATACAAAAAAAAGGAAAATCAAATATAAATGAATATAAACAATGTCATAAATAATATATAAAGCACCAAAGAAAAGAGTGTAGTTGAAGCACCAAAGAAAAGAGTGTAGTTAAAGCACCAAAGAAAAGAGTGTAGTTGAAGCACCAAAGAAAAGAGTGTAGTTGAAGCACCAAAGAAAAGAGTGTAGTTGAAGCACCAAAGAAAAGAGTGTAGTTGAAGCACCAAAGAAAAGAGTGTAGTTGAAGCACCAAAGAAAAGAGTGTAGTTAAAGCACCAAAAAATTTTTTTTTCAGGTAAAAAAAAAAATATATACGCCCAGAGCACGTGCGTATACGCAGAATGGCCGTGTTGGATCCATATTTCAATTGGAGAGGAAACTCACTAGATTGATTTATTGATCTCAGAATATCGTCTGTGTTGTTAATCACCATGTCGAATTATTCCACTTAGCACTGAAATGTTCACTTCAACAATTAACAGATTACGTAAAACGTTTTAAAGACAAACTCAGTGGCATGTTTTGATTTTGAATACTACCTTCAAAATCAAAACATGATCGGATGATCGAATGATGGTAAATTAACTTTCTTTATTGTAATATTGTTTTAAATTAATTGTTTTAAATATTGTTTTATGTTTAGACAACTTCTAATTTCTTAAACTAATGTTTGATGTGACTATTTGTAATTTATCAGTTGAATACAAAACATAATCACAAAAAAGTAAACCCTCATGAGTTTCTTGTAGTTTCTTCTCATCAGAGGGCGCGTTCCGAAACTACACTTCATAACTAGCTGTAACTCGTTTTTTTAATCATTTAAAAATAATAATAATAATTGAGATTTGAATATTTAAAAATAAAAAGTTGTTGAAGTTAATTTTACGTCACTTTGCCAAGTTGTTTACGCCCCGGTATAAAAAGGGGTGTGAACAAGACTGGAGAGCAGTGTGAAAATTATCGTCGACGAGTCAACATCAACTTGAAGTTTAATTTGGTAGATCCTTACAAATAAGAAGTACCCAACCACAAGAAAGAAATTAAATACAACTAATTAAAGAACCATCTTGACCTAAATTAATAATTATCTAACTGAATAATCAAGTAATCTTACTCAAAAAGACTGAGACTTACTTGGACTAAGAATAATCGACCACCAAAAGACTTAAGATCTAACATATATATGTAAATTTATATTGGGGATACTTCTGGACCCCACGCGTGACGGAACGTTATCCGAAACAACGCGTGTACTTAAAGGTTAAAGACCTATGTCCCCGGACGGGTCTCAGAGCATGTTGCTTGAAATTATGTTTAAAATGATATTGTGAAACCAGACACACTTTAAAGTTATTCAGTTTTGCCAAATATTGCAACTCTACCAAGAGTACCGTAATCGAAAATATGTTACGTCAAGGTGAAGCACCTTGATGTCTCCTTTGACGGTTCCTAAAAATCAATTGGCGTAGACTACAAATAAATAACTAACGTATAAAACTCAAGAATTGTTTCCTAAATAAGTTATGCGGGTGCGATAGTTTGATTACTATCTACTCTGCTTCCACTAGGAAGAAGAGAGGAGAGGGGAAGAGAGGATAGGGGAGGGGAGGGGGGAGTGACCTACCGGCTGCGCACGACGCGTGGGCTCCGGCTGGCGGACGCGGCTGACGGGCGGGACGTACACCGACGCCTTCACCTCCCGCGGCTTCTCCTCCACCACGGGAGGGGGAGGGGGAGCCTCTGCTTCCACCTGGGGGGGAGGAGGTTTCATTAGATCATGATTATACGAGTTACAATTTTCAAAATTAGTTATGTAAAATAATAACTCAATAAAGTAGGTCCCGTAAAATGTTCCTACTACTTTGCTCCCTTATGGGTTACTATGCTTCTATTAAATTAAATGTTTGATCGCTTATGTTCAAATATTCGTAACAATGAAATGTTAATATTTGAACATATTCGAAATATCAGATTTTTAAGACTTAAAGCGAGTTTAAGAGTTTAAGTTAAGACTTAAACTTAAAATTAAGCTTGGCGATCAAACATTTATTTTATTTGGAGTATAGTTACCCATAGGGGAGCAAAGTAGGAACATTTTACGGCAGTTCATTATTTTATACTAACAGGTTTGTTCCACGGTCCCTTAGGCTTCCCGTTGTCAGGGGCGGAGTCTTCAGTGGAGGAGTCTCGGCCCGACTCGGGCGCTCCGTTCCCGCCTTGCAGCACCTGTATCTTGAGGCCGGTGTAGTCTTTCACAGGCTCTTCGTATTCTTTCCATTCCTCTTCCTCCTTGAACAAAGATATCTTAGGTCTAAGTCATGGTTTTGTACTGGTATATTATTTTTTAACATTCTAGAAGAAATTCTTTACAGGACGTAGGCTCTAGTCCACGCACTTAGGCGTGTATTATAAACATAACTCAAGCAGAAACCTCGACTTAAAACACGATGGCATATTTATCAAGTCCCAAGTGGAGATCATTGCTCATTGATCATCATTGGTCATACCAAATCTAAGGCCCATCTATCTATAGATCCTGACTGATCTATATATCAATGCAGAACCGAAATCGCTGGTCCTAGAGATATGACACATGGAGCTTGTTTTCTTTGTGATGTGTAAGCATCCACTAAGAAAGGGTTATTGGAAAATCTTGCGGGTTCGGGACTTACGCGGGTTTAAACCCCCTAAACGCGCGCGTTTTTACCGCGGGACTCTGCTAGTCTATACTTAATATTATAAATGCGAAAGTAACTCTGTCTGTCTGTCTGTTACGCTTTCACACCTAAACCGCTGAACCGATATTAATGAATTTTGGTATAGAGATAGATAGGACCTTGGAGAAGGACATAGGCTACTTTTGATCCCGTTAATCCCGCGGGATCGGGATTTACGCGGGTAAAACCGCGGGCGCAGCTAGTATTATATAAATGTGACCTAAGCAGATATCTTGACTTGAGACATGATATAAATTCGACAGTCGACTTACGACAGTTATCTTCAACAAAGATGGCCAATAAATCAAATCTCAAAGTCCATTGTGTTCAACAAGCTCTCTTAACTAATTTATTTATTTTTTTATATGGAAGTTCAACAGCTATACATACACTTATCTACACTAATATTATAACGAGGAAATATTGGTATTTTTGTGTGTTGTATGTTTGTAATGAATAAACTCAAAAACTACTAGACTGTTTTCAAAAATTCTTTCACCGTTAGAAAGCTACATTCACCAGGAGTAACATAGACTACTTTTAATCCCGATATTCCTACGGGATCGGGACTTACGCGGGTGAGACCGCGGGACGCAGCTAGTTTAATATATTGTAACAATGGGAAGCCAATTAAAATCCATCAAAATCCATCAATTAAAATCAAAATCCGTCGTGTAAACTACACAATGGATAATAAATAGCAGAATAATAACAATTGCAGACAGTGACTTGTTAAGATTGAGTTAGTGAGACAGAGTTAATAACTTACAAATAAATGTATGGGATTTTTGTTTACATTTTTGACCTAAGTTTCTGAAATAGGCCAAAACCGACGGCATTACGCGTAGTTCCCGTTTCCAGGGAAATACCTGAATCCTATGTGTTAATCCAGGTTATAAACTACCTGCATACTATATTTCAGCCAAATCCATTCAGCCATCTTTGAGTGATTTGATTACATACAAACAATCGTTAAAACATTCGCATTTATAATATTAGTGGAATTATTGTACTAGCATGATGTAGCAAACTTGACTTAAGTAAATGTTGAGACTGTGGTGGAACTTGTTTTGATTGGCTGTACCATATAATTTGAGAGAAAAGCGAGACAAATGGACCAAAATTATAACAGAATGGTACCCTAGAAGACAGCAAAAGAAGCAGAGGAAGACAGTTGAAGTGATGGGAAGATGAGTTTAAGAAACTAGTAGGTAAACTTTAGATTAAGATGGTAATGCTATTTAAGTGAAATGCACAGTAATAAAGGCTTTTTTATTTTATTTTTATTTTATTTATAATTTGAGCTCAAGATATAGGATGAGTCGCTTGGCAACAACCCAAGGCTAAGAACCAAAAATTGGTATAATGCAAAATCCTGAGGGTTTAAGTTTTATGGTGGATGGCACAAACCTACCTGACAAGACTTGAAAGTGGCATTACAAGGGATTGTTGGGCATTTTCAATATATAGCCTTATTTGGGCTATTTATGATTATATTTAGGACACAGGAGGGTTACTTTGGTTCGTTTCGATACGACAACAATACTGTCATAACCTTCGATCATATATAACCTACATAGATGCACGCTCGCCGCTCAGAAATGGAGCCGTCAAAACAAGGCATATTTCAGCCGGTTACAGCGAAACAAGGCACATCGCTGTCAGTCGTGCATAAGTGTTTTACAACCTTATTGCCCAGTGATTAAGGTTTACATTAAACTGTACTATGTTCGTATAAGTAAGCGTTGAAGTAGTGCCGATTTTTGATTTCGATTTTGTATGGGACCGTGTATCTATAGTTTATATATGATCGAAGGTCATAACGATGGTTCTACTGTCACCATACTATCAGAATGTGACAGTAGAATCATCGTATGACAGTATCGATGTCGTATCGAAACGAACCGAAGTAGCCCTCCAGGTTTCATGACAATGTTTTCCTTCACCATAGGAGTGATGATAGTAATATTTTTTTCTTAAAGAAAAAGACACTGGTGAGCAGTCAGGCGGGGTTTGAAACCACAACCCTCAGAATGAAGGTAAGAAAGAAAGTATCTACCACTACACCAACTCCATTCTTTGAAAGTAGCATGCATATTGCATAGGCATCATAATGGGGTGCCACACGCAAAGCTGTAAGTAGATGGCGCTGGCATCAGATGATCTTTTTCTTTTTTCGATGATGGTCCTCCACCAATGGAAACGCCGAGTTTTTTTTTTTTTATTCTTTCGGTCCTAATTGTTTAGTGCTACAACACAGCATGCAGCGGGCTGACTGACTCAGCACAGTTGATATGGAGTTCCAAAAAGTAATGCCTAATTCAATCAATTAAGTTTTATTATGTTAATTGGGATCCAAGAGATGTTGATGTCAAATAGGTGGCTGGCCGTAAAGCATTACCAAATCTATTTGCAGTGTCAACTTTAAATAATTTGAGGGTTTAGTGGACCCGGACTCTTGAAAGATGCAACCGGGATGCACTTGGATGAGAGTGAATTGTACTTGTATCATGTAGAAGATTTTCCAGAGTGCCTAATTTGAATACTTTTATCTAAATAAAATACACAGGTCATATCATAGTATTGTCCAAACAAAAACAAGGACAAAGTACAAACCCAGCTGGGACAGATGTCTTAAACCAGGCCATTGTTGGTCAAATATGGGCTTATTGGTAAGCCTAAAGATGTCTCAAGTGACAGTACACACAATCAATACCTCACACCCATCAAACACCACACATTGCAGTAGAAAGTAGTACTTCCTTTATGGCCACTGCACTTACAGTCAGTTAAATGCAAGTAATTCTAGTTTGAACCAGATTTATTTGGTAACTTTCGGAAAAACATGACTAAACAGCTCTAATGCTAATTGTTATTATTCGTTTAATGACCTTACTACCCTGACCTACCTCTGCATTACGCAGACGACTCGATCTATCAGTCGAATTGTCAAAGAAGCATGACAATTTGCTAACAGTTGCAAGGACAATGCTCTCGAATTTGGGTCAAAACGCTCCTCACGGCCTATACAATCCTCGAAAACGACGGTGAGAAGTAGGTCAAAATGCAAATGTGCGAAGATAATGCAGATTTGAGGAGAAAACTTGATAAATATGTACTGTAAAAGTGATGAGTAGGTACGCGACATGACACGCGAATATTTCGGTGTAACTTTCATGTGGAATCTTAAAACTCACCCCGCCACGTCCCGCTTCATCGCCTTCCGTCGCCGGCCGTTCTTTCTTCGGCCTCACATCAGCTTTCGTTTTGATGTCGTCTAATTTTTTTGCTACCTCGTCCGTAGTCGCAAATTTCTTCACCGCCTTTGACTTTTTGCGATCTTTTTTAGCGAAGAAATCATCTAAATCGGCCATGGTTATGTTTTGTATGAATACTGTGGTCTGTTTTGCACGGTTTAGATAAATTACAGTAATATTAGAACGAAATAAAAGGGGGAAATAGGCCCCCAAAAAGTGAAACGACTTCTAGCAAGCGTGGCCGACTGTTTCTTTTTTTTTTTAATGGCAGATTTCAAAGTTGCCAGTTTTAAAAAAAAACCTACCATTGTCCGTCGTAAATGACATTTTTCTACTACAGACAGACAAACCCAAGCAAACCTATTTCAAAAACTCAAAATCTAAAACGTAGTAGAACAATAATTAAAGTGCTTACATACTTTATAGTTAGGTATTGGTTGAAGTTTTTACAGGAAGGAAAAACTTGCTTCAAAATACATAACGACAAAAATAACTTATCCTGCACCATTCCCTTTTGTACGCAGCGCTGAGCGGCTGAGCGCGCAGAGTTAGTAAACCTTATCATTTGAATCAGACGGATTATCGGCATTCGTCAATACGAGTTCCTTATCAGCACACGAACCCCAGGTACTCCAGCCGTTTTATCTTATCTGCCTACCTCAGTGCTTGACCATTTTGTGAGAAATTCAATAAAAATGCTAGGTCCAGTGTCTAGAATCACGGGGCAGCTTCGTAGAAGTGTGCTGCAGACGACCGTGAGGAATGGGAGCCGTGGTGGAGTGATCGGAGAGGTAAGGATTCCAATTTTTAAATTGTTATTCTTATTTTAAATTACGTAACACGAATATGGTTAACTTTGTGTATATCTAAAGCGTGTGAGGTGTCTAAAACTTTTTATGATAAATCATTTATTGCGAAAGATTAGCTTCTTTGCCTTGCAGCGGGACAAAAAGGGCTAATAAAAAGTAAAATTTATGGAATGAGAGTAATAGACCCACTTACCCATTCCGAGAACAAAGCAGCTTACCTACCAATAATATCCTTCGTTAAATAGCTACTTATCCTACTACTCGACCACTATCCCACTTGGTGGTGGGTATTTTATTATGATCTAAAATGTAGCACCGTCATTTAGAAGATAGGAAGACGGCAGTAGAACAAGATTCTACGCTTCTTAATCAGTGGCATATTCGATAGAAATATTGAAGCACACACATACATACATAACATAACTCTTCAAACAAAACATGAAACAGTAGTGTTTATAAACATTCCATTTCAAACAATACGTTCATAAAGTTGGTGAGTTATTATTATTACTTACTACTTTAGGTAGGTAGGTATAGTACAGTAGTCTCTAAAGGCCTGCAGGCACTATCATGTATTCTGTGCTAAAGGACGCCTGAAGGGTGTGAGCGACCGACCTTCAAAGCTTGAAACAAGGGCGAAATCATAAAAGAGCTTCCGAAATTTAGGGGTGTGGGGTAAACTAACAAGTTCGTAGCGTTCGACTAGAAAAATAACAAGGCAATTACGCAAGCTTGAGTGGATAAATTAGGTAGGTAGGTATTTACCTACTTGATTTCCCTTTCAATATTTTCCTGGCTTTTCTTCGTTGTATTTTACCAAGTCACAAGTTTAGTGTAAGTTTTAGTAGGTATATCAAACGATAATCATATTATGACAAAACATAATGATGATGATGATAATGATTGGGTGAAAAAATAATTAGCTAAGTCCATGGTTTAGTTGTGGTAACGGTCCTCACTCACCGGAATAATAATAAATTATTATTATCATACATATAATGTAAATGATAATATACCTAATAAGTAAATAACTATTGAAAAGTTGCCAAAATTATACAATTCTACAACATTTTATGTCTTGATTCCAAGAAAAAATAACATGTTTAAAATGGTGAAATAAAAATGAACTATTTTCATCTCGCCCGCTACTCCCGTGACATGGACGACCATGCCACGGGAGACACGGGGTGTGTATAATCACGGGATTATAAATACCCACCCCGCCTTAACAATTTGACGCCTCAATTTCATCAAACACTCATTTCTCCTTTTCAGAATCTTCCATTCGACGTTAACAACAAGAATATGGTGACATTCCACTTCATTTGGTTCTTCGCGACTGGTTTTGGAGCGCCGTTCCTCGTGCTGTGGCATCAAATGAGGAAGAATACCACCGCTTAGGCAGGAGGTAAGTTGGAATACCAATTCTGAAATCTTTGCTTTCAATTTGCGCGTTCAAGACAATTAGTCCACCCCTAAATACAAAATATTTCTTTTGAAGATAAGCTGCACGTTAGAACACCATTTAATTATAGGGAGTAAATAAACAAACTGACACATATTTTTTTAGACATACCTACCTACATACCTAAATAAAAACGGGGCAAGTGCGACACTCGCGCATAAAGGGTTCCGTACCACTATCACAATTGGATACGGAACCCTAAAATGGTTTACAACAACCAATTTTTAAATTTTATAGGAGAATTGAAATATTTATCTTCGATTCTTACTCCCATCAAACGACCGAATCACTCAAAAAAAAAAAACCTTGGCACAAAGAAAATCTGAAACATAAAAGAAACTCTTTGGTAAGTGAAGGCAGACTGGTATATTTGACAGATAGGGCAGCCATTTTGAATTCCATGACCAACTCGATTTGTCCTCCTGTCCTTGTTCCTGTCCCGCGACTCCTTGTTATTTCTGAAACACGTTTGTTGTATGGGAGCCCCTTTTAAATAATTGTTTTATTTTGTTTTTAGTATTTGTTGTTGTAGCGGCAACATTTTCTGTGAAAATTTCAACCTTCTAGCTATTACGGTTCATGAGATACAGCCTGGTGACAGACGGACAGACGGACAGACGGACGGACGGACGGACGGACAGACAGACAGACAGACAGACAGACAGACAGACAGACAGCGCAGTCTCAGTAATAGGGTCCCGTTTTTACCTTTAGGTACGGAACCCTAAAAAGAATAGTTTTGACTTGTCAACCTATTCTTGATGCGATCCTAATATCTACAGTGGACGGTGATCTTTATTTATTAATTAAGTTGGTACTTAAACTTCTAAAATATTTGGCATTTATCTGTATTAATAATTATATATGTAGGTACCTATTCCTATTTAATGCATTTTTATGGCTGAAAATAAAGTTGCATTTACTTACGACATTCGCAACCACAAGCGAATAAAATGCCCTTCATTAAAATAAATTGCACTTTGTGTTGTAGGCAGGTATATTTTGAAATCAAGGAATTAATGTTAACGAGCCAATAATTCATTGTTACAGGTATAGTAATGAAACAACATCGGTAATTTATAATAGCATTTATTTCTGTAGATAATAATCTCAATTAAAAGCTTCTGAAATCTAAATTCGTATTTTCATTTCTAAAACGTTTTCGAATACTCCCGCTTTAATTAGGGATGCGTTCAAAATACAAGAAAAAATCTACCACATAAAATTTAATTTCGGAACGCAATGGTAGAAAATTTCGAAGAAAAAAGGTCCAAGTCGAAATCGAATTTTTCCTGTTTTTTCACAAGAATCTCGTGAAAATCTCAAAATGTTGGGTCCATTGGCTCGTGTTTCCAATAATCTTGGCAGAAATGTGATGACTACGCTGGTTAGGAGGAGCCACTCAAACGGAGGTATCCCTGGGGAGGTGAGTTCTTTTTTCAAATCTAGAAGTTCGTCACTTCATTACATAATCGCTTCGTATTCCATTGTTTTTGTTAATTTCTAGCACTCATTTACTAATTTTAAATAATTTAGGTCTGAGCTTTTATAAAGAGGCTTGAAAAAACTGGAAATCTTACAAAATCAATCTCAAATTAATTAGAGGTTAATTTTTACAGCTGAAGAAAACACTATATTCTTAGGTCCGCTCTAATTATCTACATTTCTATTAAAACGTGAATGTAACTAAATTATCTTACATATCGATTTTACTGTAAGATAATTTAGTTCCGCTAAAACAATAAGCAATAAGCATCTTATCATAATTTACAGAATCCTACAAATATCACAACGAATGTGTGAGATGTGTGAGAATTTTTACTCTTTCAAAAACGAATGAACCAAATGAGAACCTAGTCTCGGAACACATTCCTACAGTAAACTCACTCTCTGTTTCAGAACCTGCCATTTGACATCACAAACCGCTACAAGCTGACAGCGTACTTTATCCTGTTCTTTGGGTCTGGGCTCGCTGCTCCCTACCTGATCACACGTCATCAACTGCTCAAGAAGTAAGGGTAATTGATGTTATTTAAAAATGGGCCACAGGTGCCCGCAAACATCTTTAAAAAAAGGTGGATATGCAGAAGGTATTTATTCATAGAAGTCAACAAGTAAATGTACTGCACAAACTTACCACTTCCACATCAGTATTTTTCAAGATGTTTTCCAGCACCTGTATTTAATATGTTTTAGTTTAGTTAGACATAGTTTATAGGAAAAATACTTCTGCAAAAACACAATGCATGGTCGACTCTGGAAGACTAATTGGTAAAATCATTGCTCCCAGATTGAGTAGAGATCTGTCGTTGTTTCAATTCCTGCTCAAAGTCGACCATGCATTGTGTTTTCGCAGAAGTATTTCTCTATCTTCTATCTATTATATCTTCTATTATATAAAAATCAATCCCTATTTCCCTTGGTCACGGCATCACACTTAAACTTTTACACATATTTCGATAATTCTTTTTTTGTTGTGTTTGCTATTGTCAGGAGAAGGTTCTTATGAAAGAAAAAATGCTAAACCGATTTTGATGAATTTTATTTTTTTATACTAAACGACAGGACAACGTCTGTCGGGTCAGCTAGTTAAAACTAAATCTACAAACAACTGCCCAACAAAACAACTGTACCAAAATGGGCTTTTGGGGAATCTCCTTAAGACCGTCAGGCTGCTCCCGGGGAGAGCGGCCCGGTGTGTGGGGGTCCCCCCGGCCAACATGGTGTGCGGCCGGGGTATACCCACTAAACCCCTTAGTGTCCGTCTTTTCCGCTAAGTATGGGGACAGACGGGAAACGCTCTCGCATACTACCGTCTGCCCCACAGCGGTTGGCCGCGTCCAGCCTCACCTCCAAGTCCTCCGTAGGGGAAACCCTCACGAGGGGCGGCGTGGACACGCTGCCGCCACCTCAGGCTCAGTGTTTGGCGACAAACTCCCCCGAGTCCGCCGCCAAGAGCCGTTTAGGGATGTCTGGACACTCCTGGTTCCCCTGCGACGGGTGAGGTCTGTGGCCCCGTCGTCGCCGACTACCATTCGGCTGCAGGGGATAGGGCGAGCGGCAACGACACACCGACACGCCTCTTCCGCCATCTAACGTAACGGTCCGCCCGCGCCGAGGCCGCGGCAGATAGGGAGCCCCGAAACCTCCTCCAGCCGCGAGCCGAAGCTCGAGCGGCTCCTCCTCGGGTGGATTCCTCTTGGTTGACCGTGGGTGACCAAGCCACGGCTACTAAGCCCCCCCGCCACGACAAGGCGGGAACCTTTCGGGGGGGGGGGGGGGTACCACTATGGCCTATAGTAAGCCAGATTGACTTACCAACCTACTGGCCAAACATCTAACGAAGGTTTTAGCACCACTTCATGGCACAACAAGTTCGTTTGTTAAGGGTTCATGCCATTTCATTAGTCACCTGAAACACCTTAAGGTGAGTGATGATGACATAACGGTCGACGTTTCGGCATGGGTTACGTCGGCCGTGGCCGCGAACAGACTAAATCATGTCTGTCCGAAATGTTGAGGTAATTTAAATAAAAAAAAAATATCTACAACCTGATCTAGACCCGTAGTTGTTTAATAATAATAATATTATGTTAGTTCCCCCAGTAGCCAATCCACTACCATCATATCACTATAATAATAGCCCATGTTGTTTTCATCCGTAGATTTCTCAATAGTTCTATCCAATCTGGTGGTTGTCCTTGGCTGCATTTTATAGTGCAGACAGGGATAATCGCCGGCTTGGGGTCCACATCATAGCTTGTAAGTAAAACTGTTATTGAAAAGGGCCTCTACTTGTTGGCTTCGGCTCCACGCACGCCTTCCAAAAGTCCGGGGCTCCATAGCCCCCTGATACTGGACGTATGGAGATATTATGTTAGTAACAATAAAAGCTTTAAACGAAAACTAATCAAATTGTTGTTTTTATTTTCCAGGTAAACTGCTGAGTCGTCATAAATAAATTCCATCTGAAAAAAACTTTAGTTGTAAGCTAGCAAGTGTATTAATAATTTATGGTTCCAATAAACATGTTATAAAACCATTATCATTATTTTTAAGCCTAGAACTTCAACAGAGGGTTTTCCATAATCCACTCTTCCTTGTTTAAGTAAAGCCTGCTCCACATTCGCGCGCGAACCCGCAAAACTATGCCCGAACGAGTGAATGTGGAGCCGATTTACATAGTTTTCGCGGGTTCGCGCCTTGTTAACTACTTTTTGTCGGTTTTTTGGCCCGCGTCAAAGAGCCTGCGAACGCGCTCCTAGTCTCTACTGTAAACATAGTTGTAAACACTGAATGTGGAGCCAAGAAGCGTTCACACCCAATTCGCGTCGCGAATCACGCGCGAATGTAGAGCGGGCTGAGAAGCTTCAACTTTTTTAGGGGGACAAGTTTCGTAAGCGATAAAACACGCGCAGGTACATACTACTTAGTATACTTTCTAATATTATCTAGGTGTACCCCGCGGGAATATGAAGATAAAAAGTTGTCTCCACATCTGCATACTTTCCAAGTTTGCGTGAAGAAGGAGTAACAAATAAACTCACACAAACTTTCACGTGTTGATCTATGTAGGAGGTGAGGATGGTTATCTATCTACTATACTATTAGTTTCTTACTATACTATACTATTATCCTCTTTCGTCCGGAGGCTGTTCGAGTGCAGACGTGTGTGTTAACAGCGACAGCTACCGAGCGCATCGTGTATTACATATCGAACTCGAAGAGAACGACCGAGCGCGCACGGAATTATACCACGGATATAAAATCAACGGAAGAGGTATACGATTTTGCACTCAGCCCCTAACATTAGATACACTAACAATGTCAATGAATCAATCTTCGCCTAAGAAACATGGTTCGGATTCCAACCTGAAGGATCTTGAGCAAGACCCAGGTTTTCTAGATTCTGGTTCAGGTAACTTTGACATGAATCGAAGACAAAATACTAATAAACGAAAAAGAGGCGTCGACACTGAGCTATTAGATGAGATGAGAAAACTATTTAATGAGTATGTCTCTAAACAAGATGTAAAACTGAACGAACTAAAAGCTGCTATTGAAACTGTCAAAATCCAGAACGACACCATAACAACATCGATGCAACTCCTCTCAGACAAGTATGATGACATACAACGAGAGCTAGATCTTATTAAAAAGGAAAGAACAGATAACTTAAGTTACATTAAAACACTAGAGCACAAATTGGAAAATTCAGAGAGGAATGCTTGTGTTTCCAAGATTGAGATTAGAAATGTTCCTAGGAGTGAAAAAGAAACAAAAGAATCTTTAATAAAGATAGTGTCTACTATAGGACAAATCGTAAATATCGACATAAAATGGTCCGATATCAAAGATGTTTTCCGCGGTTTCGCAAAGCCTGATATTCTAAAACCCATCATAGTAGATTTCACAACGGTGATAACCAAAGAAAGAGTGGTGCAAGCTCTCAAGACTTATAACAGGAAAAGTAAGCTTGATACCACAGTTCTAAAACTTCCAGGGCCCGCTAAGCCAGTCTATCTCGGAATGTCTGACTACAAAAGGTAAAAGATTGCATTACTTAGTACGAGATTTCGCCAAGATGAAAAACTACAAATTTTGCTGGATTTCATATGGGAAAATCTACCTCAGGAAAAAAGAAGGAACACCTCAAATTAGGATAGACCAAGAAGAAGATCTTGCCAAACTGCAGGATAACCCAAACTGACTAGGTTCTCGGATTAATGGTACACCCACTTTGTTAGATTTTAATTTACCACACTGGACCGAAATTGTTTATACTTTTGTTTACTCATTCAACAACATAATTCTTAATCTATTCTTATTTTGTACACATTACCAAATTACACAAATCTACACTATAAAATATATGCATTGTATGCACCACACCCCCTCAGCAGTTATTCCTTATAAAACTAAATTCGCCTACACATATTGTAATTGGTTAAACTTCGTCAATAATATTACAGGCACTATAACAGAGCCTTATTCTATTTTTCTCTTCTCTCATTATAATAATCGCCTTCGTTGCTACATTGGCTTAAATGTATTTTCTCTATGGCCAATCAAATTATTGATGATATAGATGCTATTTCGATGGCAGAGTCTTTAAGTTGTGATGTTGAAATGGCTAAAACCTGTATTAATAAGCAGTCTGATGGTCTAATTATATTGAATCAGAACATCCGTAGCGTCTCTTGTAACTTTAACGATTTGTTGGTTTTATTGGCAAGGATTGACATCGATTTTGATATTTTGGTGTTAACCGAATGCTGGCTAAAGAGTGGTCCTATTATACCTGTACTTGAAGGTTATCTTTATCATACTACTACAAACAATGCTATTCAAAATGACGGGGTGGTTCTGTACATAAAAGCAAATATAAAAGTTATTATTGAAGAACCCCCGTTTCTTGAGGGTAACTGCCTTTTAGCTAAAGTAGGTGCTGAGACCGTCTTTGTAACTATTTATCGTTCGCCGTCGTACAATAACCTAGAGGTGTTTTACGAATCACTTAAATCTGTTCTCATTAATTTGGCCTCTTTTAAAAACATTTGTATCATTGGGGACATTAATATAGACATAACTCCTGGCAATAAAAATTCAAATTATTACGATTATCTGGATCTGTGTGCTTCTTATGGTTTGCTACCTGCACATAACTTACCCACTACGAGAATTAATAAAACTTGTTTAGATCATATTATTCTTAAGTCCAATAACGTTGCAAAAGTTTTGGTCACAAATTCTACAGTAACAGATCATCGAGCAGTTCTACTTTATCTTAAACATAAAGAAAAAAGAGTCCCATTGCAATCATTTATAACTAAAATAAATAAAGGTAAACTTAAATTGGACATTAGCAATATCGATTGCAATCCTATATACAAATCGCATGACCATAACTTCTGCATAGAGTTCTTAATTAATGCAATTATGCAGGCTGTTCAGCGTAATACAACTAATGTTAAAGTGACACGCCGATCAAAAATATTTAGACCTTGGATAACACCCGGTCTTAAACGATGTATGATGAATAGAGACCGCTTACATCAAAAAAGCAAACAATCTCCAAACGATAATTGCTTAAGATTGGTTTATACAAGATACAGAAACTTCTGTACAAAATTATTAAAAAAATTGAAAAGAGAGTATGAGAGAAATCTATTACAACAAGCCAGTGGGAATAATAAAAAAATATGGGAGTCGATTAAAAAAATTACCAGTACATCTAAATTAAAAACCCAAGCAAACGAACTCATTAACTCGTCCTCCATTCAAGATTCTTTGAATAGTGTAAATGAATATTTCACTAGCATTGGCAACACACTAGCGTCTAGGATACGTGTCGATGAAAGCATTAGCCCCGACAATTTTCACAATGGTCACGTTTCCTCCTCGTTTGTTCTCTTTATGACTGACGAAAATGAAGTTGACCGTCTAATTATGAGTCTGAAAAGTGCTTGTGCTGTTGGTTGGGATGGAGTCTCAAATAGTTTTCTTAAGGAACATAAACAAAATCTCGTACCTCCCTTGACATATATATTCAATCTCTGTTTAGAGCTCGGTATTTTTCCGACCTATTTAAAAAGGACAATTGTGCATCCAATTTACAAGGCAGGGTCGAAAAATGACGTAAACAACTATAGGCCCATAACAATATTGCCGTCAATATCTAAACTTCTAGAGCGAATTATTAATTCTAGACTTATTGACTATTTGGAGGCAAACTCACTGTTGTCAAACTGTCAATTCGGATTCAGATCTAAAAGATCAACCGATGACGCAGTTCATGAGCTTGCCGAGAACATTGTCAGTAATCTGGATGCTGGCCGCAAAACATTGGGTATTTTCTTAGATCTGGCAAAGGCGTTCGATACTGTTAGCATTCCTCTATTACTTGATAAGCTAGAACGCCTTGGCATCAGAGGTAATCAACTAAAACTTTTTAAAAATTATCTTTCGGAAAGATGTCAGTGCGTCAAAATCAATGATCACCTTAGCTCAGATCTTCCCTTAACCACAGGAGTGCCACAGGGTAGTATTTTGGGGCCAATACTATTTCTTGTGTACATTGACAATCTTCTGCAAAGAAATGATATAAACGGTAAGATTGTAGCCTATGCGGATGACACAGCCCTACTGTTCTCTGCAGATACCTGGGCAGAAGCATTTGACACAGCACAAAGAGGATTCAATGTCGTATCTTTATGGCTACGACAGAATAAGCTAACACTAAATCCTGAGAAAACTAAATACCTCACATTTTCGATGAGAAACAATACCCAACCATCATCGGAATTAACGCTCAAAGCACATATTTGTTATCCCCCCACAAACAAAAGCTGCTCATGTCCTTTTCTTGCACGAACTAATACAATTAGATATTTGGGCATAGTATTGGATCAAAATCTCAATTTCAAAGAACACATAGAAACAACTTCTGGCAGAATCCGCAAATTACTTTATATTTTTAAAACGTTGAGAGCTGTTGCTGATCCCTCAATAACAAAACTAGTGTATTTGTCACTCTGTCAAACAGTATTAACGTACTGCATTTCCACATGGGGTGGAATAGCCAAAACTACCCTTCTTACGCTTGAACGTGCCCAAAGAGCTGTGCTAAAAGTTGCCACCGGCCGGCCCAGGCTATTTTCAACTGAACTGTTGTATAACAAATGTCAAGTATTGACTGTCCGACAACTGTTCGTAGCTCAAGTGACATTAAAACAACATAAAATAGCCTACAAAGATGCCAAATTGGACCAACGTCGTACTTATAGTGCACGTTCCTGCAAGTTTAAACGGATATTTACACAACATTTCTTTTGTTTCCTTGGCCCATATCTTTACGAAAAACTACACAATAATCTGAATTTGATTTGTTTAAATAATTTTGAATGTAAAAACAAAGTTGCCCGTTGGCTTCAAAGGCTCACATATGAAGAAACTGAAAATTTAATGGTAGTGCAAAAATAAATAAATAAAATAAAATTACACGATTATTTTATATTATAATACATGTATGGTGCCTCTTCGTATTTTCTACATTTTATATATCTTAAATTTATCCTACACTATATTTGTATAGGTAGCTATTTATCCTTCTGTTTAAATTTCATATGTCTTACTATGTTACGTTTTGCTTTTTACTTACTCATAGCACGCACGCTTACTTACTCATTCGCAAAACAAAACAAATAGTTTCCTTTTTGTTAACTTTGTTAATTTTAATGTAAGTTTAGGTAATATATTGTCAAAAAGTTGGGTAGGGGAATGCCGCATCTAGTAATTCACTGTCTTTGTAATTGAAGCATCGCAGTAACATTGCATTGCTCCAGTACCGCGCATACTTGCCTACCTACCCACATTTGCTTTTGTTGACAATCTGTTTAATGTAATCAAATTGATAGATTTTTAATTATAAATTGGTTAATTGACAGTTAATGAATAGAATGCGTGTTCCCTATATTTAGCAAAGTATACTGTCAAGTGTTTTACTAGCTTTGAACCGGTGTTTTGTGCTTGTGTAGGTACCTAGTGGTAATCACTTATGTTCAATATGATCTTGGTTCGTTCGTTTTTGTGTGAATTTTGTTTTTTCCCAGTTCGATTAGTGGATCCGTAGCAATATAGAAATAGTAAGTAGTCCAATATAATCCATACCACACTGTATGTTGTTCTTTTAACACAATTGTTATTGTTATTATTATTATTATAATTATTTTTCATTAAGGTATATATAGGTACTTAGGAACTCCCGTCTAAATGGTTTTATTTTTAAATGGAGATAGTTACTAAGTATCTTTTTATTACATAATATTTTAGTACGCAGAAACTGTAATTAGATAAGGATGAAGAGCGCTGGAGTCTGAGATACAAGCCTAACCGCTTAGTTCAGACACAGATGTAACAAAAAATTGTAAACCTGTTTACTAAAATAAATAAATTATTATTATTATTATTATTCTCCTATTAGTTATCTCCATTGGAGACCAGTGAGACCACACTCCGGGTGCCCCCATGGTCTGGTCAACACGGCCGCACAATTAGTGGAAACCAGCCTGGCTAGGATCGATAGAGCAGCGGGTTGGTTCCCGCCATCGAACAAATATTTACTTAAACAACTGGAAATTGCAAAAAAATCGGGCTAAATGGCTTTGTGTAATGCACGTTCAATGTTCATATACGTTGCGTATTGAAACTATGAGCCCGATCAGGCTAATTTCATGCAAAATACTTGATACTGGCAAGATGTACGACGCCAAAATTATAATAAATAAGAAGAAAATGTAATGCAACTTGAAACTGGCAGAACGGCAGAAAGTCGTGTCGTGCGTGGGGACCATTATCAAGAAGAAAAAAAAAACTTGGTTGACAAAGACGGCAGTAAATATTTTGACAGTTCTATAAAAATATCGTTTACTTACGCGAACCATTGTTATTTCTGTATTTTATTCGAAAACCCTGCTTTTATAAATTAGATTTGTGCCAAATGTATAAAGCTCTAACACTGGATTGTACCTATTTATTACCAGCAAAGTTATTCCAAATGATCTTATATGCTCACCGGTAACCTATAACGTGCACAACCCAAGCTTTGAAAATGTCTGAAACTTCCTGCTATATCTTGGACAACGGAGCCTACTCGGCCAAAGTAGGCTTCTCTTCAGATGAACCGACAATCGTCCCCAACTGTATAATGAAAGCGAAGTCTGAAAGACGTCGCCCCTTCATAGGATCACAAATCGACGAATGCAGGGACGCATCTGGCCTTTTCTACATACTACCATTCCAGAAAGGGTTTTTAATCAACTGGGATACACAGAAAACTGTTTGGGACTATATATTTAGTAAAGAATGCTGTCCTGTCAACTTTAATGATACTCCATTGATAGTAACAGAACCTTTATTTAACTTTTCGTCAATCCAAGAGGCAATGACTGAGATTTTCTTTGAAGAATATGAGTGCCAATCGCTTTTGAGAATAAATTCGACTGATTTAGCAGAGTACCACTATAGGAAGACAAATAAGAATGAGTGTACTGTTGTTGTGGACTCAGGGTACAGTTATACTTACATTGTACCTTATATTAAGGGGAAGAAATACAAAGAAGGTATGAAATTCTAATATTATTTTGATAGTCACCTCTGTGGAATAGTGAGCTTGCAATGCTGAAGGTTGTGGCTTTTATCTTCTCATCCCAGCAATGTTCCCGGTTGCATCTCTCTTGGGAGTGCAAGGTCCACTAAACCCTAAATCTTTGTTTTTCTTTTTAATTTGGGTTAGCACAGTAGTAGGTAAGTCATCATGCTCATCATTGCCTGACACCAACCCTTCTAGGTTTGCTAGTCTCCCTCAGATCCCTTAGTAACCTCTATGACGGTTAGGGGAAGAGATGGGGTAGGTAACCATATTGTATGCTGGGGCTACACAGTGGAGTTAAATCCCACTTTGAAACAAATATTGTGTTTGCTACAGATATTTGTTTCAAGTCTTGATGTTTCTGTTCTGTATTTACAAAAGGTACAAATATGTTCATGTCTGGAATTAAACATACAACCGTCTGCATCACAAAAATCTACTTTTGATATTTTACTTTAGTAGCATATAATTTTTTTGTTTTATTAGGTTTTATTTGCTTTTACATACTTACTTCTTAGCCTTATATTTGGGTTGTTATATACACTATATTACTATGGAGGGAAACCCAGCAAACATCTGGTCAACAATGATTCAGTTCCATATAACCAAAGTACCTAGTTAGTCTTAGCTGAAAGTTAAAACTGCTACTAATATTATTAAGGTGAAAGTTTGTGTGTAAGAGAGTAAGTAAGTAAGTTTGTGAGTAACAAACAAACTTCACACAAAAACTACTGAACTGATTACGATGAAACATAGTATGCAGATAACTGAAAATTTGGATTAACACATTGGCACTTTTTAACTTGATATTCCCAAAGGATCGGTACACTTACACAAGTGAATCCGCAGGGCGCAACTAGTTGGATATTAAACTAAAATCCTATATTTTCCAGGTATTAAAAGAATAGATGTTGGTGGTAAAGTACTGACGAACCATCTGAAAGAGGTGCTCTCGTATCGTCAGCTCAATGTCATGGATGAAACCTATGTCATAAACCAAGTGAAGGAGGACTCGTGTTTTGTGTCACAGAATTACATGGGAGATATGGATATTGCTAGGAGAAAAGGTTTGTATTTTATTTAAATTCCTTATCTAAGTTATTTCCAAAAATACTTTTTTTATTGGATGCCAATCATGATGCCATCTATTGTTTCACCTTGACTGTAATGTCTGTTTCATAATAAGTAGTTCAATCAATACAGAGGCGGGCGGTGAAATTATGCCTGCTTATTATTAAAAGGTCTTCTTCGGTCAGTGAAGATTTCTACGAACTGCCTTTTCTGCAAATTGTGATATCAAAGAAACATTTATTATTTTTATCATTCTTTCGGCGAACCGAGCTGTTGGGAAAAAAGGTATCGGTAGAAAATATTCTCTTTGAACCTATGATGGGCGAATAGTGATTTCTATGTACAATTGTATCATTCAAGGGTAATTCTATATACAGTTCGGAGCTCTTTTAAGCCTGGTGCATCAATTTTCTTTTTGATTTGGCACTCAATTTGATACTTGATTTTTTTATCTGCGATATTGCATTGTATAAGCAAAGAATTGATGTGAAATTTTAGATTTCGAAATTAGTAAATAAATGATTTTATATTTAAAATCATAATTGTCAAAATAATTTAGTCCCAAAATTTTATTTTAATGTTCGTGACATTTCAGGAAAAATTAAGATATTGAAAAAAATGCATTTATTCCACAATGAAAACTCTATCCTTTTGGTTAGCGCATTGGCTACAAAACGGGAA
Organism: Idaea biselata; assembly: GCA_958496205.1. NCBI lineage: Eukaryota > Metazoa > Arthropoda > Insecta > Lepidoptera > Geometridae > Idaea > Idaea biselata. The sequence continues at coordinate 52,104,254 of OY292394.1, read as the reverse complement.
AAGTCAGGGAACTGCAGGGTTCAGTGAATTTCGGACCAAAAAACATTTTTCTAAATCCCTATTTTTAGTACCTACTTAACTATTATCTCTGGTCCTATATTTCAGGTACAGAAAACACCATAGTAAAAGACTACATTCTCCCCGACTACACGACCCTCCGCCGCGGCTACCTCAGAAACATTGTCTCATCAGATGAAGACCTCGAACAGCAAACCCTAAGACTAAACAATGAACGGTTCTCCATACCAGAACTACTCCTCCAGCCTTCAGACGTCGGTATACCACAGATGGGGATACCAGAAGCAATAATATTAGCTATCAATACTTGCCCGGAGGAAAACAAAGAAAGTCTACTAGAGAATATAGTTTTATACGGGGGCAACACACTGTTTCCAGGATTTCGTGATCGAGTGTACAATGAGGTCCGAGCTTTAGCACTAGACCATTACGATGTGAATGTAACGCTCGCTGGGAACCCTTTGACTTACCCATGGTTGGGTGGAAAGATGATATTTCGAGATCCTGATTTTTATTCTTTCTGCATGACTAGAGAGGAGTATGAAGAGGAAGGGAAGGCTTTGGCGTTTGAAAGGTTCGATATATAACGGAGGAAGCGAGCAAGGGTGTCTCTCGGGGAAGGGGCTTGCTCGTAAAAATACTATGGAAAATTGAGACAGACCATTAGCCATCCTGGCCCCTGTTTCATAAAGCCGACAATCCGACTTTTATGTCAAGAACTGACTTATTTGTCAAATTGTCATGCTTAGGCTGTTTCATAAACGTGACAATTTTATTTAAAAGCGACAGGTGAAACCTTGACATATTTTTAATTGTCGGACGCGTTTCATAAACGCGACGTATGTCAACAAAAAGGCGACAATTTTCTGGGACAATTGTCGCCGACATATATGTCAAGAAACCGCGGCAATTGTCAACTTTTAAGATATTTGCAAATAGTCCTATTCCTACTTCCTACTTATATTATAAACGCGAAATATTGTATGTATGTATGTCTGTATGTGACTTTGTTACTCCTTCACGCAAAAACTACTGAACCGATGGCGATGAAACTTGGAATATAGATAGGAGACCTAGAATAACACATAGGTTACTTTTTATCTCGAAATTCTCGCGAGATCAGGACTTACGCGGGTAAAACCGCGGGACGCAGCTAGTATTGTTGTTTATAAAAGTATTTCAGAAAAAAATAAAAACCGACTTTAAAAAGGAAAAACATTAATTGCACCTACCTATTTAATTAAGTTGTGCAGTTTTGTGTTTTATAGTTTGGCTGTCCGACTTATTAAGTACTAGCTGCGTCCCGCAGTTACACCCGCGTAAGTCCCGATCCCGCGGGAATATCGGGATCAAAAGTAGCCTGTTTTACTCAGGGCGAATGTAGCTTTCTACTCTTTTAAATAATTCAATTCAATCAAAAATTGAGCCGTGGTTTTACATACCCGAAATTTTTCTTTAAAGCAGAAATCAGTAATTGTGAAGGAGAAATTAATTCTACACTTAAATGTACGTCTTTGGCTCCTTGTTTGAATTTGTTCCAAATATTCATCGTCGCTACTTTCTTCGCTGCTCGATGTAAGAACCATTTTTGTAAATAAAAAATGAAAAAATAAAAACTTCAATACGGAACAAAACAGTTTAATGTCTTCAAAATTCTAAATACGATTTTCGAGACAGAAGGGTAAGCGCCTGTCGCAAATGTCGGACAATTTTACAAATATGTCAATATGTCACGACAATTTTGTGTTTCATAAAACAAAATTGTCAAGTTTTTCCCGACAAATTGTCACCTGTCACCTGTCGCGCAAAAAGTTTTATGAAACAGAAAAATGTCAAATTGTCGCGACAATTTGACTTATTTGTAAATTTTCCACCATGACAATTTTGTCGCCTGTCGGCTTTATGAAACAGAAAAATTGTCAAATTGTCGGTTCTCGACATATGTCGCGCCTGTCGGATTGTCAGCTTTATGAAACAGGGGCCTGAAGATTTGTGGATAGCTACTCACCACAGACAATATACTTCAAATATGTCTGTATGACCAGCGGTTTACGCTCTGCGTTGATATATAGGTCAGTCAATCAATCAGTCAGGACTTAAAATTGTATATGTGTAGATATTGAAACACCTAGACCTTGAAACTAAAAATTATGGGCAGTATGAGTACTTATTTGTGGCGGGAATTGAACCCGCAATCGCCTGCGGCGCAGCCGGCCGACACGCCACAGAAGCTGGGCTTAGATCTCAGAGCCATCTAAACGATGCAGAACCAGTTTAAAAAATTAAGGGAAATTTTGACTAATTATTCATAATAGAGTTTCAAATACTTTTTATGATGTCTTAGGTAGATTGTCTAATGTAGTATCGATTACTAAATGAGACCCATTGTTCACGTAAAACGTCTTAAGATCGTGTTAGTTTTAAGTAACGTAATGTAAATAAATAGCTAGGTAATAATTTAAAGTATAAGTAATCGTTTTATATAAAAAATAAGTAAATACATAATGAGGTGCAATCGAATCTTTTTATGTCTTAACACGCACTGCGATTAAACGCAAGCGGTTTACGAATAGCTAAAAACGCAGAACCGCGTATCAACACGCAAAATCAGTCACAGAAAAAGCTAATGCGCGGGCTTGTATTGAAAGCTATGTGTTGCATTTTATTGCGGTTTCAAACCTACGGGAAAACGCAGGCGTTAATCGCAGTGTGTGCTAAACCTATTACCCCAAAACTTCTCAACTTTGTTCAGTAACCGTAGTAACGTTACGAATTACGTTTGCGTGAACGTGGAACTTGTGTCAAGAAGGTTATAGCTTCCACTACGCCCGCGCCGCTAGGGGCGCTTATCAAGTTTCCATACATTTTTGCGTTTACGTAAATGTGGTAGTCACTTACCTGAATCATTACACTATAGTTTAAGTACGAACGGACGAAAAATCAACTCTACTCTTCATCCCATTATTATTCAAACCTCCCTAAACAGCATTGCATACAGCGCCATCTAGCCTCAAACTGAGCAACTAGGCTTATAATTTGAATGCTAGATTACGGGCTGAATATCTACCTACTTTTTTAAAACTACTAGGTAGACTGCTATAATTATATTGTAAGTATTCTGTCTCTATCCGCGTATCTATTCTTTTACGGACTCGTAGTCAAATTCTTCATTTAAATTAAGCCACATTTTAGTCGAAATATTGTTTTTTCAATCCGTACGCGGACGCCACGTTTATCATAATTATTATCATTATCCATTATCCTTGCATTATCCAAATAAGTCTATCAAACTTTTAACCTAACCAAAAAGTTTCCAAGTCTGCAAAAACCGCTTTCAAAAATTGACAACAATACTGTCATTCATTCATTACAAAATCGAAAACCTGCTCCAATTTGACAAAACTAGCCGAAAAACCTCACCAATTCCCCAAATCCACCCGCAAAGATGTTCCGCTCAGCCTTCCGACCGATCCAGCGGTGTTTCTCCACCACTCCTCAGCTGAACCAACCGCGCAGCCTCGTCAAGTTGAAGAAACTACAAGCCGATTACCAATGCGAGGACGGCCGCCCCATACATCTGAAGGGCGGCTTCAGCGACCGAGTTTTGTACTACTCGACGCTTATTCTCTGCGTTGTGGGGATTTTCAACGTGTTTTCTGTGATCTATGATCATGCTAAGCCTTCGTCTTGGAGGGGGGTTACTTGTTGATTTTGAAATTGAGATAAAGGATTTAACTTGTATATGACTGCATTTTTTTATTTGTACTTAATTAACGTAGCTACTAAGAAAATCACTTAGGATGATATTATATGACGGCCTTTGTGGCGCGTCGGGCGAATCCCCGGCTACAACGAAGAAAGTTGCGGGTTCGATTCCCTCCGGGGATAAAATATTTCGTGATTAACATAGTAAGTTAGGTAGGATAAAGATACCAATTGTTGGCAATCCAGTCCAATTTATTGGTAAAGTTAATTTCCCTAGGAAAAATCATTTTTTATTGAATTACTTCTGGTAGTAAAATGTACCGTGGCTAGCGTCTTACTGCCTAACGTCTCTAAGGGCCTTTTTATTTGTCTTTGCGTGTTTGCGCAAGACTCAATATATTGCAGCCCGAATATAATAAGGAATCATAATTTTTTTGTCATGGGCGCCACACAAACTTGGGACTGCTGAAAAAAAACAAAAAGGCCCTAAGAGGAGGCCTATCAATAGATTTACCCGATGCGTAATCTATACATCTATACCTACTTAGCTTAAAATAAAACTTCGATAAATTAAAATTAGCTTATTAATTTATTAGTGCAATAAGGCATACATCACCGCATACAGAACAGATGCGATCTAGCGAGATAATAACTAAAACATACTCTTTAAACATAACTTGACTGCAGTTTCCATTTCACTGCATAACTGCACAATACCACCGAGTATCTAAACCTTCAGAGCAACAGCTTCACACAAGCCCGCGGCGGCTTCTCACTGCTTATCCGTGGATCTTCGGGCGGCCTCGGCAAACCCGAGTGTTTGCCGAGGCCGCCCTAAGATCCACTCGGCTCACGTACGTGAACCCGTCGGCACACTCTGTCTTACATCACTATACGAAAAGCCTTTCTTTTCGTATAGTGATATGGCTTACCTAGTGTTAGAGTTGTCAGGTCGCCCTTAGGCCTCTAACTTGACCTAACGACTGCTATCAGAGATAGCAACCGGGACAAACTGCTTAACGTGTCTTCCGAAACACGGAGAAGCTCGCGAAAGTGTTTTTTTTGCCACACAAATTATCGGTCAACCTTCCAAGTAATGACCGCGCTAAGCGTTGCTTAACTGTCGGTGAGAGAAGTCACGCCTACATAGCTACGCATGTAGTAGAGTTTCTACGCTGCGGGCTTGTATGAAGCTGTTTCTCTTTAGAATATGATACTCGGTGACAAAACTGCATATTGAGGTAGCAGTTTAAAATTTACATCAAAATTGTGTTGTGATAGGAGAATCATAAATAAAATACTGAAAATTAACATAAACTTCACATATTTCTTCAAAAAACTTCTTCACTCTTCTCTTCACACAGGTATCGCGTGATTACCTCTTCACGCTTAAACTACTGAACCGATTGCAGTGAAACTTGATATTTAGATAGCTAGAGATAGATCTCTAGCTATGTATTCTAGAGAATACATCTACTGATATATTGTGATATGAGCATAGGATAGTTCAAAAATAAATGCAAGTTAATATTTCTTTAGGCTCGTTTTACTAGAAAGAAATAGTTTTAAGGAGAAATGCATCATCAAAAAACCTGTGACGGGATTCGAACCTTTGCCCCTCGCTTGCCGGGCGTGTGCGCTATCAACTACACCACACGGGAACTCACGTGACACGGTGAATTTATGATTTAACATCTTTCCGTTTGTTTTGCGACTAAGACTCGATTTCGGAGTTACTCTTAAATTCAACAGATTTCGCTGTTTCTCCATTCCCTCGCGAGCGCGTGTTGTAACGACGCCATGTGTTCGCTCGCACCCTACAATACATTACAACTCATTACTTGTGTCGTCTGGACATTGCAGATATAAAGGGATGATATTTGATAAAGCATTTCTGCTTAAATTTTGAATATTTCTAGTAAATTTAAGTTGTTATTTCTTACAGTAACTCTCCAGGAGTGAAAAAAATCATTACAATAATATTATTTTAATCAATCATAGAAATATAATAGAATAAAATAGAAGAAACATCTTTACAAGCGAAATGTGTGTCTTTCAAAGTATCAACTGTACTGAACTGAAAGTAACTGTTTGGTAGAAAATGTAGATAATAATTTATATCTAAGTATTCAATACTTAAGTTTTATTTGTTCAGTTGAAATTCTAGCCTAAAACACTGCAAAAATATACTGGTCTTTCGACTAAAAATGTAATCGACATAGCTAAAATTGTGACTTAAAAAAAAAAAAGAATAACCCCTCCGTCTGTCTCCATCAGGCTTATTAATAAACATGGAGTAACTGTCAACTTTGAATGTTCTTGTCACGGAAAAAGACAAAATATGTTTTCACTACTCCGATCTTACTCCACGTTTATAAATAAGGCTACATGCAATTAAAACCGAAAAATACTTTAAATTTCAATTCTGATACCAACAAACACGAGTACAAATCTTTTTTAATTAATAAATTAGCTATCAATAACTGGATAGTGTAGAAGCCAAGTGATCCAACTGACTTTTTATAAGTTTCGAGATATGAAGCAAAACACTTGTGCACTTGAAGTTTTCTTACATATCAGTTGTGCACAAGTAGGCTCTCTTGTAGTTTTAACAAGATTCAATGCAGTTAGAATTTTGCTGGTTTTTTTGGAGGTAAATTATTGTGTTCCTAAAACCAAAAAGCACTAAACTCAATTTTGACCAAAATGTCAGTTGGATCACTTGGCTTCTACACTATCCAACTGTCCAGTATGATTTAGCAGTATCTTCCTTCCCCCCAGTAACTCAGGGAAACGTAACCAAGTAACCTCGGTACCCTCCGAGTAGAGCCACCTACTGGATAGAGTCTGCCCCCGAGTAGATCTCTACTCGATGGAGTCCGCGGGCGAGCGCACGTCGTCTATCTTGAGGATCATCTTGACGAGCTGCGTGGCGAGCGCGATCTGCTGCTTCTTGGAGTGCAGCGACTCGATCACGTTCAGTGCCTTCATGTCGTTGGAGTCTAGGGGGAAACATACATCAATTAGGAACAGTGAATCTCGAAAGAAAGAAGCGAAAGAGCGGTGTTGGTCTAGTGGTGGATACCGCGACTTTCATTCCGAAGGTCGTGGTTTCGAATCCAGGCCGACCGCGCTCCAATGTCTTTTTCTTTAAGAAAAATTTAAGTGCGCTATTAACATCGCTCTTACGGTGAAGGAAAACATCGTGAGCACCGACATGTCCTAGGATAAACCACGGTCCGAAGGCATGGGATATTCGCCAATGCGGGGTAGACTCCCGTGGCGTCTTAACCCCTCTAAGAAATCACGTACAATGGCCCAATTGTGAGGCTAAGTGCTCAGTGCTCAGCGAAACTAACTAGTTCCATGGACTGTCACCCATGCAGTCGCAACATGGCGCAGATCAAATCGGCTCAAAATTCAGAGCGCTATGACCTGTCCAGCGACTTGTACCGTGGAGGTCAGTGGTATTAGTATAGTATTGTATTAGTGTACAGTTACCAGTCCCCATGCAGTCGATGCCGAGGTTGTGGTTGTGTTCGGCCGCCTGCCGCGCCTTCACCTCCGACAGCGCGTCGATGGGGGACAGACCGCTGGGGGGACAAACATACATTATAACATATCTAGGTATTTCAAATATTTTTAAGCCAAAATACATCTACAAAAGACAATGCCGAGCGGGATTCGAACCAACGCATCTTTACTCAGGGAGTAACGACTTCACCAATGAGCTTGAAAACTGCCATTTGCTCACTTCAGATGGTGCTACTGTTGAATACTATATGTCAAACTTCATCGTTTTTTCCTATACAAACTAAGTTATTTTGAGATAATTTTACAAAATGATGCTTTGCTCAGCTGTGGATTGCAAAACGCCACCTGCCTCGACCTTTAAGTTTAAACTCCATTAGTCCACCGGCGTGTAACTTACACACTGAATCTTTGCTTCTGTATTTGCACTTTGGATACGTTTTCGTCCGTATTTCATTACGAACAATCCCATAATTCCTGAGTTCCTGATGAGTCAGCAAGCATAACGTATACTGAGCACGTGTAGGGGCACTGTCTGTCCCTGTCAGTGGAGTACCTGTTCTCGGCGAGTGCGAGCGGGACGGCCTCGAGCGCGTCGGCGAACCCGCGGAAGGCGTACTGGTCGAGCGAGCAGAGCGTGTCGGCGGCGCGCGCCACGGCCAGCGAGCACGACACCTCGGCCGCGCCGCCGCCGTACACCACGCGCGAGTCCTGGGCCGATGGCGAGGAAACAACCATACATTATACACTGTTATAATTCTTCCCACGCGAATCTATACTAATACTAGCTACGTCTTGCGGTTTCACCCGCGTAAGTCCCGATCCCGTGGGAATATCGGGATCAAAAGTAGTCTATAGCTTTCCTCAATAAATGGACTATACAACACTGAAAGAATTTTCAAATCGGACCCGCGGTTCCTGAGATTAGCGCGTTCAAACAAACAAACAAACAAACAAACAAACAAACAAACAAACAAAAAACTAAACAAACTCTTCCGCTTTATAATAATAAAAAAAGGTAGAAGATTATAAAGCTGAAGAATTTGTTTGTTTAAACGCGCTAATCTCAGAAACCGCTAATCCAATTTGATAAATTCTTCCAGTGTTAGATAGTCCATTTATTGAGGAGGGCTATAGGCTACTTTTGATCCCGATAGTCCCACAGGATCGGGACTTACGCGGGTGAAACCGCGAGACGCAGTTATACATAAACTGGAAATCGCACTTCCTCTAAAAAAACGGTCCCGCTTGATACTAGAGAAAAGAATCGATGACCCCTATCCTTTCTGCACTTTAGTTGTTGTCGGTCACTCACTTCCCAACGTAACTCCATATGCCTACAGTGGTGGCCTAACCTGGTGAGAGTGGGTCTCTGAAGAGCTCCACTCGAAGCCACCCTGAGCCTCATGCACTCTTCGAACTACAACGTGCAAGGCACTAGTCGCGAATGAGGATGACCCCCGATGATAAGCATACCGGAGAGACACACGTTTTGCCCGCTGCGACTAACCAGCAGCCACCACGAAGCCAAACCTCAAGGTTGGACGGGCCCTACTCAGCCACTGATATATGCAGCCTTTCTGGGACGCTGGGCTAGCCTAACCCCAGGGTACCCTAGTCTAAAAGGGGAGATTCGTTCTCTCCCCGAACCCGAACCGAAGAGCGGTGTTGATCTAGTGGTAGATTCCAGATAGGGTTCAAATCCAGGCCGACCGCGCACCGATGTCTTTTCTTTAAGAAAAAGTTATGTGCGCTAATAACATCGCTCTTACCGTGAAGGAAAACATCGTGAGGAAACAGACATGTCCTAGGACTCACCACGGTCCGAAGGGATATTCGTCAATCCGGATTAGGATGCCCATGGCGTCTTACTGCTTAACACCTCTAAGAAATTACGTACAATGGCCCAATTGTGAGGCTAAGTGCGGAAAAAGGCACAGCGAAACTAACTCCCCCCGAACCCGGCTACCTCGGGACTGATAAGTAGGCAAGGTTCCGTGGCCCACAGTATTCTCACCTGCACCAGACTGCGCACGATGCACAGCGCGTCGTGGACACTCCGCTTGGCCTCCTCCACGATCATGCGGTTCCCCCCCCGCATCAGGAGCGTCACGGCGCGGGAGTTGCAGCACTGCTCGATCACCAGCATCTCGTCCTTGGACGTGCCGAACGCTGAGGACAGAACTAGGTTGTAGTCACATCATAACCAACTAGGTGCGTAGAGCCCCACCTCCGCATTTGCGCACACAAGTACATCTATACTAATATTATAAAGAGGAAAGATTTGAATGGGGTGCCACACGCAAAGCTGTAAGTAGATGGCGCTGGCATCAGATGATCTTTTTTTTTTTCGATGATGGTCCTCCACCAATGGAAACGCCGAGTTTTTTTTTATTCTTTCGGTCTCAGACCGATATGGCCAATTTGGCGCCGAGAGTTGTAAAAATCACCTGTTTGACAGTTCTTAATTCAAACCTAAGATTAGTCGACAAACGCCCTCTGCCGGGATAAAAAGTTAGTGTTCCTCTTCATTGGTGTGTGTGTGTGTACATCTGTATATTTGTAATGAATTAACACAAAAACTACTGAACCGATTTCAAAAAATTCTTTCACTGTTAGAAAGCTACATTCACCCTGAGTAGTAATTTGGATCCCCATATTCCCACGGGATCATCGGGAATTACGGGGGTGAAATCGCGAGACGCAGCTAGTATGTATTATAAAGGTTGTGAGCCAGTGTTTTTGTTGCTCTGTCACATAAAAACCACTAAACCGATTGTGTACCATCTTCCACCTGGCCGTTTTAATTTTTCGTTTTAGCACTCGGACATTTCTCGAGTATTGCCAGTTAAAGCATGTGACTATTTGGTGCTGTAACTCAATGAATCCTACTATCCCACTAATATTATAAACGCGAAAGTTTGTATGTGACTTTGTTACTTTTTCACGCAAAAACTACTAAACCGATTGCGATGAAACTTGAAATGTAGATAGTTGGAGACCTAGAATAACACTTATGCTTCTTTTTATTCCGATATTTCCACGGGATCGGGTCCTACGCGGGTGAAACCGCGGGACGCAGCTAGTCATACTATACAAAGTCAAGAAGGCACTAACTGAGCTCTCGGACCAGCCCACAAGAGCCGAGCTTCTCCGGCGTGAGCTCTGCGAAGCGCGGCACGATGCGGCCGCCCGTGGCGATCGCGATGAGCTCCATCTCGGGCCCGCCCACCCAGCGCACGGCCGGCAGCCCCGCCGACAGCAGCAGGTGGTTGGCCTCGTCGTCGAAGCCCCACTGGCAGATGGCTAGCGTCGCACCTGCGTCCTGAAACACAATCAATTACTTTATTTACACCATTCCCACTCTAAAAAGCTTATTTTAGTACGGACGGACGGACAAACAGACAGACAGACAGACATGACGAATCTATAACGCAGCGTACTACGTGGACGATTGGATGCGAACGCGATTGCGAAGCGATCCGATCCGGTGCGGAAACAAGGAACAGTCGATAGCTATTGAAGTGTCCTACGTGACCAAATGCACGTAAAGTGCGATGCGGCGCGATTCTCGACTGTTCCTTGTTTCCGCGCCGCATCGCGTTCGCATCCGATCGCCCACGTAGGACGCTGCGTAAGGGTTCCATTTTTTGCCATTTGTGTATGGAACCCCAAAAAGGCCTTTCCTCACCATGTTTGAATTTAGAACACACAATTATACCGGGTGTTAAGCCGTATAACTGTGCGTCGAGGAGAGGGTATTAAGCCTAACAGGGGTTGTTCTGGAGCATGGGTTCCCTAACTGGGGGGCGCGCCCCCCAAGGGTGGCGCAGAAACCTTCTAAGGGGGGCGCGGGCAATTTTCAATCGCTAAGAGAATGCATAAAATTTCAGACTGCTCGATACGACCAATAAAATTAAAACAATTGTATTTACCCTTCTCAAGTACATTTTTGTGCGAAAGGGGATTTTCTGCGGTAGTTGTAATAAAAACAAAGTATAGAAATAAACTTGACATTGGTAGTGACTTACGTTGTGCGATTTCTACAGTTAGATAAGCCGAGAATTGTAGACCTCGTCAATATCATGCAAGCACATCCATCACATTCCAATAAGTAGGTACTACTTACCAAATACCTTTTCAATGACTTTGTTAAACTTTGATAAGCAATAAAAATACTTTTTATGTTATTGAATTATTTTTTATTCTGTGGCCAGTGCTTGAGCGACATAAGCAGCAGCTGCGTGTCACGGAGATGAAGATGCTGCGCTGGATGTGTGGAGTGACGCGAAAAGTTCGCGTCAGAAACTCCCGCAATAGGGGCAGCCTTCATGTCCGAGACATTACAGATAAAGAAAACCGGCTAGTTACGTACAAATGTCTTGCTATGGCGCCTCCGCCCGGCCGCGGCAGACTGGGAAGACCCAAGAAAGGTCGCGGATATGCGTACAAATGGCCTCACTACACGGGATGCCGAAGATCGTGCGAAGTGGAGGCGTAAAAGTATGTAAGCGGAACATCACTCGGATGATGATGATGAATCTGGACTGGAGGAGCGAACTTTTTTTTTGTCCAAAGGGGGGCGCGGCCCAAATAAGTTAGGGAACCCCTGTTCTAGAGATCTAGGTGAACAACTTTTGTTTTACACGATTAAGACCCAGGTAACTATATTCACATAATAGTTTTGAATTGTCAGTAATTCAGTAAAATGAAGTAATGTCAGTCTCACCTTGACAGTGCGAACCATTTCCAAAAACTTTTCCTGTTCGTATGTCCTCAAATCCCTGTATTCCTCGGCTGAACCCACTTGGAGCTGATGCTTTGTCTTCGGTTTGGGAGGCTCGAAAGGACACGTTAGGATTGCCAGTTTTACATCCTGAATAAAAAAAACATAGATGACACTACATACATTACAGAAAATACACAATAGGTGGCAAAAGTGCGGCCTTATTGCTGAAATCTCCACCTGGCCCACCTTTGCCCATTAAAAAGTTTCAATAGAATGTTGAAAATCTGAACATGAATCTCACATTTTGTTAAACACTAGACACCTGTGTCTAAGCCTTCGGCAGTCTTCACATATTGCTGGCTTGGGACAGGCTGGGATGGTTGTAGTAAGGTTTAGGGGATCGAGTCACATACAATGGCCCAATTATGAGGCTAAATTCGGAAAATGCCCAGAGAAAAAGAGTGGTGAATCCTGGCCGACCGCGCACCAATGTCTTTTTCTTTAAGAAAAATTTAAGTACACTATTAACATCGCTCTTACGGAGAAGGAAAACATCGTGAGGAAACCTACGGCTTAGTCACGCAAAAAGGCCCAGTTATAGAGCTAGTCGCGGAAACACACAGTTAAAGTTAAAGTATGCCCAGAAAAACTAAACTAAACTAAGCCTTCAGGTACAATTATAGTAGGTTCACATGTCTGGAACTATTGCTACTATACCTTAAGTACTTTAGGCATCTGTGGATGGCTCATAGTCTTGTCGATGACGACTCCTCGGACCAGCATGGAGTCCTCCATCCTGCCCCCGACTTTCCCTTCCACTTTGATCAGCTCAAAGTTCACGTCGCGCTTCTCAAGGTCCGCTACCGATAGTACTGCCTGGAAACAAATAACATTTGTGTCGTCTACAATCAAACTCCGCTACATCCAGAATTCTCTGATTAGTCAATTTTGATGTGGCAGCGATTGATAAAGTAAAGGATTCATCAAAAATCACGATTTTAGCATCAAATAATTCAAGATGGAACTGAGTTCATACTTAAATAGTTTGTTGAGTTGGATATAAGTTTAAAATAAATCCATAGAGATCAAATCCTCTCTTTTTTCATGAAAAGTGGATGCAGCGGAGTTTGATTCTAGACGACACATTTAATAAAAGCCCCGCGTAAGTCCCGAACCCGTGAGATTTTTTAAAATAACTAGTTAGCACAGTGCGCAGAGGTAGCGCACTCCCTGCCAATCGAGGGGCACAGGTTCAATCCTGTCATGGGAGAATTTTTGATGATGCATTTCTCAAAATATTTCTAATAACTAAAGTTTGTGAGAATGTATTTTATTTGTTATTCATTCATGCAACATGATTATGATGAAATTATGTAGACATCTGGAGCAAGCAAGATACTCCTGAGAATTCTCTGAGGTGTTATAGAATTGGTTAGCTACATGAACCACAATAGAAACTGAGAAATGAAACGGGGACATCTAACGGGATGATCAACAACAACTAAATAGACAGGAAAAAAATATGACTATGGCCAAAGCCAAATTGCAGATCTAGAGAAAGAAAATAATACTTACATCAACTGCAATTTCCGCCATCTGCCGGTGACACTTCACGACAATCTTGGACCCCAGGGTCGTCATGGCAACCTTGATGAGGTTCTCTCTGGTGTCCTTGTTTACTGGGAACGCTTCACTGATGCTGTCGAGGTGAGCGAGGGCTGTTGCTGATGCTAGTTCGAAGCCGTCGGCTATGCGGATTGGATGGATGCCTTTGTCGAGGAGGTTTGATGCTTGTTCTAGTAGGGCTCCTGTGGAGTGAGAGGTTTTGGGGTTTTAAGGTTTCAGTGAAGTATACCTAATATTAAGATATTTTTCAGTTTAAAATCGGTTTTTAATTTGAGAATTGTAATTCGTTGTCTTTTGGGGGACGAAATGCGCATAATTCAAGCTAAGTACATGTCTCTACTTTAGAATCTTGCAATGTAGAGACTATTTCTTCACAGGGCTCGGCAGCCCATACACTGAGTCAAGTAACATTAGCATCAACAAACTCAGAATATATAATAATATGGAAGTCTCATTGCTTTGAAAACATGTTCCACAGAAATTCCTACTTTTAAAATGCAGACTTGACCGGCAAACAGCCTGTCACTAGTCACTTTGATAAGAAGTTTGTCTGCTTTAATAATAAAAAATCATGTCAATCAAAGTGTATAATGCAAATTGTGTTTTTCTTATAAACGGAAGAATTTCAAATAAGGGACCTAGACATGACCCTCTATAGTTGCTAATTTAAACTAACAAACCTGCCAACACAACAACCCCTGTAGTTCCGTCTCCGATCTCATCATCCTGACTCTGTGCCAGCTGCACCAGCAGCTTTCCGATCTGATGTTCCACATCCATCATCTTCAGTATTGTGGCTCCATCGTTGGTCACTGTGACGTCACCATCAGGCGACACCATGAGCTTATCCAGGCCTCGAGGGCCGAGGGAAGTGCGGAGAATGCCGGCGATTTGTCGGGCTGCTTGGATGTGTGACTGTAAGGGTTGGAATGTGACTGTTAATATTGGGTGGTAGAGTGACATAATGGGCTGTTGTAATTATTTTGGCTAAGTAAAGACTAATGCATTACTTACTCTAAGTAATTAATCTACTTGTTTATAAATACTGGCATAAGTGGCGTTTCTGTTTTTAGCTGTAAATGCAGGCACAGCACGGTGAATGGATGGTATTATATGAATGAAATCTAGAACTTGACTACTCAAATAGGCTTGTAGTATAGTTTCGTTTTTTTACACACATAATGTAGAGAAAACACTCAGACTTGCAAGAAACAATTACTTTTTTAACAGTAGGAATAAAACCTAATACTTGAGTGTCACAGGCAGCTGACACATCGCATCACAGAAATGATCAATGGGGTGCCACACGCAAAGCTGTAAGTAGATGGCGCTGGCATCAGATGATCTTTTTTTTTTTGATGATGGTCCTCCACCAATGGAAACGCCGAGTTTTTTTTTTTATTATTTCGGGCTCAGACCGATATGGCCAATTTGGCGCCGAGAGTTGTCAAAAAACACATGTTTCACAGTTCTTAATTCAAACCTAAGATTAATCGCCTCGCGCCCTCTGCCGGAATAAAAAGTTAGTGTTTCTCCTCATTTTTTTTTTTTTTAAATCTATACTTTCTGTGGGATTTGAACTCATGATATCCGCTTCACCATCGCCGCCTCGCTCTAACCAGCTCAGCCCTAATCTCAAGAGTGAGTTCTAAAACTTTAGAAATACAATCTTAATATGAAGTTTCAATAGAAGGTTATTAAATAATTACTAATGGAAAAGTAGGTGCTCCATTGTGATTTCAAAACTGGTAAAATTATTTCGGTGTCATGTGATTCATAAAATTAGTATCAAAACACCTGTTTACAATTTAACCAAAATCTTAGTTTTTAAGCCTTTTTTAGATATTTCAGTATGCAGACGCGAAATAGGAGGGCCTAATAGATAGTACAAAACCTTTTTTCATTCAAGAAAACTGGAATATTAGTGTTTTTTTATGAGTTTTAGTTTTCGTTGTTTTGGTGGTTAGAACTTGGAATATTTTTTTAAGTTAAAGTTATAGGTTTAAGGGTCAAGGAGGGTCAAATTAAATACCTAACTCAATCAAGTCTCAATAGATACCGAATTTAGTAACCTAATATTAATTATTCTGTAAATAATACAAAAAAATTACCTTTAGAGCGCCGATACCGGTCAGCCTTTTTTGACTGTCTTGATCCCTCAGGATGATAAATGGGCGACCATACTCGTCAAAGGCCACTGTCCCCGGGAACATGGCCATTTTTCACAACAATATCACTACACAATCACAAGATGAAAATGGATTTTTCGGAGAAAAGATTCCGAAAAAGTGCAAAATGAACACAGAAAAATGAAATGACAGAACAGCAAAATATTTGACAATAGCTAAATAAATAAAAACGTCAATGTCAAACAATTTGAAACGTCATTGTCAAAAATAACCACAGATAATCGTTCCCACTACTCATCCAAACAACTTGCATCGTGTAAACGAATCTTGAATTTCTGCTGGCAGCACAACTCATTTTTTTTTTAAATATTATATCTTTGCAAGACTTGTGTATTTAGCCCACATAAAAATCACCTGCGGTTATTCACCGTCTTAATTACGGGCTCCCTTTGTCCACACCTCATCATCATCGAATGAATGAAGCCCTGCATTATCATCTAAATCTCAAGGTAGTAAGATCAAAGGTAGTACCATAAACTTTAGCAATGATCTGATAAAAAATCAAAATATCCTAATATTTACATTGTTGTAATACTAACGAAAACCGAGTTTTTTTCTTTGTATACCTATGTACTTTATCATCATCATCATCATCAGCCATAGTCAGTCCACTGCTGAACGTAGGCCTCCTTCATGTTTCGCCACATCTCTCGATCCAGGGCTTCCTCATCCAGCCCCTGCCAACAGTCCTCCTAAGGTCATCATGTACTTTATACAAGACGGTAAATAAAAAAAATCTGTGAACATCACACAGCGCTAACAATTAATAAAACAATAAAATTTTGTTTTAAAGTAATTTTATTGTGAAGTAATTATTATCCTAAATTAAACATCCCTTGAACGCGACCGAAGCCGCGTGAAACCAGTTGTTATCGGACCCCTTAACGACTAGACACGGCCTTTGGCGATTACATTGTCAATTCCTGAAAATGAAGAAAAAAAAAAACGATTAAAAACAGTTGAAGAAAATATTGAAAACGCCCCTATCCTTATTACGTGGACTAAGGTCGGAGTAGTGAGAATATCCTTAGTCTTTTATAGTGATAAGAACTTTCAAAGTTGACAGAATTTGGTACGACACATATAATTTCCGGCAAACTTCGAGAAAAAAAAGGCGGATGCGCAGTCTATTTTTAATAGAAGTCAGCTGCTGTTAGTACTAAGGTACTCTCACTTCCAAAAGGTTGAACCCAGTCGCAGTCCAACCTCATCGGACAACACCAAATAAGTATTATCAACATCAACTCACCATAATAGCGTTAACAATATCGGAGTTGTTGTTCCTCAGCGCGCGGACTGCCCGCGCGCGCGAGACGTTAGCCTGCGTCATCACTATCTCCACATCCTTCTCGTCTACTCCCGTCTCGTCAATGGTCTCCTCGTCTTCTTCTTCGGCTATTGGTGCTACTGTCTGTAAAGGCAGATAAGGAAATTTGAGTAACTGTAAAATTTAGATAAAAGGTAGTCTTATTTCGCAACTCCAGCTGTTTACATTACAATAAAACAGCTGAATTGTTTGTTACAACAAACAATAATTTCTAAAGGGTACATATCCATTTTATTTTGTTGCTTGCAGTTTGCAGTTAGCATATTAGAGAGCCGTGAGGCGCCAATTACTAGGCAAACTGAACTGTGACGCAAGCTGTGTGAATTGAATACAAGCACCTTGTTTTAGCCATGAGAATATTTTTACATATAAACATCTGCCCTTTTGGCTACATAAATTTTTTGGTACAAACATAAAACAACTCTCGCTCTTGCTAAATTTAAAGCAAAGGTACCTCGAGCTTTTGTAACCATGAGGACCCTAAAAATGAAAGAAGGAGCATCTATATGACACTGGATTAGAGAAGTACCTCAGTGTAACTCTGACATAACTCTTGGATACCTGTGCAAGAAATCACAGTCAATATCAAACAGTTTAATAAAGTCAACAACTTACCGTGCCAGCGGTCGCAGCATCATTACCAACGGTGGCGTTCTCTGGAGCCTTGAACCTCTCAGCAGCAGCCATGGTCGCCTGCTGGCTCAGGTCCTCAATCTTGGCTTCACCAAACACTATATAGGTGTCCGAATGAGGGTTCTTGTACACATCCGGTGAATTGATCACAAACAGGATGTTCTTTGACTTGCGGATTGTGACTCGGTTCACTCCTGATACCTGGAATGATTTAAAATTAATTATTAGATAAGGCAGCTGTTTATCTATTTAGGAAGGATGTGGTTTAATTTATATCTAAACTAGCTGCATCCCGCAGTTTCACCCGCGTAAGTCCCGATCCAGGGGGAATATTGGGCTAAAAAGTAGCCTATGTGTTATTCCAGGTCTTCTCCAGCTACATACCGAGTTTCATGGCACACACAAACTTTCAGCTTTATAATATTAGAAGGATTATTAAAATTATTCTGCACGAGGATCATCAAGAACCGACCAAAACATAGTTTACCGTTTCATTAGCCTGAAATTTTTGTTACTCAAATCACTCTGACATTGGCAGAATTACGTCTTAGTGTCAGCAATCAGCCATGCAAAAGAAGTTGAAGTTGAAAGTTAATGCCCTATTAGTCCTAGAAAAAAATATTTGAAGTAGACATAAGAAAACTTACAGGTTTAAGCCCTAGTTTGCTCATAATCTTGCGAGCTTTCTTCTCTCCTCTTGACTGTTTTGCTTTCGATACAATATCGATGCCGGCGATGGGGTTTGAGATGCCTCCAGTGCCGGGAGCACCTGGAAAATAAAAACAATTTTTTAGTTACAAAACTGCATTAGATTAGGTTGTTTTGCTTAGAAAATTAATCTAATTTTTCAGGTTTGTGTTGCTTACACCGAATAATTAGTTTAATTCATATCAACATGGACTCAACATATATGTCAACTTTTAAACTCATTTTGCTGGCCAACATTTCGAATGAATTTAAAATTTTGAATCTTCTTCTTAGTTATTGGCTTCTGCTCACTATAAAGCCGCAATTGTGAGGTATATATGTGTCCAAATTCAACGATTTATGGTACGGTAGAGAGGACTCGTTAATCATTTTTCTTTGTGAAATTTTGAGTCATTTTATTACTTAAACATGGGCCATGTTTAAGTGATAAAATGACTCAAAATTTCACTGTCAAAGATGTTACACCCCTGTATAATATTGGTCTATTTAGAATCTAGATAAGCAAGAAATAAGAGTCTACACAGGAGACTAATATTTAGGAGAGATATTTGTCAAACGGCAAAACATCAGATTGTAGTCTGTTTTTTACTCTCTCTGGGGATATCTGCGATCAGTTCTTGAACTATAAGCAGAAGTTTTCTGGGAGTTGATCTATTGTGGGAGCAAGGCCTTCATTGAGACACACTACTTACTTTACTATACTCAGAAATTAAAAAAATACAAACCAGCATCTTCCAATTCTGGGATAGTGTCATCGGAATCACTGTCATCTGATGCAGTATCCTCCTTGCGCTTTTCTGTCATGGATGCGGTTGCCTTGTCTAACTCGGTCAGTTCTGGCATTGTGTGTGTCTGTGTGTTATCCTGGAAACCAATACTTGAATTTAGGACAGAGACATAGAGTATTATAAATTATTAGCAGAGCCCCACAGTTTCACCAGCTTAAGTTCCAATCCCGTGGGAATATTGGGATACAAAGTAACCAATGTCCTTCTCTAAGGTCCTATTTATCTTTATACCTAAATTCATCAAATTCGGTTCAGCAGTTACAGCATGAAAGCGTAACAAACAGAGTTACTTTCGCATGTATTATATTAGTAATTCTAAGGGTTCCAGAAAATATTGTCAAACTGTCGTCGTCTAACTAATTGTAGTGTCATGCAACCAGCAATGTTAACAGAGTGCCGATGGCTAGTCCATGTGAAATGTATGATTAATACAGGAAATCAGTGGCTGTGTTTTGTGGTTAGACCCATGTAGAGTAAAATGATAGTGCAAGTTGTATAAAATGTGGTTTAGATGTTAAACATCTAAACCACATTTCCGCCTTTTTAGATACGACATAGTAGAATTCTATGAGCACTAATAATACATCAAGGGGATATTCTACTTTTAGGATATCAAGTTTGGGAAGGTATTGAATTTCATGTTTCGAAAAACAACACTGCGAATTTGCTTCGCTGTTGTAGGTATTACTTTTCACTGTATCCCTATTTGATATACCACTAATTAACCACTTCCACTGAAGGTAAATACAGCTATTTCACTAAATAATCACTAATTTCGCTATCACAAAAAACCGCTTCTTCAGAAAATAAACTCATAAAATTTATAGGTAAACAACAACCAAAAACACAGTACCATAAACTTAAAATCACTTTCGGTGAAAAGAACTTGAGATTATTTCGATTTTTTTGAATTATTTTACCTTTTGTCAAGGAATATTCAGAAATAATCAAACGAGGAAAACTCGCTCGATTTGACAAGAATGGCAGAAGAAATTTTACCACAGACTACAAAAATATGTGTCATTTTTTAAGGCACCGTCTAAATGAGTTTAGTTTAGTTAGGAAAAAAAACTATCAGCGGGTCAGAAAAAAAAATATAAAACAAAAATCACGAAGAAGCATGGCAACATTGCACTACCCGTCAGTGTCATATGTCAATGACGTCTTGCTAGTGAAAAGCTACAAAATCCCAAAATATCGATACCTATCGACTTCTCTAAAATCGAAACGAATCCTCCATTCGCTACATTCCGCATTTCGTTTACTTTCGAAATGAATTAAATTGGGTTACTTAGATTAAATCCTATTTGAAACTCACAATTTTCAATTTTGGATAAAAATTTAAAAAAGCCTAATGCTAATAAAATGTTTTGAGCGTCAAGTGATAGTTGACTTATTATTTTATTAATTACCAAAGATAGGTAGTACAATAATTAATAACAAATCCATTGTTTCAAAGTAATGTCAGGCTGTCTATTAACATAATGTAATAGTTCAGCTCAGAAATGCTACAATCGAACCAAAAATATGCTTTACCACGCTATTTATTAATTTATTCCTATCTTTGATTAATTGATGGATTAATGCTTTACTGTACCAAGTAATATAAAATAAAATAAAATGTACAAAAGAAACAGAAAAATAAAATAAAAAATTACAAAAACAAGATTTGACACATTTTTGTCAGAAATTAAACTTAAAACTAACAAATATATATGTACAATGGGCGGACTTATTGCTAATCGATCTCTTTCAGGTTGCCTGAAAGCGATCTCATTCAGGCAACCTTTGTACGGAAATATATATCGATACCTTATCAAGTCATTTTACCGTCCCATCCTTATTCCGGCTTCCAAAAAAACATTCACGATTCACGTCATTTTGAGTTACGAACTTACGATCTCGAACTTCGCTTTTGTATATTTTTGTTTCGTTAATTAATTCACAGCGAGTGACGACATTGTTTTGAACATATCGCCTTTGTTTTGTAAAATGTGCGTGTAGTGTTGAGTTAAAACGTCGAGTCCAAAGTGCGTTGTGATTTTATAAAATAAAATAATTTATTTTCTTGTGATCGATTGCTGTAATTATGTCTTTGGAGGAGAAGTTTAATGCTGCTGTGAACGTAATACGGAGTCTGCCGAAGAGCGGTAAGTGTACTATACATAGAACTTATAATATATTAGCTGAGAAACTACTCAGTAGTAACCTTCCTACAATTTTACCACTTTTCAGTAGTTACAAGGCCAAATGTCATATTTATCAGAGGTCTGGAGTAGTAAAACGCTACTAAAGTCATCATAATATTTACAAAGAGCTGTTTTAATGCGTTTTGATATCTGATGTTTGGTGTAGGTACTAACTGAACCTACCTTATGTCATAAAATAAGAATATTATTGCTTGAACTATGTACACTAGGTACATAGTTTACTTATGTGTGAGTAGATAAATAAAATGGGTACTTATACTCAATTCTATTGGTAATAAAGTAAGTATATAGGTACTGTAAAACAGTTCTGTAGTTAGATAATAGAGTTAGTCCGTTTACTAATAATGCAAGAATAACCCTTTTGAATTTATACTGTTTTCAATAAGTAAAATTATATTTACCTATTTAAAATATTGAGATTGTTTACACAATAAATCTGCTACAGACTGTTGCAAATATACTGAAACTAAAATACATTTAATTACCTACAAAAGATTTTCAAAACACAGCTGGGAATCTAAACAGTTACCTTTCCATCTTTTGTGCATCCACCTTTCTTATACATACTGCAACAAAGTGGGACTCACTGCCTATATCAATAGTTCCCTCTTCACTTTAAGAGGACAGTCTACCTACTCTTTCTCTATACAAACATAGCCTACTGTTTCCTTCCTGGATAAAGACATTAGAACAAATATGATTATGCCATAAAACCTATATCTGATATGACCATGCCCATACACTTTGTTATTTTTTTCATTTTCTAATTAGAATAGAAATAAAATTCCGAAAAATTAGAAATTGAAAAAAATCTAAACGTTAGGGCATGGTCATGGCTGATATAGGACTTATGGCATAAACATATTTTTTCTAATATCCTTATCCAGGGAGAAAACAGTCGACTTTATTTGTTAAGTTTGTATGGAGAAAAGAGTAGGTAAACTGTCCCCTTAACTGTGGAGTCTTCCAGTCAAGAGTAAATTTAAAAAAAAGGCAATCTCATTTATTAGCATTGCTTGATCTGGCCTGGCACTTTAACATGGTACAACTAATTTGACATGAAACAGCTGGCTGGGACTTTGGGCAACAAATAGATATTGGCATCCAAAGAGGAAATGCAGTCAGCCTTACTTATTATTACTAGGAGTAGTTTAGTTTCGCTGAACCTTTTTCCGCACTTAGCCTCACAACTGGGCCATTGTACGTGATTTCTTAGAGGGCTTAAGATGCCACGGGAGCCTACCCCGCATTGGCGAATATCCCATGCCTTCGGACAGTGGTGGCCTGGATTCGAAACCACGACTTTCGGAATGAAAGTCGCAGTATCTACCACTAGACCAACACCGCTCTTAATTGGGAAAACGAATAATAGATAGATGGATAGATTGTTTGGAATTCAATCTATTCATCTAACATAGATAGATTGTCATTAATTCGATCGTCCATTTACACAATCACCTCTTACTGGCTTAGTTTAGTTTCTGTATTCATTTTCTATGTTCTTGAGTGACAAGGAAAGAGGTAAACCATGGAATTGTGGTTTTTAGATACCATGTAGGGATCTCCTACACTAATTGGCTGGCACACGCAAAGCTGTGAGCAGATGGCGCTGGGGTCTGATGATCTTTTTTTTTTTGATGATGGTCCCCCAAAATTGAAAACGCCGAGTTTTTTTTTTCTTTCGGTCTGAGACCGATATGGCCAATTTGGCGCCGAGAGTTGTAAAAAACAGCTCAGGTTTGACAGTTCTTAATTCAAACCTAAGATCAGTCGACCAACGCCCTCTGCCGGGATAAAAAGTTAGTGTTCCTCCTCATTATCGTAAGATAAAAACCTTACTTTTACAATTATAATCCCAATAATCAACTGATAAGAATAGTTTATGTCACTGACTAATTAAAACTTAATAACATCACTGAAATTATTGTATGTAGGTACCTAATCAGATTATAATTAAAAACTTGTAAGTATCTATAAAAGGACTAGTAGTGCCTCGCGGATACACTCGCATACGTACTGATCCCGTATAAATACCGGGATAAAAAGTAGCATATGTGTTATTCCAGGTCTCCAGCTATCTGCATACCAAGTTTCATTGCAATCGGTTCAGTAGTTTTTGCGTGAGGAAGTAACAAAGTCACATACATACTTTCGCGTTTATAATATTATACTAGTTGCACCCCGCGGTTTCACCCGTGTATGTTCCGATCCCGCAGGAATATCGGGACAAAAATATGTCTATATGTTATTCTAGGTGTCCAGCTATCTATATTCCAAGTTTCATCGCAATCGGTTCAGTAGTTTTTGCGTGAAGGAGTAACAAAGTCACATACAGACATAATACATACAAACTTTCGCTTTTATAATATTAGTAGGAAGTAGGATAAGATATAATAGATTTACAAGTCGTCACTAAACAAATTCTTTTTCGAACTTCACACCTTCCGTTCCGTACGAAAGCTGAACTCAGCACCACTAAGCCACCGCAGCCCCAAATCTTCCGTCCATTCTAAACGAGATGTGATCATCGAACGACTATGGTTGCCGCAACTGTTACGACATTCAGTTCAGTGCAACAACGGACGGTCTCTCCCTTTCTATAAGCACCATATCACTTGCACTTCTCGTGGTCGTAGCACGGTCACAGTGTAAACCTCATCGGGCGTTCCAGTAGGCTGACTTCGTTGAATTCATGAAATCTCAAGCACCCTGAATCCTTGCTAACGCGCATCGATGTATTTATGTTTAGGAATAAATTTATATGCGCTATAAGAACGCTCTTACGGTGAAGGAAAACATCGCGAGGAAACTTGCAACCTAATACGAAATCTTTTTAGGGGAAAGTCTGCCTGCTATTTTCTCCAACTTTACAAACATAGTCGACTCAGACTATTTTGTCTTTATCCAGGGAGGAAACAACTTCCTTGGTAAAGACAAAATAGAAAATATGTGTATGCCATAAAACCTAAACCAGCCATGCAATAAATACCACGCGATTAAAATCGAAAAATCACTTTAGTTTCAATCCAACATCGCGAAAACAGAACAAAAATCTACCAAACTTTAATTGAAAACGTCAATTTTTGTTTGAGGCCGGCATCGAACCCGTAACTTTCTGCCTCGCAGCCGAGTTCTCGACCGACGCGCCACAGAGGTCGTCAAATTAGCAAACGATCTAACCATATAATGACTGTAATTTAACACCAAAATGATGAGCGTTCTGAGACGAAAATAAGACTCCGAAGCCAAGCAAGACGCGACATCAAAAACCACAATTCACTGTAATTATGAGGCCCTAGCTGCGTCCCGCGGTTTCACCCGCGTAAGTTCCGACCCCGTGGGAATACCGGGATCAAAAGTAGCATATGTTACTCAGGGTGAATGTAGCTTTCTAATGGTGAAAGAATTTTTGAAATCGTTCCAGTAGTTTTTGAGTTTATTCATTACAAACATATAGACACACATACACACCAAAATACAAATATTTCCTCTTTATAATATTAGTGTAGATTTATGTGATGACTAGCTTCTGCCCGCGGCTTCATCCGCGTGTCCTACAGGAAACAGGATAATAATAGAATTAGGATTATCCCGGCTCTACTGTACGTGTACGAATTTTTATGTCTATCGATTGGGAATAAAAATTCGTTTCGGTAATCGTTTTGTCGCGAAACGATACCCTCATCTAGTACCCATAGTTCAAGCCTAGTGCTTAGTTTGGGACTAGTTTGCGCTGTGTGCAACGTCTTGCATTATTTATTACTAACTACGTCCCGCGGTTTCACCCGCGTAAGTCCCGATCCGTGGGAATATCAATCAAAAGGATCAAAAGTAGCCTATGTTACTCAGGGTGAATGTAGAATTTTTGAAATCGGTCCCTTAGTTTTTAAGTTTATTCATTACAAACATACAGATACATATACACAAATACACACAAAATACAAATCTTTCCTCTTTATAATCCTACTATCCTACTAATATTATAAATAAACTACTTCCTACTCCTACTAATATTATAAATGTGAAAGTTTGTATGGATGTTTGGATGTTTGTTACTCTTTCACGCAAAAACTACTGAACCGATTGCGATGAAACTTGGAATATAGATAGCTGGACACCTAGAATAACACATAGGCTACTTTTTATCCCGTAATTCCCGCGAGATCGGGACTTACACGGGTGAAACCGCGGGGCGCAGCTAGTATTATTATAAGTGTAGAAAACTCAAGAACGGCTAAACCGATTTGGCTAAAAATTGAAGGTGTGGAGGAGATATAAGATACCTACTTTTTATTGCCTCTAAGGCGGAACATAGTTCGCCGTGTCAGCTGTTTTCGATATAGAACTAGCTGACCCGGCAAACGTTGTTTTGCCTTATAAATTATAGATAATTAAATTTTTCCTGAATTTTCTTTGCTATAAACCTCACGGAGCCCGAGACCTTTCCAACGAATGCAAAACCGTGGAAATCGGTTCGTGCGTTCTGGAGTTATAGCGTCAGGAAGGAAAACCCGACTTATTTTTATATAGTAGAAATAGGTAGCCAGGGCGAGTAGCAAGTCTAAGTACGCAAGACCATCAAGACAGTAACTGAAGAGTTACGCAACTCAATAATTACAGGCGCGTCGCGACGTGGTCGCAACAGACCGACAGACAGACTTGCATTGCATAACTTGCTTTTTGTTGGTTTGCTTGAGGAAGTAGCCACACGACCGACTAAGTTAGTGTACTGACGAATGTAGGTATTCAATCCATACTAATCTATATCTATAAGTAGGTAGGTACATATAAAATTCAGTCATGCATAAGTAGGGTTACCAACTTTTTTTACATAAAAAAAGTATATTGAGGTCTGGAAAGTAAAATAAACACAGTATTTTAGAAAAATAAACATTATTTTTTTTAAAGTAGGGGCTTAAGAGGACAGTCTACCTACTCTTTCTCCATACAAACGTAGTCGACTGTTTCCTCCCTGGATAAAGACACTGGAGCAAATATGTTTATGCCATAAAACCTGTATCTGCCATGACTATGCCCACGTTTTGCTTTTTATCACTTTTAATCCCGATATTCCCACGGGGTCGGGACTTCCGCGGGTTAAACCGCGGGGCGCAGCTAGTTGATAATATACTCGTATTACTTAGTTAAATTACTTCCACGCAAAAACTAATTGCGTGGTTATTTCTAAAGGTAATCGATGTTTGAAACTAGTTTGATGGTTCAAGATCATTGGTTACAGCAGGCGCAGGCCAGTTTTGTAATAATCTAGGCTGTTCGAAGACGCCGCCGTCGTATTACATACATACTATGAGCTGGACTGGTCTCTATTAGAGACTAGAAGGAGAAAGGTCGCCTGATAGTGATTTTTTATTTAATTAAGTTTACTAGCAGTGCCCGCGACTTTGTCCGTCTAATTTTTATGAAAATATAATATAGCCTTCCTCAATAAATATAGCCTTCCCCAACACTAAGAATTTTTCAAATCTGACCAGAGCGGTTCCCGAGATTAGTGCGTTCAAACAAACAAACTCTTCAAATCTTGTTATATATAAAATTTCCATGTCACAATGTTAGTTAGCG
This sequence comes from Idaea biselata, assembly GCA_958496205.1. NCBI lineage: Eukaryota > Metazoa > Arthropoda > Insecta > Lepidoptera > Geometridae > Idaea > Idaea biselata. The sequence continues at coordinate 52,077,210 of OY292394.1, read as the reverse complement.
TACTCCTCCGAAACGGCGCGACCGATTTTTAACAAATCTCATATGCGTATTCAGTAAGTCTGAGAATCGGCTACTATCTATAATTTATAAGGCAAAACAACGTTTGCCGGGTCAGCTAGTAATAGATAAATAGATGTGTCAAACATACGAACACCGTTTTGTTTTTGATTAGGTAGGTACCTAAGTAGGTACTGTACGTTTAAAAAAGAACTCAAATAAAATATAACAACAACAAAAAATTACACAACCTTGCAAACTTCAAACTCGATTTCAGTAATACGTTTACGCATTTGTATCAAGATTTTTAATAGAATTCTTATTAAAAAAAGAAAACAAGCGTTCAACTTTTTAGGGTTCCGTAACCAACAGCAGATGTGGTATCGACAGCAATGTCGTATCTCACAGCAGATGTCGTAGGTATACAACAAATCTCAATGCTCCTGCGTCCCTGGCTCTTACAGACGAGAGGGGACACCGGGGGGTTTTAGTAGGTAAACCTCTGGCCGCCCACCACCTCAGGCCAGAGGACACATCCCCGCCGCTCCCCCCGGAGCGGTGGGATGGTCTATAAGGCCGTATACAGAAAGAAAGCTGGAAACTTATAAGCGCTGACAAGCGCTTACCAGCGCTTGTCAGCGCTGGTGACCCACGCAGGAAAATGTATGAACCCGCGCCGATAAGCACTGATCGGTGCCGACAAGCTTCAACACGCGCTGGTCAGCGCTGGGCTGCTGACGTCATAACAACGTCCGATGATTCCGACATTCTGCCTCAACCTGCTTCCTTTGTGTAGAACGGACCAGCGCTGACAAGCGCTGGTAAGCGCTTATAAGTTTCCAGCTTTCTTTCTGTATACGCACTAAGGATGGATTTCAGGATTTCCCTCCGTGAAAAATAAGTGTTTAGTAACTAAAGGGTAAAAATAGGATCCCTTTACTAAGACTCCGCTGTCCGTCTGTTTGTCTGTCATCTCATCAGTTTATGTGTGATAGCTAGACTAGAAACTGGTTTTCACAGATGATGAATGTCTGATGCCGCTCTAATAATAAATCTAAAAACAGGATAAAATAAATAATAAAATATGCCAATCCTGAAGAAGAGACCAGTAAAGGTCTCGAAACGTTGAGCATAAAATAAAAGCAATGCTAAAAGTAAAAAACACCACGCGATTAAAATCGAAAAATGAGTTTAATTTCAATCCAACATCGCGAAAACAGAAAACCCGTAAAATAAATATTTGACTCGGGCTCAACAACAAACGTGATTTCTTTGTGACAATGGTACGGAACCCTTCATGCGCGAGTCCGACTCGCAATTGTCCGGTTTTATAAAACATCTTAGGTACCCTCGTCACAGTACAGCACACAGAGTAGCCCGTTTAGTATTCTATTTACAGCTCTACCAGTGTTTTCACTTTCAGACTCCTATGGAATAGCGATGCAAGATTACTGCCGTTACGTCGAACTGTGACGTCATTTTATTGTAATAGCCGCCTAGTACGAAGCTAGATTGAACTAGTAGCACAGTTAATAGATCGTGAATGGTCGTGCGGGTTAAGCAACGCTTGGCGCGGTCATTACTTGGATGGGTGACCGATAATTTGTGTGGCAAAAATTCACTTTTTCGAGCTCCTCCGTGCTTCGGAAGGCACGTTAAGCAGTTGGTCCCGGTTGTTATCTCTGATAGCAGTCGGTAGGTCAAGTTAGAGGCCTTCTAACACTAGGTGAGCCACACCACTATACGAAAAGAAGAAGTTAATAGTTGTAAAATCTGTTCTAGTAGATGGCGTTCGTACCGAGTCCGTTTTCCGGGATCGGTCCCTATTTTTTTTTAATTTCGGTCTGAGACCGATATGGCCAATTTGGAACAGCCAGGGTCAAGTTCTTGTATAATATTTCAAGTTCTAGAATATTTCAAGTTTCTTCTTATTATAGTTATAGCGTCGTACATCCTGCCAGTATCAAGTATTTTGCATAAAATTGGCCCAATCGAGCTCAGAAACTATGGTAAGCGATGGCAACTTTAACTTCAAGGAGCTTTGATGGGAACGAAGGAAAGACCATGTTTAACACTCAATTTTATTTTCACTAACCTTTTGCACATTCACGGAACTAAATTGAATAAGATTCCACCAAAATTACACAATTTAACCGGGTTTACAACATAGTTTAACGAAAATAAAATTGGAGCACGACATGTTGTCTCCGCGTTTCCGCCAAAACTCCCGGGCCCTTATTTGTAGGTAAGGTCATTATAAGTTGTAGGAAAGGTCACATAAGTTGTAGGAAAGATCACATAAGTTGCAGGAAAGCTCACATAAGTTGTAGAAAAGTACTTAATTAAATTTCGTTTATTTCCGACGACAAAAGTCCACTACTAAATTCACTCACTTCAAAATTAACTTACTGATAAAGAATCACATATAGAAGTGACCACAATATTAAAAAGAAATAAAAACCAAATTGATAGAAAAAAACCGGTATTTTAAAGTTGTTATGAATCCATGGACATGATTGTTAACTGCTCCTGTTCAAATTACAGATATCTGTATTATGACGATTGTAATATAAAACATAATAAAAAAAAAATTGAAAAAAAAACCCCATGAGATTCTTGTGGTTTCTTCTCATCGGAGGGCGCGTTCCGAAACCTCGGTAAAATAAAATCTCGACGTTTCAAAACGTACGTATGTATAATATACGTTCTAAATGAATAAATAATTTTGAGTTTTGAGTTTTTATACACAAAGACGGGCTTGCGCCAGACTGGGTTAAAAAAAGTAAAAAACGGGGCAAGTGCGACACTCGCGCACAAAGGGTTCCGTATCACTATCACAATTGGATACGGAACCCTAAAATGGTTTACAACAACCAATTTTTAAATTTTATAGGAAAATATGAAATATTTATCTTCGATTCTTACTCCCATCAAACGACCGAATCACTCAAAAAAAAAAACCTTGGCACAAAGAAAATCTGAAACATAAAAGAAACTCTTTGGTAAGTAATCTTTGGTAAGTAATCTTTGACAGATAGGGCAGCCATTTTGAATTCCATGACCAACTCGATTTGTCCTGACCAATCAGAAGCGACCTCACATTGTACGAAATTGTCACATTGTCCTTGTTATTTTTGAAACACGTTTGTTGTATGGGAGCCCCTTTTAAATAATTGTTTTATTTTGTTTTTAGTATTTGTTGTTGTAGCGGCAACCGAAATACATCTTCTGTGAAAATTTCAACCTTCTAGCTATTACGGTTCATGAGATACAGCCTGGTGACAGACGGACAGACGGACGGACGGACAGACAGACAGACAGACAGACAGACAGCGAAGTCTCAGTAATAGGGTCCCGTTTTTACCTTTAGGTACGGAACCCTAAAAATTAACTCCCAGTCAGGGTTTGCTAGCATGGTGGTATGTATGTTTTGTACTAGCAGCGCCCCGCGGTTTCACCCGCGTAAGTTCCGACCCTGCGGGAATATCGGGATATAAACTAGACTATGTGTTATTCCAGGTCTCCAGCTGTCTATATTCCAAGTTTCATCGCAATCATTTTAGTAATTTTTGCTTGAAAGACTAACAAAGTCACATATACATGTTGGATCCATATTTCAATTGGAGAGGAAACTCACTAGATTGATTTATTGATCTCAGAATATCGTCTGTGTTGTTAATCACCATGTCGAATTATTCCACTTAGCACTGAAATGTTCACTTCAACAATTAACAGATTACGTAAAACGTTTTAAAGACAAACTCAGTGGCATGTTTTGATTTTGAATACTACCTTCAAAATCAAAACATGATCGGATGATCGAATGATGGTAAATTAACTTTCTTTATTGTAATATTGTTTTAAATTAATTGTTTTAAATATTGTTTTATGTTTAGACAACTTCTAATTTCTTAAACTAATGTTTGATGTGACTATTTGTAATTTATCAGTTGAATACAAAACATAATCACAAAAAAGTAAACCCTCATGAGTTTCTTGTAGTTTCTTCTCATCAGAGGGCGCGTTCCGAAACTACACTTCATAACTAGCTGTAACTCGTTTTTTTAATCATTTAAAAATAATAATAATAATTGAGATTTGAATATTTAAAAATAAAAAGTTGTTGAAGTTAATTTTACGTCACTTTGCCAAGTTGTTTACGCCCCGGTATAAAAAGGGGTGTGAACAAGACTGGAGAGCAGTGTGAAAATTATCGTCGACGAGTCAACATCAACTTGAAGTTTAATTTGGTAGATCCTTACAAATAAGAAGTACCCAACCACAAGAAAGAAATTAAATACAACTAATTAAAGAACCATCTTGACCTAAATTAATAATTATCTAACTGAATAATCAAGTAATCTTACTCAAAAAGACTGAGACTTACTTGGACTAAGAATAATCGACCACCAAAAGACTTTAAGATCTAACATCAGAAGTGCTGGAGACGAAGCCCATTGTCGAACCCGACCCTGACATCGGACCAAAATTCTTTGATATCTTCCTCGAGACAACAATAATGGTAATGTAAAACAATTTCTTACTTTCCTGACGGTACAATTGAATTTTTTTTTCCCTAATTTTGTGGTTTCGATTTATGGTGATTGAAATGAAACAAAATTCCGAAATTAACTGTTAGCCACCCATACTTTTCAATTGAAGTCCATCATTTGAAGTGGGCCGAAAACTAGTTAGTAAAGTCAACAACTGAACAAATGACACTGATATTTTTTTTTTTAACAGATTAAGCCTCTGTAGTGGGCCAGAACTGATTTTTCTCGGACAGTTAACTATAAAATTTATTTGAAATATCAGTTTAGTTAGTCAATACATTACTTATACTAATACTAATATAACGTTGTAGATGAACTGATCTTAGTTCTGTGCAGGACATCCATGATTTGAAATTCAAAATTAATGTTTTTTTAACTTGTAATTCCCAAATGTTTGATTTTACGCTCTAAAATTTTGCGTACAAGCATCCTACGTCCTTCATTACCACATCTAAAATTTGCTAGCGATATTACTGTCACGCAATTGGAGTTATATGGGCTCTTAAGATGAACTCTGAGACGAGACTATCGTCAGAATAGCCGAGCGAGCTTAAAATAAATAAATAAATATTAAAAAAAAAAACTATATGATTTTAAAATATATACTCCATAATCCAATTCAACTAAACAATTTTTTTCTGTCTACACGATGCATACACAACAATCTTGGCTTTGAAATTTCTAAGACTCTGTTTTTTTAAATTTGGACGTGATTCTGTGCTGTTTTTTTTGTTTTGTGCAGAGACAAAAGAAGAAAACAAAATCATTAGCTGCAGTCACGGGCTGCAGTGGTAGCCGACCCGACCGCCCCATTAGGCTCAATCGACGGAGAGTATGAAAGCCAATACCGTGGCCTCCTCAGGGTGGTCCAGGTGCTTCTTCATCATATTATAATATTTATATATTATATATTTATTTATTTATCTATATATTTCACAAATAATATGGTATCTAACATCATATAAATAATTTATATACCAATAGAAAAAAAAAACATATACAAAAAAAAGGAAAATCAAATATAAATGAATATAAACAATGTCATAAATAATATATAAAGCACCAAAGAAAAGAGTGTAGTTGAAGCACCAAAGAAAAGAGTGTAGTTAAAGCACCAAAGAAAAGAGTGTAGTTGAAGCACCAAAGAAAAGAGTGTAGTTGAAGCACCAAAGAAAAGAGTGTAGTTGAAGCACCAAAGAAAAGAGTGTAGTTGAAGCACCAAAGAAAAGAGTGTAGTTGAAGCACCAAAGAAAAGAGTGTAGTTGAAGCACCAAAGAAAAGAGTGTAGTTGAAGCATCAAAGAAAAGAGTGTAGTTAAAGCACCATAGAAAAGAGCACAGTAAAATTAAAAACAAATAAAACACATAAAAACGCAAAAAAAGAGTGTAGTTAAAGCACCAAAAAATTTTTTTTTTCAGGTAAAAAAAAATATATACGCCCAGAGCACGTGCGTATACGCAGAATGGCCGTGTTGGATCCATATTTCAATTGGAGAGGAAACTCACTAGATTGATTTATTGATCTCAGAATATCGTCTGTGTTGTTAATCACCATGTCGAATTATTCCACTTAGCACTGAAATGTTCACTTCAACAATTAACAGATTACGTAAAACGTTTTAAAGACAAACTCAGTGGCATGTTTTGATTTTGAATACTACCTTCAAAATCAAAACATGATCGGATGATCGAATGATGGTAAATTAACTTTCTTTATTGTAATATTGTTTTAAATTAATTGTTTTAAATATTGTTTTATGTTTAGACAACTTCTAATTTCTTAAACTAATGTTTGATGTGACTATTTGTAATTTATCAGTTGAATACAAAACATAATCACAAAAAAGTAAACCCTCATGAGTTTCTTGTAGTTTCTTCTCATCAGAGGGCGCGTTCCGAAACTACACTTCATAACTAGCTGTAACTCGTTTTTTTAATCATTTAAAAATAATAATAATAATTGAGATTTGAATATTTAAAAATAAAAAGTTGTTGAAGTTAATTTTACGTCACTTTGCCAAGTTGTTTACGCCCCGGTATAAAAAGGGGTGTGAACAAGACTGGAGAGCAGTGTGAAAATTATCGTCGACGAGTCAACATCAACTTGAAGTTTAATTTGGTAGATCCTTACAAATAAGAAGTACCCAACCACAAGAAAGAAATTAAATACAACTAATTAAAGAACCATCTTGACCTAAATTAATAATTATCTAACTGAATAATCAAGTAATCTTACTCAAAAAGACTGAGACTTACTTGGACTAAGAATAATCGACCACCAAAAGACTTAAGATCTAACATACATATATACTTCTAACATATTTTGCGTTTACAAAATTAGTAGGATGTAAAATATTTGACATTATATATGTGTGTAAGAAAGTAAACGAGTATGTTTCTTAGTCCTTCACGCAAAAACTTCTGAACCGATTTCGATAAAACTTGGTATGCAGCTAGCTGAAGATCTGGATTAACACGTAGGCTACTTTTTATCCCGCAATTCTCGCGGGAGCTAGAATTTACCATATTCATTGCCGGCCAATTCCTTACATACCTTTGTGACGTTATGTCAGATCGATTACTCAATTATACGTTGTAGGCGTAGAGGAGAATTGAATAGAAATGGCGTCCGCGTGTAGAGTGAAATATCAATAATTCAAGTTCTTTTTTTCCATTTTCTTTATTGACATTTTTTTTAAATTTATTAGGCTAATGTTGTCTATGAAAGCATAATACCTAAGTAAACAAATAATATAGTTAACATACATTTTCATATTTTTTAAAACTCGTAGTAAAATGCGAGATTTTTGTATAATCTACGCTTATTTCAAATAAAATGTGGCCTGGTTATATAAGTTTGAATGCAATTCTATACGAATTTGACTAGGGGTCAGCCAAACAATACCGATATGCGAATAGAGACAATAATTTGAATACGTCTTGTCCCTCCTAATCATTTAGCAATCAAACAACCCATCCCATTCTTATAATTAAGATTAACTAGCAGCGCACCGCGTTCTCACGCGCGTATTCCCGATCCCGTAGGAATATCGATATAAAAAATACATCATCTGTAAAAATGTCACCTATCTAACCATCACGTTTCATGAGATACAGCCTAGTGACAGACAAGACAGACATGCAGTAAAGTCTTAGAAAAAGGGTTCTGTTTTAGGTACCATTTTACCTTTGGGTACGAAACCTTAAAAGTAGCTTTTCAGTTAAAGTCCTATTTTTTAGATAATATCTTCGATCATATATAACCTACATAGATGCACGGTCGCCGCTCTAGAAATGGAGCCGTCAAAACAAGGCATATTTCAGCCGGTTACAGCGAAACAAGGCATATCGCTGTCAGTCGTGTATAAGTGTTTTACAACCTTATTGCCCAGTGATTAATGTAAACCACATTAAACTGTACTATGTCCGTATAAGTAAGCGTTGAATTTTTGATTTCGATTTTGTATGGGACCGTGTATCTATAGTTTATATATGATCGAAGGATAATATGATAGACGTCGTAGATTAGATAATATAACAATCTACATAATACATATACAGTTTCATAGCAATCCATTCAGCGGTTTTTGCGTGAAGGACACATACACAAACACAAACTTACACCTCAGAAGGAATTAGCCTATCTGCACGCTAGTATTATACTTGGATCTATGGTTGTAGGTAGTTAAGTTAATTTTTAATGCAAGCTGTCTATCGATTGCTGTCACCGCTGCCATCCCCTCGATAGGTAACCGATAATGAGTGTGGCAAAAATATGTTTCTCTCATTCATTTGCGTACTTCGGCAGTCTTTATTTTCTCTACAGTCTTTATTCAGGGAGGAAACAGTCGACTACATTTGTATGGAGAAATAGTAGATAGACTTCCTCTAAGGTTGAGAACAATGACGGGCTTTTATTTTCATGTTAAGTGGACTACTCCTACTCTTTTCTCCATACAAACTTTACAAACGTAGTCGACTGTTTCCACCCTGGGTAAAGATATTAGAAAAAATATGTTTAAGCCATAAGTTCTATATCAGCCATGGCCCTACGTTTTGATTATATTCATTTTCTAATTTTTCTGAATTTTATTTCTATTCTAATTAGAAAATTAAAATACCAAAACGTAGGGGCATGGGCAAATGGGCATGGCAAATATAGGTATTATAGCATAAACATATTTGCTGTAATGTCTTTATCCAGGGAGGAAACAGTCGACTACATTTGTATGGAGAAAGAGTAGGTAGACTTCCTCTAAGGTTGAGGACAATGAGGGGCATCTTTTATTATCATGTTGATAATAATTAGCTCAACAAAGTTCTAGGTTACGTAAGATGCCTATATTTGAATACTATTAAGTACTAAAGCTATTAGCGGCCAAGTGTAAACTGCAGTAGGTATTAAGTACCAGTTTTCCTTGTACCTAAAATTAAATTTTAAAACGCATTTACTCGAATATTATGTATACCTGATTGTTACTACTGCATTTTGGTTAAGGGCTCTTACTGCTGATATATACTTTTTAGGGTTCCGTACCCAAAGGGTAAAATCGGGACCTTATATTACTGAGACTCCGCTGTCTGTCCGTCTGTCCTTATGTTACGTACGAAGACGTAAACAATACCATCCTTCCAATTCCAGAGTACCTACACTCTGGAAGCGCGCAGACAGCACACGTATCAGCAGAATACGTACGACTTATTTGTATGCAGTCTGTATGCAGTTGTAAGCAGACGCGATTCCATAGAACTTGGATGGATTGGATTATCGTACGTACGTTTTCGTGCGTTAGCGTACAAACGAAATTCGGACGAAAACGTGCGTGCAAAGTGCGTCCGGCCTAAAATCCAGTGAGGCCTCTCCATTTATCCACCTCAGCTGTACCACAGTTTGCCTTATAGTTTGTGCTGTATTTTCGACACCTTGTTGTAACTTGTACTTACCTAAGATAGGTAAGTAGATTAAAAAAAAAACAAATCTATTGGGTCAGTTAAAAATTGTCTGGTACCTTTCCATGATGCGATAGTGAGTTGGCCCCGGCCAATACACTTTCTCTTTTCTAATGTTATGTTTTAACTAAACGGGTATACTACGGTAGTTCAAAATTTAATCTTACAATAGTGCATTCGTGTTTCGCGCACAATGAGTTGGTATTATGGTTCTACTCATTGCATCTTTGTTTCTTGCAAACTACTTCGTCTTCTTTTCGCATAGTGGTGAATCTTACAGCCGAATACAGAAACGCCACTTAGAATTTGAGTGATCCTCAAATAATTGAGCAGCTTCTAAATTTAAAATTTGTATGAGAATTTTTGTGTTTGAGAGCTGCTTATTTAAGTAAGTAGAAATCAAAATTTAAGTAGCGTTCTTGTATTCGGCCTCTAACTAGGTAGGTAGTGTTAGGGTTTTCAAGTGACCCTAAGACCTCTTACTTGACCTAACTACTGTCCTGGCAAACTAAAATCGTCCTAAGAGTTATCTTCTTAAATATAAAATTTCCATGTCACAATGTTAGTTACCGTACTCCTCCGAAACGGCGCGACCGATTTTTACCAAATTCTATATGCGTATTCAGTAGGTCTGAGAATCGGCTACTATCTATAATTTATAAGGCAAAACAACGTTTGCCGGGTTAGCTAGTTTATTATAAAAAAATCACGTTTGCTGTATGGATGCGTAAAAAATATATAGGTAGTATTTTATTCTGTTGGCAGTATTTGTTGTTATGGCGGAAAAACAGTTTTTTTTTTCATTTTCTAAAGTTTCAACTGTCTAGCTATCACAGTTCATGAGATACAGACTGGTGACTGATAAACGGACAATGGAGTCAATGGGTCCGTTGAGTAGTTGTATAATACAAGTATTGTGAGTGAGTATGTGATACCTATACATAAGTTATTATTTATTATGTATGCAACGCAGATACATACTCGTCCATAATGTAACGTAATGTTACATTTATTTACTAAACACTTGGTACATAGAGTAGGTACATACATCTATATCTATACTAATCTATACTAATATTATAAAGAAAGAGGTAACGTTGGTAACATGTATGCAGGGGCGTCTCTAGCTCATGTAGCGCCCGTGTGCAAATATCTCCTTGGCGCCCTCTAGTAAGAGTTAAGACTGATTCCAATATGGAATAATAAAGGTACAAACAACAGTACTAACTTGACGTAGGTACCCCTAATATTATTTTATAGTGAAGTTGAAAAAATATGTCGGGAAACAATAGGTACCTACATACACCGATATCTTTTGAATGAAATGTCCGAATTGAATAATTCAAAAGGTCCTAGGAAGGTATTGAATTCGTCTTGAATATGAAGTAATTTATTTTACCATTAATTAATACCAAGGTACAAAATAAAAGGTTATTAAAGCGACAGCATGTTCACAAGTTCCAGGTCGGCAGTGGCACACGTACGTAGGATTTTTTCCCCTTTCTCATTTCGACTGCCATATCCGTAGCCTCCATGAACACGTTCAAATTCCACCCCCATTTCACCCACATGACCGTTCAGATTACCACCCAAAACGAATCCCTGTGACAACGAGATAGCCCCAAGGACCTCGCCGAGTTTATCCCAAAACCACCTCTTATCAGCGTCGCTACAACCGACCTGTGGCGCGTAAGTACTTACGATGTAAGTAGAAACCCCCCAATAACCACCTTCACGCACATAAGTCGATCGCTAAAGCGATTTACCTCCAAGATATCGCCATGCAATCCCTCAGCGAGCACCACAGCCACCCCGTTCTCTCCACCAGGTGCACCCGTGTAGATCAGTTTGTTGCCTTCCGCCTGAAGAGTACGTCGGCCAGCTCCCTCGCGCGTCCGGTTAGCGTGAGAATGTTCCACGTTGCGAAGCCGAGTTTCACCTTGTATTTCGGGGCTTGCGTCTTTGGCCGTGCCCGCCCGGTAGCCCTCGTCCACTTACCACAGGAGTCGGGCGAAGCTCCTGTGCGCCGTTATGCGGCGGCACCCTATCCGTGTGGCAATCATTTTTTGAACTCCCATAAAAGATTTGGCGAATTTCGACTTTTACGGGAGCGACTGCCGTCTGAGTTCTGACCTCCCAACCCCGAAGGGAAAGTCTGCGCCAGAGCCTCGTCCGTTTATCAGCAGGTGCACCAAGCTAGCAGGTGAGGTTGGCTTGGGCCCAACGATCTTAGTGGGCCCCATACACACCCAGTGGGCCCCATACACACATTCTGTATATAAATCTAAATTTTATTTAATTCTTTATGTAATTGTATTTTGATATAAAGAAATGATTCTTAATTTACTTGTTTTATTTAATTCTTATAAAATATGCTAATATCATACCTTGATATTTACGCAATATCAATAATCGTATCAGGCGTCATTTTTCCTCGCCACTCAATCATTAACATCGACACGTTGTCATTATCTTCAAGAGTCATCTTTTAAAAAAATCATATTTTTCCTAAAATATTAGCTTTACAGTGGTGCCTCTTTTACCATTTTCTATTATATTAATCAAGTAATTAATAAAGTACAAAAGATTTGCTCTGGCACAGGGTTTAATATTTTTTCATAAAATAAGCAAAAAAATATTTCGGTTGAAGAATCACCCTCCCGACACGCGCCTTTGAGTAAATAGCGATGCGACATCTAGCCCATAGTTTCCGAAATGCGATTCTGATACGGGGGCTGGGTGTGGGCGCCGCGGGCGCAGCGGTCTCAGGGGTGCCGCGGCGCCCCTGAGACCGCTGCGCCTGTGTGCTGTGCACACCTTGCACACCCGCTAGAGACGCCCCTGCATGTATGTATGGATGTATGTATGTATATTGGGGGTAATCTCCGAAACTACTGGACCGATTTCAAAAATTCACCACCACACCATTAGAAAGCTACATTCACCCTGAGTAACATAGGCTACTTTTGATCCCGATATTCCCACGGGATCGGGACTTACGCGGGTGAAACCGCGGGAATCTGCTAGTATACAATAAATACGTACATAGTGCATGTAAATAGTAGTAACCGTTGTAACGTCTGCTAACGGACGGTGGCGGTGTTTTGTTCTGTATGATGTAATGTAAACCCATTAGTATATCTAGGTGGGCACCTGAGACATGTATTCTACTACAGGTAGCTAGGTGGCACTTATTCTACAACTAAAACGTCTCAACAATGTCCCAGAACGGAACTCTTAAGGGGACAGTCTACCTATTCTTTTCTCCATAAAACTTTACAAACGTAGGCGACTGCTTCCTCCCTGGTAGAGCAAGAGCCCGTGAACCCCAGACCTTCGTTATTTTATAAAAGCTGAAAGTTTGTCAGGGCATGCTCCTATACACAGGTAAGAACGCTTGACTATTATGAAGTTTGGCTTGTAGTGGCTTTGGCAGGTACAGACTTTCCTTTGTCTGGCTAGGGATTGGAACTGTCAAAAATGTCTGGCTAATGAGGAAACATCATCTACATATTACCCAAGTATTATATATAAAAATCAGCTTTTATACTATAACGTAAGTAAAATTATAGTAATAATAACACCCGGGTGTTCATGAAATTAGACCCTAGACCACTACTTCGTTAGCATAAGTGATAGAGCTCGTCAAGATCTTCGTTTTGGATGACAGCTGTCAAACTTAAAACTAGGGTAAATAGTTTCCGAGATATTGACGTTTCAAGTTTGACAGCTGTCATCCAAAACGAAGATCTTGACGAGCTCTATCACTTATGCTAACGAAGTAGTGGTCTAGGGTCAATAGTTTCCGAGATATTGACGTTTCAAGTTTGACAGCTGTCATCCAAAACGAAGATCTTGACGAGCTCTATCACTTATGCTAACGAAGTAGTGGTCTAGGGTCAATAGTTTCCGAGATATTGACGTTTTAAGTTTGACAGCTGTCACCCTAAACGAAGATCTTGACGAGCTCTATCACTTATGCTAAGAAAGTAGTGGCCTAGGGTCAATAGTTTCCGAGATATTGACGATTTAAGTTTGACAGCTGCCATCCAAAACGAAGATCTTGACGAGCTCTATCACTTATGCTAAGGAAGTAGTGGTCTAGGGTCAACAGTTTCCGAGATGTTATCAGTTCAAGTTTGACAGCTGTCATCTAAAACGAAGATCTTGAAGAGCACTATCACTTATCCTGAGGAAGTAGTGGTCGAGGGTCAATAGTTTCCGAGATATTATTAGTTCAAGTTTGACAGGCTGTCTGGCAGTCATATTTTGTGCCTATTTCGATCGTCTTTTGTTTCCATATCCATCGTCTTTTTTTTTCATTTCGATCGTCTTTTGTTTCCATCTCGATCGTCTTTAGTTTCCATTTCGATCGTCTTTTGTTTTCGTAACGATCGTCTTTTTTTCCATTACGATCGTCTTTTGTTTCCCTCTCGATCGTCTTTTGTTTTCATTACGATCGTCTTTTGTTTCCCTCTCGATCGTCTTTTGTTTTCGTCTTGATCGTCTTTTGTTTTTTTTTATTAACTTTAGATGTGGGCCCAGTCAACACTGCAAAAAATTTGGTGGCGTCGACTGGGCCCACGTTTACTTAGGATGTGGGCCCAGTCGACGCCACCAAAAATTTTGAGTGGCGACTGGGCCCCGGTCCCAGTTTTTATGGGGCCCATTCGCCACCTAACCCGAATTTTGATATTAAATGAACAATGTATTTTTGCAATTATTATCTGCAGTAACAAAGGTCGCTCACTCAAGCCTCGATAAGCACACGAAGATAATAAATACATCATGTTGTTTTGTATTTATTTACTTAATTAATTATAGATGATTAAGTAACGTATTTTAAAAATATTTACCATGTTTTAATATGTAAAATAAAATTTGAAATGTTTTTTTTTTTATTAAATAAATAAATTAAAACATTTTAGATACCCCGTGTTATTTCAACCTACTTAAGTAAGTACCTACCTACCTATAACGTGGGTATTTAAAAAATCTTTCTTTCTTATCTGATTCCTAGGTAATTTTAGCATTTTAGCGCTGTACTATCAGTAATTTAGGCTGTGGGTTGATCAGCTAGTCAGTCAGGACTTAGAATTTTATAAGTATAGATTCATTGAGTTACAATACCTATAGAGTCACAAACTGGAAAAAAAAATGTCCGCGCCAAAACTCGGCGCACGCTGTCACGTGCACTGCATAGAGTTTTTATTTACTTCGTTCGAGCGACTTTGGACGTTATGCAAGTATGATAAAGTCTAAATTCGAGCAAATGTCATTTTGAACTATATCATTTTAAAATGTATAGGTAATGTAGAACGGCGCTCGGACATTTTTGAGTGTTATCAGTTAGAGATAGTGGCTCTATAGGTATTGTAACTCAATGTATAATTTAGGGAAAATTACTATGCACAGCTCGTGTATAACATAGACTTTTACGATTAAAATCCAATTTTGCTGCCGACTGTACCTCAATATATATAAATAGATCAAGTTGACCTAGCAGGTTAACTTTAAAACTGTATCAGGTGATCGAAAATACACCCTCATCCGTTAGCAATAAGGTTAATTATCCTATGTAAACATATTAAATTGAGATCTGTTTGGCTAAGTACAATTTATTCGCTAGACTAATTTAGGTCATTGACTGTGAGTTTTAAACAACTTTTGTTCGATGGAGTTTGTAGCTGTTCTTTTATATCGATATTTATAAATTGGTATTTTAAAACTATAAAAAGTGTTCCGTGGTTTCGCATGCGTAAGTCCCGATGCCCCGGGAATATAAAACGAGTACCTAAATATTTAAAAATCCCAATTATGAAACGGGGTAGAACCTCGGAGCGCTGCTTTAGTAAAAAAAACCCGTCCAAGTGCGAGACTCGCGCACGAAGGGTTCCGTTCCGTACCACTATCACAATTTGGTACGGAACCCTAAAATGAGCACTGAACAACCAATTTGTGAACGCAACCCGAACGTCACAATTTATTCAACCATTGGCGCTAGTCTTTCTCCAGTCTCACTAGATGGCGCTGGTGGTCAAAATACATCGCGGTATCGTTGCGTTTTCATGTACTTCAATCACATTTGTTGTATGGGTTTGTTTTTAGTATTTGTTGTTATTGCGGCGAACGGAAATACATCATCTGTAAAAATTTTAACCATCTAGCTATTACGATTCTTGAGATGCAGCCTGGTGTATTAACAGACGGACGGACAGACAGCGAAGTCTCAGTAATACGTCTCAAAAATACAAAGGCTGCACTGCATACAATACTTGCACGCGGTGGGAATTGAACCTGCAACCTTCTACATCAACCGAGGCTTCGCCCGACCACACCACCGTTAGCCGCAGTGCACCATTAGTGCTATTAAAATGAAAAAAAATCCAGACCTCGAAACAGGAAATGCATGATAATAATACCTTCTGTTTGAAAGAAACTTCATTGTATGCAGAGTTCTGACCTCGTCTTTAAGTTCATTGTCAGAGCTCTGTAATTAATAACCTACCTAGTTGATAACCTCAGAATAAAAGTGACGTTTCCAAACGTTTTGCGAGACTTTTGGATGTTGGCTCCATGACCACACTGACCCTTTTGGTTTGTCGAGTTTTAGCCGGTTTACATTATCCCGGACCTGCGATCGAATTCAGCGCTGGATTGCTACTGGAAAAATATAAACCCATACTGGAACGCACTGGATTCAGCCCAGTAACTGGATAAGCCAACCATTCCAGCGCAATCATATAGATAGCCAATCCAGTCCAGTCCCGAGAGATTAATTGTTTGAGTAATAGGATTTGCTCGTTTTTTTGTGGATTTTTACCTGAACAGCGAAGAAAGGAATTGATAATATACAACTATAATGAAAAAGTTAACTGATGACTGTGATGATCAAACTTGTCAGTTTACGTATTGCTTTGTACAGAGAACATTCGTGGAGGAGGACATAATATCATCAGAACATTATAAAAATAAAGCTATCCGGCAATCAGCTAAGGATAAAATATGTAAGGGAATGCAAATTGAAGGTTCACAGAAGGATTTGAAAATGAAATAAACCGCATCCGTTTGTTAGCGCCTCATCAACCTCATCAATAACTTCTTGTAGCACTAACCTTTGCATGTTTTAAAAAAAATTTCAACGTTTTCTTGAATTTATTGTTGCTGTCGTCCTGACGATTTGACAGCCAGGATAATTTCCAATCCAGTTCATTCCAGTCCAGCGCTACTGGATTGCTGGACTGGAATAATATAAACAAACCGACTATTAGACACTAGACACTTTCGTTCTTCCACTATATGAACCTTTTCGGTACTTGACACAGTTTAATTTAATAGGTTTTCGTTAGTCGTAAGCTTTGACAAATTTAAAATAAATTAGTTATAGTGCGTTTCATCTTTAAATTCCTATGCCGTTATGTTGGTAGCAAAACGAAAAAGTCTTGCCTTAATATCTTGAACGTGCTATACCCTAAACCTTGAATACAGGAAGATTCGTTCATTCATTCTTTATATAAAAATCTCCCTTAATTTAAGGTAGCACATTAAATTTCTTGTATTTTGCACTTTTTTGTTTTGCTACCAGCATGACGGCATAGGATAAAGATGAAACGCACTCTAAAAATGTTTCCTTCCGAATCGGTCGCGATTTTTCTGCCGCGCTACTTTACGTGCTATCCTGTATTGGCTAAATTTCCCACATCGTACGTATTGTAATAGCTGTTGGGTGTCCAAATAAACAAGAAACTGTCATTGGTTCCAGGGTCATACCAGCCCAGCAATGAGCTGATGCTGCGCTTCTACAGCTACTTCAAACAGGCGACGGAAGGATCCTGCGACAAGGCCAAACCTGGCTTCTGGGATGTCGTCAATAGGTACCTACGGGAGGGTTACTTCGGTTCGTTTCGATACGACAACGATACTGTCATAACGATGGTTCTACTGTCACCCTACTATCAGAATGTGACAGTAGAATCATCGTAAGACAGTATCGATGTCGTATCGAAACGAACCGCAGTAACCCTCCAGACTAGTTTTTAATTGAGCGAGCGAGCAAAGCGTAATTTTTTCGTCTATTAGTAGGTATGTTGCTTCGATCACGGTTGACTCAAGGTCGTATTTCTCGCCTAATGGTAAGTAATGATATTATTATAGTCTGAGATGTCCGTGGTATAGTTCCCGGTATATCCCCGGTTGCACCATCTCTTCCCGTGGGTGCCGTAAAATGCGACTAAGGGATCTGCAACCCGTTCCAAGACTTCTACGCATATATGTTATAGCGTCCCAAGCTATAACCAGCTAGGGTATGAAGAGATGGGTCCGCTGTTCCGTCCGGCCACCCCGGAGGGCAACCGTGCGGGATCAGTTATAGACAGATCGTGTCCCCAAAACGCTAGTTAGGGACTAAGGGACTAAGACGCGACGCGACGCGACTAAGGGATCTAAGGGAGACTAGCAAACCTTAAATTCTTCCCGCGCGTTGGCGGGTTAACTGCTTGGTCCCTAGAAGGGTTGGTGTCAGGCAGGCGGCCGACCGTAAAAATATAGCCAAATATATTTGTAGTAGATACAGTCAATGATGACTTACCTACCGTGCCGATTCGACCCCAAATTATTTGGGGTTTTAGCGGACCCCGGGCTCCGATCAAGGATGCAAAAGATAAAAATCGGCAGTGCAACAATGTTCGTCTTCCTTAGTGGCTGCACTGGTCTACGTATTGGAACACTTATTGCTGTCCCCTTGGCGCCACGATTCAGGCCGCTGCCTTCCACCAACAAACCGCTTTTTGATCCATACGGCCACTGATACCGTAGCTATATTCTTTTAAAGCAAGCCTGTAGGGCACCTAATCACCGAGTAATAATCCTACAGAGCAATAGCTTCATACAGGTATGTGCGCTAATAACATCGCTCTTAAGGTGAAGGAAAAACATCGTGAGGAAACTAACATGTCCCAGGCAGGACTCACCACGGTCCGAAGACATATTCAGTGTTTTCTATGTATCATATGTACGTTTTTACAAAAAAAAAAGTATTATATGTAGTATATTCGTTGTCTAGTACCCATAGTACAAGCCTAGTGCTTAGTTTGGGGCTAGATTGCGCTGTGTGTAACGTCGTGCAATATTTATATTTATACAAGCCCGCGGCGGTAGGTACTCCACTACATGCGCAGCTTGACATGTGTGCGTGACTTCTCACCGCTTTCCACTCGGGTTTTGCCGAGGCCGCTCGAAGCGCCTACTCTTCTCACGTACGTGAACCCGTCGGCACACAGTCGGTGAGAGAGGTCACGCACACCTAGCGCAGCATGTAGTGAAGTACCTACGCCGCGGGCTTTTATGAAGCTGTGTCTCTGTAGGATTAATACTCGGTGATCTAATTGTCTAATTAAACCAATTTCAGAGCAAAATGGGAAGCGTGGAACAAACTCGGCAACATGACAAAAGATGAGGCAATGAAGGCTTACGTAGAAGAATTACATAAGGTCAGACTCAACAAGCATACATACAAATACCTACACTTAATAAACTTTTTAAACTTAATCATAATCATAATCATAGTCATTTATTTCCGAAATTCCAAACATGTCCTCCTTACACAATTTGTTAACATAGTTACATTTTCCCGGGTCTTATTCGCGTATTGTTATTTATTTCTTACCCCGACATTTTAACCATGTTACAATGGTCTGGGTCGTGAGTGTCTCAACGATCCCTTCGACGACGGACGACGACCAAGACCATTGTAACATGGTTGAAACGTCGAGCTAAGAAAATAAATAATAATACGCGATTAACGTCCTATTACAAAAACGCTACTCAAAACCCGAGTTCTATTTAATCAAATAAGCAGCTCTCAAACTCAAAAAACTTTTTACAAATTTTAAATCTAGGAGCTGCTCAATTATTCAAGTACCCCATTACATTTTAAGTGGCGTTTCTGTATTCGGCTATAAGACCCGGGAAAATTTAACTAAATATGGTACTCTATTTCAGAAACTTAGATCAGAAATGGAAACAAAAATCCCACGACACTTATTTAAAAGTGACAGCTTTTTATTTACTTTATCCTTTAAAATTGTCAGTTCTTTGTTTACATTTTTGATCTAGGTCTCTAAAATAGAGTACCTATAGCTACCTATCTTCTTCCTGCCCTTATCCCAATCGTTTTTATTCATACTCCCTGTTCGGAAAGTTTAATTTTCATCGGTAGATAGCCCGTTGGAAAATTGCATTTCCATCCCTAGCGTGGGAAGTTGTTTTTTTCTAAATATTTACATTTGACCGTCCTTTACTTCCAGATAGTAGAAACGATGTCATACAGTTCCGACGTAGCATCATTCCTCTCCGTAGACGACGATGAACAGTTCCCAAACACGGACCTAGAGTTAGTGGCGGGCGACGTGTTACAGCGGGTGCGATCCACACACAACACGCCGCACGGTCAGTACGACACGATTGAACACGGACCTAGAGTTAGTGGCGGGCGACGTGTTACAGCGGGTGCGATCCACACACAACACGCCGCACGGTCAGTACGACACGATTGAACACGGACCTAGAGTTAGTGGCGGGCGACGTGTTACAGCGGGTGCGATCCACACACAACACGCCGCACGGTCAGTACGACACGATTGAACACGGACCTAGAGTTAGTGGCGGGCGACGTGTTACAGCGGGTGCGATCCACACACAACACGCCGCACGGTCAGTACGACACGATTGAACACGGACCTAGAGTTAGTGGCGGGCGACGGGTTACAGCGGGTGCGATCCACACACAACACGCCGCACGGTCAGTACGACACGATTGAACACGGACCTAGAGTTAGTGGCGGGCGACGTGTTACAGCGGGTGCGATCCACACACAACACGCCGCACGGTCAGTACGACACGATTGAACACGGACCTAGAGTTAGTGGCGGGCGACGGGTTACAGCGGGTGCGATCCACACACAACACGCCGCACGGTCAGTACGACACGATTGAACACGGACCTAGAGTTAGTGGCGGGCGACGTGTTACAGCGGGTGCGATCCACACACAACACGCCGCACGGTCAGTACGACACGATTGAACACGGACCTAGAGTTAGTGGCGGGCGACGGGTTACAGCGGGTGCGATCCACACACAACACGCCGCACGGTCAGTACGACACGATTGAACACGGACCTAGAGTTAGTGGCGGGCGACGTGTTACAGCGGGTGCGATCCACACACAACACGCCGCACGGTCAGTACGACACGATTGAACACGGACCTAGAGTTAGTGGCGGGCGACGTGTTACAGCGGGTGCGATCCACACACAACACGCCGCACGGTCAGTACGACACGATTGAACACGGACCTAGAGTTAGTGGCGGGCGACGTGTTACAGCGGGTGCGATCCACACACAACACGCCGCACGGTCAGTACGACACGATTGAACACGGACCTAGAGTTAGTGGCGGGCGACGGGTTACAGCGGGTGCGATCCACACACAACACGCCGCACGGTCAGTACGACACGATTGAACACGGACCTAGAGTTAGTGGCGGGCGACGTGTTACAGCGGGTGCGATCCACACACAACACGCCGCACGGTCAGTACGACACGATTGAACACGGACCTAGAGTTAGTGGCGGGCGACGTGTTACAGCGGGTGCGATCCACACACAACACGCCGCACGGTCAGTACGACACGATTGAACACGGACCTAGAGTTAGTGGCGGGCGACGTGTTACAGCGGGTGCGATCCACACACAACACGCCGCACGGTCAGTACGACACGATTGAACACGGACCTAGAGTTAGTGGCGGGCGACGGGTTACAGCGGGTGCGATCCACACACAACACGCCGCACGGTCAGTACGACACGATTGAACACGGACCTAGAGTTAGTGGCGGGCGACGTGTTACAGCGGGTGCGATCCACACACAACACGCCGCACGGTCAGTACGACACGATTGAACACGGACCTAGAGTTAGTGGCGGGCGACGGGTTACAGCGGGTGCGATCCACACACAACACGCCGCACGGTCAGTACGACACGATTGAACACGGACCTAGAGTTAGTGGCGGGCGACGTGTTACAGCGGGTGCGATCCACACACAACACGCCGCACGGTCAGTACGACACGATTGAACACGGACCTAGAGTTAGTGGCGGGCGACGGGTTACAGCGGGTGCGATTCACACACAACACGCCGCACGGTCAGTACGACACGATTGAACACGGACCTAGAGTTAGTGGCGGGCGACGGGTTACAGCGGGTGCGATCCACACACAACACGCCGCACGGTCAGTACGACACGATTGAACACGGACCTAGAGTTAGTGGCGGGCGACGTGTTACAGCGGGTGCGATCCACACACAACACGCCGCACGGTCAGTACGACACGATTGAACACGGACCTAGAGTTAGTGGCGGGCGACGTGTTACAGCGGGTGCGATCCACACACAACACGCCGCACGGTCAGTACGACACGATTGAACACGGACCTAGAGTTAGTGGCGGGCGACGGGTTACAGCGGGTGCGATCCACACACAACACGCCGCACGGTCAGTACGACACGATTGAACACGGACCTAGAGTTAGTGGCGGGCGACGGGTTACAGCGGGTGCGATCCACACACAACACGCCGCACGGTCAGTACGACACGATTGAACACGGACCTAGAGTTAGTGGCGGGCGACGGGTTACAGCGGGTGCGATCCACACACAACCAATAGGCAACATGCCAGTAACTGAAAATAACTAAAATTAGGTTTTTATTTATTAATATGAGTGCACAAAACACTTACCTACTTATTTATTTCTCTACTAAGGGCGAGATTGATAATTATTTTGATAAAACAAATCTACAAAATTTGATTCCATTTTAAGTACCTAACTACAATTTAGTTCAATTTATTTAATGAGCGTCTGATAACCTTAAAAGTTGTAATGTTTTTACGGCAGTGACGTCACGATGTAGCCGGTACGCCTACGGCAGCCGTTTTAGCACGAATTTGAAATCCTTAAACTAAATGTTATTTTTTCCTACTACACGTGAATTGTTTGCAAAAATATGTTGTTTATTGTAAATAATGTACGTGTCCCAACATTATAGAACAGACTTTAAACTTACGTGATGGTTTTCACTACAAATATTATTAAGTAACGGGGTATTTACCGTCTGTCTCATGAACAAGCCAGTTTCAATTGCTGGCGAAATATGGAGCTCCGTAAAAAACTAATTAAAACATGGTAACTATCCCGTTACTCTATAATCTATACTTCTATACTAATATTATAAAGAGGCAACGTTGGTAACATTTTGTATAAATTAATGTATATTAGGGGTAATCTCCGAAACTATACTGAACCGATTTTAATATTTTTTTCACCAATAGAAAGCTACATTATCCAGGAGTAACATAGGATTAACTTTTGTTCCCGATATTCTCACGGGATCGGGACTTACACGAGGGAATGTGCTATACTTAATGTGTGTTTACCCGCCCCCAGGCTCCCCCTCAGCCAGCGGCGCGTCGTCCCCCGCGCGCGCCACCTCCCCGCCCCCCGCCCCCGCGCCGCCGCGCAACCGACACGACTCCGAAGACGAGTTCATTGACACGGTTGACGTTAGTCTCGTACGTAATACTCTGTCGCTTTCTTTTCTCTAGCCCGGTGTGTTTGCTGTCTCATTTTACTTGGGTTGCTTCTGTTGGTACCAGTTGTTGATGATAGGTCAAGTTGGATGCCTTAGGGCGAACTGAATACTACTGTAATTTTCTTATATTACCTATTAATTAATTAGGCAATTATTAAAAAAAAAACTCTATTTCAGAAACTTAGATCAAAAATGTAAACAAAAAACTGTCAATTTTAAAGGAAAAAGTAAATAAAGAGCTGTCACTTTCAAATCTATATCTATAAAATGCTCTGTCCTGACTGACTCATAGACTATCAACGCACAGCCTAAACCGCTGATAGTAGAGAGCTGAAATTTGGAGAGTGTGTTCTTTACATAATGTAGGCATCCGATAAGAAAAGGTTTTTGAAAATGTCCACGGTATCGGGACTTATGCGGGTAAAACCGCGGGACATAGCTAGTAAATAAATAAATGGGATCCCATCATAAATGTATGGGATTTTTGTTTTGAGTTTTGATCTAAGTTTCTGAAATAGGGTGTAAATATTTGTAGAATTAAATATTTACTTTGTTTTTAATTGTAGAATTGTACAGTATGACACATTATCCTAAAGAAAAATGTTAAATACAAAGAACCAAAATGTCAGATTATAGGTTGACATTTTACAATTGGACGTTTCAGCGTCTTGGACAGAAAAACACCGGTCTTAATTCCTATTCTTCACTCTTGTCATTTCCTTCCTATGAACTGCATTCGCTTATTTACTTAATAGGTACATTTATATTAAAATGTGTCTATCTATACCTACATAAATATCTTCCGATATTTTTGTTCAAAAACTAGACCAAAACGTAGGAAACAATGTAACCGTAAATATAACAAACGTTTTGAATAAAAACAACACTTTGAACAAAAATTTTGATAAATCTGACAGGGATTTTTAATTTTGAGTTTAGGTCTTATATACTCCTTAACATTGTTTATGTATGGAACAAGGTCTTTTTTAGGGTTCCGTACCCAAAGGGTAAAAACGGGACCCTATTACTGAGACTTCGCTGTCTGTCCGTCCGTCCGTCTGTCCGTCTGTCACCAGGCTGTATCTCATGAACCGTAATAGCTAGAAGGTTGAAATTTTCACAGAAGATGTATTTCGGTTGCCGCTACAACAACACATACTAAAAACAAAATAAAACAATTATTTAAAAGGGGCTCCCATACAACAAACGTGTTTCAAAAACTGCAAGGGAATTCTAGTACGATGTGAGGTCACTTCTGATTGGTCGAGTCAAATCGAGTTGGTCATGGAATTCAAAATGGCTGCCCTATCTGTCAAATATACTAGTCTGCCTTCACTGACGAAAGAGTTTCTTATAAGTTTCAGATTTTCTTTGAATCAAAGTTGTTGTAAACCATTTTAGGGTTCCGTACCCAATTGTGATAGTGGTACGGAACCCTTCGTGCGCGAGTTTCGCACTTGGCCGGGTTTTTTCAATGTATACGTTGTCTAGCCACCTTACCCAAACCTAGTATCTTTCCACGGGGCTAGATGGCGCTGTGCGCTGTTCACAGCGTAAGTGTATCATTACAGAGCGACACAGAGACGGCGCCGGCTGTGCGTGCGCCGCCGCAGACCGCAGCGAGACTCAGCAACGGACACGCGCACCAGATCACATCACAGCTTACACGTAAGTCGATACCCTGATATATGTACTGTAAATAATAATGATTGGCCTCTTCATCTAATTTTTAGACAATTTATACAGCGCAAGCAACTTTCAATCCGTGCTATTTATGGCGCTGTAGTCCCCGGGACATTGTAGCCTAGTCAGCCATGCCCAGAGGAAAGAACAGGTCAATACGTCTGCAGCTAACTAGGCCGTGGGTTTCCTCGCGATGTTTTACTTCACCGTAAGAGCGATGTTAATAACGTACATAACTTTTCCGCAAAGAAAAAGAATCGTCGGCCGGAATTCGAACACATAGCCTTCGGAAAGAAAGTCGAGGTATCTACCACTAGACCAATACCGCTCTTGCCGTAGGTACAGTAGACCGCCGATTATCCGAACTAATTGGAACATGGGTGTTCGGAAAACCGGTTTATTCATATAATCGACCTTATTGGGGGACGTGGGTGTTCGGAAAACCGGTTTATTCATATAATCGAACTTATTGGGGGACGTGGGTGTTCGGAAAACCGGTTTATTCATATAATCGAACATTGGGGGACGTGGGTGTTCGGAAAACCGGTTTATTCATATAATCGAACATTGGGGGACGTGGGTGTTCGGAAAACCGGTTTATTCATATAATCGAACTTATTGGGGGACGTGGGTGTTCGGAAAACCGGTTTATTCATATAATCGAACTTATTGTGGGACGTGGGTGTTCGGAAAACCGGTTTATTCGAATAATCGAACTAATTGGGGGGACATGGGTGTTCGGATGGACGGTTTATTCGGATAATTGAACTAATTAGAGAATATGATTGTTCGGAAAACCGGTTTATTCTGATAGTCGAATTAATTGAGGGACAAACTTATAAAAGAAAATAGGTTTATTTCGACAAACACATAACTAACACAGCAAAAAACACCCGCATAAGACAATATGTAAATATTTCAGATCTGAAAGTGTTAGAACAGTTACCGGGCACGCTCGCGCGGCTAGAGGCTGACGTCGCGGCGCTGAGGAAGGCAGTCGAGGGCGACCGGAGGATACTCGATGTGAGTACCATACAACATAGACCATACAATATAGACCGTACAACATAGACCGTACAACATAGACCATACAACATAGACCTTACAACATAGACCGTACAACATAGACCATACAACAAAGACCATACGACATAGTTCCACAACAGTTTCAGAGTACCATTACAACATCTAGTATCCAGTTCATACATAAGTAACGGGACCCTGGACGACTAATACTATGCATGTATGTTATAGCATCCCCAACTATGACCACCTTGGGTATAAATGGAGGGGTCAGCTGTACCGTCAGCCCACTCCCAGAAGCAACCAACCAAGCAAAACAAGAATTGGCGGAAGGATGACAAACACTGACCAAGATGTTGCGAATGAGTTTGAGAATTTTTTCACTAATGTGCCTACTACTCTGACAAAAGCCCTAAACTCATCTACCCCCATTGCTAAATATCTTTTAGAAGCAAATGTACCTGAATGTAGTAAAGCTTTTCAATTCAAATATGTTAAAAAACATGATATTTTAGTAATTCTTAAACAAATCAATGTAAAGAAAACTAAAGACTTATGGGGGATTTCTGTTCCTATTGTTAAATCCTTGATAGAAGTTATTGTACCTGAGCTTGTTATTATATTCAATAGGTGCATAGATTGTGGCGTGTTTCCTGATCAAATGAAATTTAGTAAAGTTATTCCATTATTTAAATCCGGTAGTACATCGGACCCCTCTAATTTTAGACCCATATCAGTACTACCTACATTAAGCAAAATTTTTGAAAAAATTATATTGAACCAGCTACTAAAGCATTTTGATGACAACAATATTTTACACAATAAACAGTTCGGTTTTAGTAAGGGTCGCTCGACTACTGATGCGGGCATTGCATTAATTGAAAACATATTTGATGCTTGGGAGGAGTCGCATGATGCATATGGCGTATTCTGTGACCTCTCCAAAGCGTTCGATTGTGTTCGACATGATACTTTGATCATGAAGCTACGACACTACGGTATCGGGGACAGCGCATTGGATCTTCTTTCTTCTTACCTGAGTGATAGGATTTAGTGTGTCGACATTAACGGTAAACGTTCCCCTGGATCACCTGTAACTTTAGGAGTTCCTCAAGGATCCATTTTGGGACCTTTTTTATTTCTGGTATATATAAACGACTTACCTTTCCTCGTAAAGGAAAATCATGGGATAGTATTGTTTGCAGATGATACCTCATTGGTATTTAAAGTAAAAAGACGACAACCTAATATTGACGACCGGAACAATGCTCTCTCTAGATTAGTATATTGGTTTAATGTTAATAATATGCTACTAAATGGATCTAAAACTAAATGTATTCGATTCACACTACCAAATGTAAAACAAGTTAAAACCACTGTTAAAATTGATAATGAGGAGATCGAAATAGTCGATAAAGCTGTCTTTCTGGGTATAACTTTAGACGCGAAGCTTCAATGGGGCCCACACGTGGAAGCTCTGTCCAAAAGGCTTAGTTCCGCAGCTTATGCAGTTAAGAAAATCCGGGAATACACAGATGTTGAGACGGCCCGCCTAGTCTACTTCAGTTACTTTCACAGCATCATGTCATATGGTATCCTGCTGTGGGGGTGTGCTGCTGACATAGAAACCATTTTTGTTTTGCAAAAGAGAGCGGTGCGAGCTATCTACAAAATGGGCCCCAGGGAATCGCTTGAAGAAAAGTTTAAAGAGAAAAACATTTTAACTGTGTACTCTCAATACATATTTGAAAATCTGCTATACGTACATAAGAATAAATCAAGTAAATTTCACAAATACAGTGATGTCCGTCAGGTTAATTTGAGACATAAGGATGATCTGTGCCCTATAGTAGGCTCCAGAAAATAAGTAAGTCGTTCTGTAGTACTAGTGTACTTTATTATAATAAACTACCAGAAGACGTATGTGACATGTCCATTACAAGATTCAAAAAATATATTAAGCTTAAATTGTGTAATAAGACGTACTATAGCACGTCTAAATATTTTGATGAAAAGAATCCATGGACATGATTGTTAACTGCTCCTGTTCAAATTACAGATATCTGTATTATGACGATTGTAATATAAAACATGATAAAAAAAAAAATGAAAAAAAAACCCCATGAGTTTCTTGTGGTTTCTTCTCATCGGAGGGCGCGTTCCGAAACCTCGGTAAAATAAAATCTCGACGTTACAAAACGTACGTATGTGTGTTTAATATACGTTCTAAATGAATAAATAAATCCGTCAGGGATCTGTTTTAGACTGATCGTGTCCCCAAACGCTAGTTCGGTTCTCTATAAGGAGAGCTGTCCCTATCCTGCTGCCCCTTATATATGCCTTCATACATAAGTAATGTTTAGTAAATTGTATTGTATATCGTTACAGCAAGTGTCCCGCGGCTGGCGCTGGCCGTGGCAGGAGCTGAGCGCGCCGACGCTGGCGCTGGTGCTGCTGTGGCCGCTGCTGGCGTACAAGCTGATGGCACGCCGCGCCGACAGGCTCAAGTGAGTCTACTGACCTAACGTTACAGCAAATGTCGCGCTCGCGCCGTGGCAGGAGCTGAACCAATGTGAATCACATGAGCGACAATGTGAGTCAGATGAGCGACTATGTGAATCATATAAGCGACTATGTGAATCATTAGAGCGACAATGTCAATCTCATGAACGACAATGTGAATCACTAGAGCGACAATGTGAATCTCGTGAGCGACAATGTGAATCACATGAGTGACAATGTGAACCACATCAGCGACAATGCGAATTACATGAGCGACATTGTGAATCACGTGAGCGACAATCAAAGCGGCTTACCTATAAAGAATGTCCACGTTTCGCAACTGTATCAATCTAATCATTCTAATGCAATTATTTGGTTTCATAATGCAATTATTTGGTTTCAGGTCATAATCAAGGATACCGTGTACAAATATCAGAAACATTCGTCGGGTTTTATTGTAATAAATATTAATTTATGTTTATTTTCTACCTGTGGTACATTGGTTTATGTAGATAGAACATTTTGTATGGAGGTAGTAGGTATTTTCATTATTATGTATGTGGAAAGAGTGAGGATAATTTTCATACAACAAAAAATGGAGGAAAGTCTACCTACTCTTTCTCCATACAAACGTAGTCGACTGTTTCCTCCCTGGATAAAGACATTAGAGCAAATATGTTTATGCCATAAAACCTATATCTGAATACTATTCCCCTACGTTTTGTTTAGTTTTTATTTTCTAATTAGAATAGAAATAAAATTCAGAAAAAATAGAATATGAATAATGTCAAAACGTAGTGGCATGGTCAATGGTCATGGCAGATATAGGTTTTATGGCAGAAACATATTTGCTGTAATGTCTTTATCCAGGGAGGAAACAGTCGACTACGTTTGTAAAGTTTGTATGGAGAGAAGAGTAGGTATTCTTAACCCTTAAACAACAATTCAATAAATAAATAATTATACGCAAATTGTGCCACATCTTAGACCGCATTGTGACGTACTGATAAAGATCAATAAATTGGTCGCCTGTAGTAGATAAAAATAATAATTTGTTTTTATAATTATTTGTGTTTGATAAAAATAATAATTAAAAGAGTTTTTTATTTTTAAATTAGCTGACCCGGCGCACATTGAATCGCCATCGTGCATATTGAAAAAAAAATGGCGACACGTAAAGTTAAAATAACTTATTTGTGCAACAAAATTAAGTAACAAAAACTTATTTATTTATGTTTGCCGTTCCTTTTACTGGA
Source organism: Idaea biselata (assembly GCA_958496205.1). Lineage (NCBI taxonomy): Eukaryota > Metazoa > Arthropoda > Insecta > Lepidoptera > Geometridae > Idaea > Idaea biselata. The sequence goes on along the minus strand of OY292394.1, from coordinate 52,047,594 downwards.
CTTTTAATGTATTTTATCCTATTTTAGACAGATACAAGTAAAATATTTTAATAACAAATCAAACACCATAGAAATTGGTTCAGTCAAACTTGAGTTGCATTTCGAACAAATATAAAAATATTTCGAACAAGTATTTTCCCGGGACTTAAAAACGTCATTTTTTTATTTTACAGTCCCCTCGTGACCAAGACCATTGTAACATGGTTGAAACGAGGTAAGAAAATTAAATAGTAAAAAATCGTGTTAGTTTAAAATAAACACATTTAAGTAGTTATTTAAGATTGTTACTTGTAATTTTTAAAATATATTTTGTTTAAGAAAAAGGGTATAGTGTGGCGGCGGCACAACTTCCCTTGTAAAGGTTTATGAGTTACCATATTGTTACACCAAATAAGCATCTACAGAAAATATTTTACCGCATTTTACTGATATTCAACTTTAGATTCGGTTTAAAAGACCCGAATATGTACAGTCAGCGACATAACTGCCTGCCCACCGTAAGGTCTAATTTCGCTTGCAAGGTAAATTTAGGTTCACTTAGTAAATATATACAGAGTGAACCATTTAAACGGGCCTTCAGGGGGATATCCTAAACTATAAGAGATAGCGAAAAATGCTGAAAGGAGTTGCGTCCCCGATTTTGATAAAAACTAAAATGGCATTAATAGATTTTTGAAAAATTAATTACCCTAGCCAGGAATTAAACCTTGTCTTTTTGCAAAAAAATAAACACCCTATATTATTGTACCGTTCGATAGTGTTGCTGATAAAGATCAAATTCTGGAAACAAACATATTGTGGTAAATCGAGAATTTTTTTTTTATAAAAATATGAAATAGTCAAGTATTCTGTACAAGTACTTGTGGGTTACCCGTACCTATTACAATGAGCTACTCGATTTGAACGACTGCACTACCATTTTACCATGTTCTGGTTTCAAAATTTCGCACAGTTTAAAGCGTGAGCTTTGATGTTTGATGTAAGCAGTGATGAAAGATTTCTTTTTTTGTGAAAATTAATATTTTTATTAAAAATAAGGCATTTGTCTTGATTTACCACACTATGTTTGTTTCGAGAATTTGATATTTATCAGCAACGCTATCGATCAGTACAATAATATAGGGTGTATATTTTTTTGCAAAAAGACAAGGTTCGATTCCTGGCTAGGGTAATTAATTTTTCGAAAATCTATTAATGCCATTTTAGTTTTTGTCAAAATCGGGGACGCAACTCCTTTCAGCATTTTTCTCTATCTCTTATAGTTTAGGATATCCCCCTGAAGGCCCGTTTAAATGGTTCACCCTGTATATTGTATATTGTTACCTACCTACTACCTATCGTCTTTAGGTCACACATTTGATATAATATGTAGATATACCTATATCAATGTGTGTAATAATCTTCTTATACCACGCTCGGCGCTCGGTTCAAACGAATCTTTCGGCTAACTGGGTAGCCACTTTTGTTGTTGATAGTAAGTACCTAAGTTTCAAAAATGATTGTAGGTAGAGTGCTTTTCACAAAACAAGTTTCCTCTCCAAAGACGTTTACGGGTAGAATTTAAACGCCGCCAGTTAAACCACACTTAAGCAATTCTGCTTTTTTGAAAAAAAGCTTTCAAAATTCTTGTTTTTGTATGGTGGAACAAAAATTATTTTAAGCTATTGCATATTGCATTGCTTTTATCGCGGTCTTTGAGCGCGGCGACCGAATCAAGAAATTCCGTAACGACAATAAAACCGAACACCCACACTAATGTAAAAAAAAATGCTATGCAATAGCTTTTTTGCCGTGGCAGTCCCAGAGTGTTATTTTTTGTTTTGTTTTTTTTTTTGTTGCTTATTGACTGATTGTCAATCCTGAAGAAGGGACCTGGAAAGGTCTCGAAACTTTGAGCGTTGAAACAATGCTAAAAGTAATAAACACCACGCGATTAAAACCGAAAAATGTCTTTAATTTCGAAAAAAAAACTGTTTGGTCCGCCGGGCTTCTTTTGTGAAAAGTGTTGGAAAGGCTGTATGTATACATTACTTTTGATTGCCCCTCACTATTAAGCATCACATTTTGTCTGTGGTCTTTTTGTCTATGTCAATGACGTTCGTTGCCACTTTCACTTCCTTCCTGTTAGATTTGCGTGACACCATGTTTTTTGTCTTTTCTCTGTGTACTCCTCCGTATTAATTAATAGTTATCCACTTAATCTAATGATAGATTTGTACCACTATATTGTGAAGAATAAAGTGGTTAAATTTACCGAAACCTATTTGTGTTATTTCTGCACTGCCATCATAAACTGCGCATCTGAACTCTCTCTGCATAATAGGTTATGCGCCCAGGGGTCATAATTAACCAGTTATTGTGAGATGGCATCTACTGATCGAAACGTGCAGCAAACAATGGATTCTAATACTGGAAATGGCACGACGAACCCATCGCCTGTGTCAAATTACCCTGAAATGGAAAATGGTACCGGTATGGGATATTCTACATACCACGTGGAGAAATTGAAAGGTTCGGCAAATTATTTATCTTGGAAATTCTGTATGAAGAATGCATTAATACTGGAGAAATTGTGGACATGTATTAAAAACCCTGAAAACTCGGATCCCAACAAGGATGAAAGGGCGTTAGCCCGTCTAAATTTGAGTTTATCCAATGATCTTCACCAATATGTTCGTGAGGCAAAAACAGCCAAAGAAGCTTGGGAAAAACTTTCGTCTGTATTTGAAGATAAAGGTCTTTATAGACGAGTTTTGCTTTTGCGTCAACTTCACAGAGTACAATTAAAACATTGCCAAAATATGAATGACTACATAGGCACTGTGATGACTTTAGTTTCCCAACTTTCGGATATTGGAAAGAATATTGAAGATGGAGAAGTAGCTGAGATCTTACTGAGTGGACTGACAGCGGAATACGATGTACTTGTAAGTAGCTTGGAAACTGCTTACATTGGATCTACTGTTTCAAGTGAATTTGTTAGAACAAGACTTCTACAGGAAGAATATCGCAACCAAAATAAACCAATAGATGGTTATAATGTTGAGAAAGCTTATCTTGTGAAGCGGAAGAACTTCACTTGCAACTATTGTGGAAAAGCAGGACACATCAAGACAAAATGCTTCAAGTTACGGCGAGATAAGAGAACGAAATTAGAAGAAAAGGCTTTTGTTATTACCGAGACGGCTTTGAATGTGTGTCAGAGTGATTTTGTAGTGGACTCTGGTTGCAGTAGTCACATGATCAACGACAAGAACTTATTTACAGACTTTAATAATAGAAAAAGTTTTGTGACTATCGCTAACAATGAGCGACTATCTAGTGAAGGCTCAGGTAATTTAACTATTCCTAATTCTAATATTAAAATTGAAGCTATGCTCGTTCCGGGACTGTCTACCAATCTTCTCTCAGTCAGTAAATTAGTAGGATTGGGTTATGTACTTGTGTTCAACAGAGAAGGATGTCACTTTTATAAAGAAAAAGATAAGGTTACCTATGATTATATGTGTGGTACTTGTACCAAGGTAGGTTTTGCATGTGAGGTGAATGGTATTTATAAATTGGGTGATACTGGTGTTATCCATCACATCGCGCAGCCACTGGGGTGCTCTTCAGGCTCTCTTAAGGATGAAGTTAAGGGGACACAGAGTGCAATGTTAGTGTCAGCTTCAGTATGGCACAAGCGGCTTGGACACTTGAGTTACGGAGGTATGTGCACACTTCGAAAACAGCATGCTCTTATGTTTCAGAACAATAAAGAAGATTTTTCAAACTGTACTGCTTGTTTGAAAGGAAAACAGGTTGCTAAACCGTATCCAGTTGATGAAGCAAAGCGAGCTGCTGCGGTACTCGAATTGGTGCATTCGGATGTCTGTGGTCCATTTGCTGTTGAAAGTTTGGGCGGCGCTAAATATATACTAACATTCACTGATGACTTCAGCAGAAAAAGCTGGGCATACCTACTTCAACACAAAAATCAGGTATTTAATTATTTTCTTTTATTTAAAAACCTTGTAGAGAAACAAACCAATGCTAACATTAAAGTTTTTAGAAGCGATGGAGGTGGAGAGTATTGTAATAATAAACTTAGTTCCTACCTCAAATCTCATGGTATTTTACATCAAGTTACTGTACCTTACTGCCCTCAGCAGAACGGTGTTTCAGAAAGGCTTAACAGAACTTTGATTGAAAAGGTTAGATGCATGCTACAGGAATCTGGTCTCAGTCGAGAATATTGGGGAGAGGCTGTAATGACAGCTATCTACTTAAAAAATAGGAGCCCCACAAAAGCTCTAGACGGAAGATTACCTGAACAAGTGTGGACTGGTTCTGCCGTTGACCTTAGTCACCTTAGGATTTTTGGCTGCATTGCCTATATGTTAATTCCTGAGCAAAGGCGTTCTTCTAAATTAGATTCTAAATCAAAGATGTGTATATTTGTTGGCTATGGGGAAACTACTAAGGGTTATAGATTAATAGATCCACAGGAACCTCGTAAGATTATTTACTCGAGGAATATATCTTTTTTGGAAGGAAAGTTTTATAAAGATTTTAATAATTTGAAATCTTGTGTTATGTCTTCAGATAGTCAAATTGATATTTCAACTATTAATATATTAAATAAAAATGACAATTATAATTTATTAGAAAATATGAATAATAATAATAATGAAATTTTAAACTATGACTCTGAAAGTACAACATTAAATGAATTGAATGAAAGTAATCTAATCAATGATGCTACTATGCTTTCAGGTGCGGATTCGGAGTACTGTACTGGAGATGATGATGATGAGAGTGCAACCAGCTCGGAGCATAACAGCACCTTGAGCTGTAGCCCTTCTCACGGTAACGTAATGTCACTTCGAGGGGAAGCATCGGAGCCTACGGCAGACTTCTTGGTACCACAGTCTAATGTGGACTCTGCGCGACCCGTACGTAGTACACGTAATGTCCTACCAGGCAGGTTTGCAGATTATGATCTTTCTTTATTAGTTCAAAATAAATTGGAACCTCTTTCTTATGCTGAAGCTATGTCTTCTAATGATAGCGACGAATGGCGTCTTGCTATGCAGAAAGAATATGAGGCCTTAATTAATATTGGTGTTTGGGAACTAATCGATCGTCCACCAAGCACAAACATAATTAAATGTAAGTGGGTTTTTAAGATTAAAAACGACTTAGAAAATAACGTGAAGTACAGAGCTCGTTTAGTTGCTCGTGGTTTCTCACAGAAGCAGGGAATTGATTACAGTGACACTTTTTCTCCTGTGGTTCGTCACAGTACAATACGAACCCTATTTGCTATAGCTAATGAATTTAATTTATATATTGATCATTTTGATGTAGAAACTGCATTTTTAAATAGTGACCTGAATGAGCACATCTTCATGGAACAACCTGAAGGTTTTAATAATGATAAAAATAAAGTTTGTAAATTGTTAAAAAGTATATACGGACTTAAACAAGCTAGTCGTATGTGGAACTTGAAGGTACATAAACTGTTAACAGATAATGAGTTCGTACAAAGTAAATTAGAACCTTGTGTTTATATTTGTAAAAGTAACAATGAGTTAACAATAATTGCACTGTATGTTGATGATTTTTATGTAATTTATAACTGTTCTTCAACTAAAACAAATTTGTTAACTATTTTACAGAAAGAATTTACTGTCAAGGATTTAGGTAATCTTAAGACCTGTCTAGGTATGAATGTAATTCGTGATAAAGCTAAAGGAACATTGATCTTAAGTCAACATATGTATATTGAGGCAGTATTATCACGATTCAATATGGTTAAATGTAAACCTGTATCTACTCCTATGATATTGAACTGTAAATTAAACACACCTAGTGGTGATTGCTTAGATGATACTAAGTATAGGTATAGAGAGCTACTAGGTTGTCTGATGTACTTAGCAGTTTGTACTCGACCTGACATTGCTTTTGTATGCAGTCAGCTGAGCCAGTTTAGTCATGGTTTTGATATGTCTCATTGGCAAGCGGCTAAGCGTGTCTTAAGATATTTAGCAGGGACTTTAAATTATGGACTATGTTTTTATAGGACTAATGATTTAAATATTACTGCATTTACTGATGCTGATTGGGCCAATGATATTATAGATCGTAAATCATACACAGGTTTTGTGATTAAACTAGGCAATAGTACTATTAATTGGGAAGCTAGAAAGCAAAGATGTGTGGCTCTATCTAGTACAGAGGCAGAATACTTGGCAATAGGCGATGTTTGTAAAGACTTGTCATTTGTGAGAAACTTTTTGAATGAAATTCTAAAGAGAATGCCTCGTATAATAATTTATAACGATAACCAGAGCGCACAGAAATTGTTAGAGTCGAGAGAATTTAATCATAAAAGAACTAAACATATAGATATAAGGTATCATTATGTGAAAGATATGGTCAATAATAATATCCTTAAAGTAGAATATTTGTCAACACAGGAAATGATCGCTGATGTACTGACAAAGCCCTTGAGTTCCATTAAACATAAGTATTTTACTGGCATGTTAAATGTTATACATATTGAATGAGTGTATTTATGTAGAGTTTTTGTAATGTTTTGCTTGTACTGTTGTGTTTTGTTCCAAGTTGTGAAATGTTACTATATAAGTACCCGATGTTATAATATTCAGTAATGTATAAGGGGAAGTGTTGGAAAGGCTGTATGTATACATTACTTTTGATTGCCCCTCACTATTAAGCATCACATTTTGTCTGTGGTCTTTTTGTCTATGTCAATGACGTTCGTTGCCACTTTCACTTCCTTCCTGTTAGATTTGCGTGACACCATGTTTTTTGTCTTTTCTCTGTGTACTCCTCCGTATTAATTAATAGTTATCCACTTAATCTAATGATAGATTTGTACCACTATATTGTGAAGAATAAAGTGGTTAAATTTACCGAAACCTATTTGTGTTATTTCTGCACTGCCATCATAAACTGCGCATCTGAACTCTCTCTGCATAATAAAAAGCACTCTCTTAGTAGTTGAATTTCACTAAAATATCACCCTTAAGACGCCGTCGCACTGTTATTTAATATATTAGAAGAGGTTTAAGGTATACTTTATGAACGAATGAGCTGGGCTCCGATTTCCGTATTAAAATTAAGGCAACACTCATTTCAACATCATTGCAATTGCAAACAATATGATATACTAATATTATAAAGAGGATTTGTTTGTTTGTTTGTTTGGAACGAATAGGCTCTGATCCTACTGGACCGATTTCAAAAAATCTTGAAATTTTGATTTTAAAATCTTGAAAAAAAAAATTGATCCCGATATTCCACGGGATCAGGCCTTAAGCGTGTGAAACCGCGGGTCACAGCTAGTATACTCTATAAATTTTGCTCAAATCGATTCTGAATGATGAAATAAAACGCCTATATTTATCATGATTTCGTTATATTTTTGTTATTTTCACAAATTATTTTTCTTCATATACCTAATTTCTAGTTTTAAGGTTTAGATAATGGAATTGTTGTCATAGGTAATTAATTAATTAATTATGTAATATTTTTGTGATATATAGTTAATGTTTATGTTAAGGGTACACTGGTCGACAGTCGCTCATCTATGGGTTCATAGTTGAAAGAGGAACGTAGCCTATTTTTGTTTAAATGTTTATTTGTCATTCAATAAAATTAATCAATGAGAGATCTTACTGTGTTGTCTTTAAATAGCAGGAGCTGGCTCGTGTAGTTTTTATCTGATTTTTTTTATTCATTTGTTTGAACAATTTAATAATAAATAAATAACATTCCAAACTTCAAAATAATTTTATCCATAATTGAGTAACATTCCTACAAATATTAAATGTATAACTAAATTAAATCTGGTACACATAATAAATATAAAGTAAAATTTATATTGACTAAGTCCAGAAGGCTAAAAGTGCCCATTATGCATAAAAATAAATAATAATAATATACTTTTGTTTAAATATTAAACATTGTTTAATTTGTCTATAAACTAACTTATCGACCAGACCGAAATATGTGTGCATTATATGGTCTATTTAATTCAAAAAAATTTGCTAAAAACAGAAGCTGCAGACATCGTCATTATTAAACAAAAAGTGAACTAATATGCATATCACTTTAACAGTTTCCCCTCTGCGAATTTGTGCCGTTTTCGTCGACTAGTGTACCCTTAAGTGCTATTGGATACTTTTGGGATTTTAAAAGGTGTATACCACGGTCGCTCTGTCAAAAAATTAAGTACGGTACACTATGACCCAGTCAGGATTATTTTTAACCGAAGGAGGTTTTCAATTCGACGTATATTGTTTGTATATGTAAATGTTCACGCCGTAGGTACTCCGGCATCTGAAGTCCGATTTCGATCATTCTTTTTTTATTTGTAGAGTGATTTTACTCTAGCTAGAGTTAGGTACTAGACCCAACTACAGAACATCTAAATATCACCGTAAAAGCAAACTCTGGAGGTTAATTTTTTAACCTAGTCTGGAGCAAGCCTGCCTTACCTGACGACGACTTCAAAGAGATTAATATATAAAATATTGTCTACGAGGAATTCTATTAAAAACGCATTTCGAATTCTAGGCAGCACAATCACTTAAAAAAATCATCAAAAAATGGTTAAAAACATTTCGACAACATTGTTTCCGTAAATTTCGAAACATTTTCCACAGAGCGATCGAGGTATAGGAAAACTTTTCTGCTCGGTCAAATTAAGCCTCATACTCTACTTCAGAAACGTTGATTAAAAATGTAAACAAAACAAACAATTTTAAAGGAAAAAGTAAATAAAGAGCTGTCACTTTCAAATCAATGTACTTATAAGATATTTGTTTACATTTTGTGATTTAAGTTTCTAAAATAGGGTATAAGTATATCAATAGCGTTATGTTGTTCCACCTTATTCACTAAGTCAATGTGGGTCACGATAACATGCATTTTGGTCAATATTATCTAGTTATTGTACAGCAATAGATTGGAACTATGTTTTTGTTGAATTATTATGATATAAAAGGGATTTTTACTGGAGTTCATTTCTTTCTTGTCCTTCCCCTACCTATACTACTAATCCTATTAATATTATAAACGCGAATGTTTGCAAGTATGCATGTATGTGACTTTGTTATTCCTTCACGCAAAAACTACTTAACCAATTGCGATGAAGCTTGGTATGTAGATAGCCCGAGACCTGGAGTAATATATAGACTACTTTGTATTCATATATTCTAGGGTTACTTCATACCAGCGCGAACCACTGCGCGGCTTTAAAGCGTTGAGTTTTTTAGTTGACCATTATTTTTCCACTACGTAGGTATATTTTTCACCTGAGATAATCAATACAAACATGCATTCATACATAGACTGCCAACATTACCCCTCCCTTTTGGTTTCGCCGTAGTCGGGTAAAAAGTAGTATCAAACGGTGAAAATATCCGGTAAGATACAAAAACCGGCATTAATATAAGGCTTTTTTGTATAAATAGCCCCTTTATTAATAAAACAAAGTGCATACACAAATAACGTTTAATAATCTCAGATAAACATACAGACAGCCATTCAGGCCCGATTCGACTAAACCGGAACAAGCAACGAATAGCAAATCTACCTACTTGTAAGTCGTCTTGTGTTGAAGAGACTTTCAAGCTGTACAATCGAAAAAAAAATGACGAGTTATGCGGGGAATTGTTATTCATTGCTTATTCTAGTTAGGTCGAATTAAGAATTGCTTATTCTAGTTCGACTAAACTAGAATATATAAGCAATTATCCGCATAAAGGTCGTAGCTCACATATATCAAGTCGGAAAAGGATCGTCACCGTATCGCCTCGCCCCGTCAACCTAACGTAAGCGCAATACGCGTATTACGTACGCGCTGCTGATCGCTTGGTCAGCAGCTCCGAATCAAGTTCGTGAGCGACCGTACTGCGGTTCTTAAAGTTGTTCCGAGGCGAGGCAATCCCGGTTAGTGTGCGTTGCAGCAGGGAGTTTCATACAAAGAATACTGAACTGCTTGAATTGATACGTTTACGTTCCGTTTACGAGTCGATATGTGTGCAACGACCTTATATTATCGTCATTTTCTACATTGAACAGCTCGAGAGTCGCTTGAACAAAAGACGGCGTAAAATTGGCTTATTCCAGTTTGGTTGAATCGAACCTTAATCTTATAAACAGTTTGACTCTTGTTAAACGACGTAAGCCTATTCACATCTACGCAGTATTCTCTACCACATTAGAGTATACATAGTTGGTACGGTCAGAAAAATGCGCTCTAGCCGCTGGATACCATAATACATTGTTAGCAGGCGCTATATGGTTTTTTTGTAATAACTTTTTATTAAAGCTTCCTACTTCCTAGGACTTCGAAAAATATATATGCGTATATATTTGGTAAATAAGTACTAAATCTTGTCATATATAAGATGGAGCATGTAACGGTGGATGGCGAGAAATCAAAGCTGCTCCGGCTAACGTGACGTCAGAATGGCCGGCCACTTTGTATCGTTAATATTTTCGAAACCACCACGTAGGTACTAAACAATAAGCGTAGTTTGGTGGACCTAAACCTTTTGTATGGTCCGGCCAAGCTGACGCACACGAACGAACGATCGATTATTATTAACACTGCCCGCTTGTAGTTGACGATACAGCGAAGATGTGAATAGGGCTTCAACTGGGCTTCGTTATTAGCAGGTGCATTGCATACAATACACAAATTTTAATAGGACCTCTTAGAAGATTGGGTCGTGTAAACCCGCCAGTCGATGGTGCGTTTACACATCAGAAGACTGATTCCCGTATTTGAATTGTCAAAAAAATCATTTAAATTGCATGAAATACACTCAAAATGTGCGTACAAATTGTCAAATTGTTCTTACAACTGCACTGCAATTGAAACTTCATTGACTTTAAAATTTCTGGAAAAGCGAAATTATTTTCTATTATGTCAAATGTTAGCATTTATCCTTATCAAAGTGAATTGTGAAGCGCAACCGCCGCATATGAATTTTTGAAGGTGATTTTTTGTCTTTAAATATTTATATTTGACAAAAGTTAAAATTTTGGACAATTTTAATACCAGCCGTGGTAGCATAATAGCACAAGAAACATTTGTCGATCGAGAAAAATGCTCCGTCTAGAAACTAAAGAACCTCTATAGAACTTAGGGGTTCTAGAGTGTAGCCTAAATTTTTTTAATATTAACAAAAATCGATAGAAAAGTGTTTTAAAATGTTATAAAATTTTGTAACTGCAGTGCATTAGCTTAGCACCATAACGTAACGCACACAAAAGGAAGGGAAAAAAATGTGTTCGTTAGCTTAGCCGGACCAAACAATAGATTTACATACGCTACGCTTATTATTTAGTGCCTTTGTTTAATACTTGAAATATTATTTTTTTTGTAATATTTTTTATTAGTTTCCTAGGCTGTGAAAAAATATATGCGTAGGTACCAAATAGGTACCAAATCTTGGCAGGTATAACGCGGATAGTGAGAAATCGCAGGTGGTCCGGCCAACCTGACGTCAGAATGACAAAACAATTTGTATCGTTAATATTTTCAAAACACGTAAGAACTAAATACATGTATGAACGAAGGTACCAAATAGGTACTGAATAATGGGCGTACTTTAGTGTATTACTATTACTTGGTCCGGCCAAGCCGACGCACACAAAAATATGTCTAAGAAAACCTAAGTTCAATAAAAATACTTTAATACTTTCTGTGTTTGTAAACTAAAAGAGATTTTTATAAACAAAGTGTGGCTTACTCAACTATACTCTGTAAATTGAATACTAGCAGCACCCCGCGGTTTCACCCGCATAAGTCCCGATTCCGCGGGAATATCGGGATAAAAAGTAGCCTATGTGTTAATCCAGATCTCTAGCTATTTGCATACCAAGATTCATCGCAATCGGTTCAGTACTTTTTGCGTAATTGAAACACAAACATGAAGTCGATGAATGAAGATTTAAACGTCCAAATCATCATTGAGTTTGCGGTAACGTTACCGCAGTAGCTGTTTACAACTGTCTTCCTTCTGATGCCATATCTACTGTTAAGTTTGAGATCTATGATGTACTGTTTTTTACAAAATATTTGGGTCTCAAGTTGGTTTTTGTTTAAAAATTCTTCCCAGTTGCCACATTGCTGCGGGGCCATTGGGATTTTTTATTTATTATTCCTTTATAGAAGACCTTTGCCCTTCGTATTCCCTGGATAATCCAATGTTTAAAAAAAATAATCTTACTTGCAACTACAACGGATATTTACGGGTTACAGATTCAAATCCTGTCGGTTGCAGAAATTTGGAAAGCGATTAAAAAAAAAACAAATATACAAAACACTTTTTAAATAAAATCTTTTTAATTTTCAAAGTTTTTCTTTTTAATTTTTTAACCAAACAACCAATAAATTAACTTCGTTCCGCGGTTTTGCCCGTAAGTCCCGATCCCGCGGAAATTTTCAAAAACTCTTCAAATGTCACATCTTTTGGACCATGGGTTTAGGCTGTGCGTTAAATACATCAGTCAGTCAGGACTTTGAATATTATGTATAGATTTATACTTTTTTTCAAATAGGCAAACGATTCCATTTTTTGCACTTTACAAAACGGCGATTTATAACTATTTTGTGATCATTTTAATCAGTCGCTTAATATTTTGAGTAATTCCCATTTGCCACCGCTCTGGGGTGGCAAATGAGTTTTTTTTTATCGTTCCGTTAGTTAAGTATATTTTAAAGTCTATTATCACAATACTGTTTTTAATAATAGTTAAGAAGAATGAGTACCGGGTGAGCGCGACTTTTTTCTTCTATGAAAACCTCTCAGATACGACAGTTTTTATAGCCTTTTCGTCGACTTTATAAAGGAGGAACACTCTTATTATCTATTTAGTTGACAACTGAATTTGATAGTAACTTTGCAGTACATTGCTGCATTGACGTGACGTTGTAATCACTAGTGATTACCTCAAAGCAGCTTAAGTACTGCATACTGGTTATGAAATTGAGTTATTAACTAGAAAATACGAGCGCAGGTTAACAATTCGTTTTTTTTTTAATCTCTGAATCGTCTAATAAAAATAGCGTCGGAATCCAAGATCAAAAATTGTACTTCAGCAGAAATTATTTTATAATAAAACAATGTCTAGATAAAAAAATACATTTAGAAACTGAATTACCTACATAGTTACATTTTCTTAAAGAAAAAGACATTGGTGTACGGTCGGCGAGGATTAGAAACCACGACCTTCGGAATGAAAGTCGCGGTATCTACCACTAGACCAACACCATTAAAATCTCATATTTTTTTTAAGTCGGATATAAAGTTATTTCATTACCTACGTTACAACAACACTACAGCATACTACAACTTATTAAATATTATGAAACGGTTTTTAACTTTTTTCTTTCCACAAATGATCAAAAGAAAATTGAATTTCGAGCGCATCCGGTACACATTCAGTTTAATATAAAAGTTATTGTACTATAGAGACTTATCATTATAAAAAAAAAAACTTAATTATACAACTACTTCAAAAAGGGGTATGATAGATTTTGGCATAGCTGCCTAATGGCCATTTTAATGATTTTAATAATGCTATTTTAATAATTTAAATTGTTATGAAAAAATACTTTATTAGTGTTTAAGTGACGATATGGTGTAATTTAACAAAAAAAACCCTACAAAAAGGGCGATTCCATGTCAAAATGTTTCATACCCCATTATTTACCTATCTAACAACATAAGGAGTTACCTATATACTGAAAAGTATATAAAAGAGGCTAAATTGTCATACATAACATAACCAAACTTTGACATCTCAAAACCCAAGTATTGACTAGGGGTATAATTTCCATATTAGATTTGTCTAAAATTCAATTTCAATATCATTACATTTTATTGGCCAATAGTGGTCAATAACTGATCAACAGTGATAAGTAAACGGCCTATAATTAGCCAATAGTGATCCATAACTGACTCATAGTGTTTAATGACTAACAGTGGTCAGTAAACGGCCCATAATTGGCCAATAGTGGTCCATAACTGACTCATAGTGTTTAATAACTAACAGTGGTCAGTAAACGGCCCATAATTGGCCAATAGTGGTCCATGACTGTCTCATAGTGTTTAATAACTAACAGTGGTCAGTAAACGGCCCATAATTGGCCAATAGTGGTCCATAACTGTCTCATAGTGTTTAATAACTAACAGTGGTCTTTAAACGGCCCATAATTGGCCAAAAGCGGTCCATAACTGGCTAATAATGGTTAATAGGTAACCATTATTGACCAACTACTGACCAATGGGTCAGGTGGCCAATAGTGGTCAATAATTGGCTTGAGATGCAAAAAATAGACTTTTTACAAACTAAATTAACCTTAAACTATACTGTTAGGTTTTCTACAAACGAAAAATACTGAATCGTACTCATTTTGCATCATCGAGTTTGGATTTTGAGCGTATTTCGTTTTGACATTGGTCTGCTCTTTGACAATGTCGAAACCAATGTCCCTTATTATCTCGAGCAGGATGTCGTACGGGGGTTCGATGCTTGTCTCGGTTGGCATGTCACTGGAATATAAATAAATAAAAAATCTAGTTAGTTTTTAGAAAAAAAAAAAAACTCCTACGAATCAAAACATAAAATTGTCTTTGTGAAAATCATCAAAATAATTTAGATGGTTTTTAGACGTGTAAACATTATTTCTAAGTGTTATTCCACAAGTAAGCAAGTGTAAGTCCGGCTGGAGGGCTACCCGTGGCGAAGCGGTTTAACGCATTGGTTCGGATTACCAATAGTCGCGGGTTCGAATCCCGCCGGGTACTGAAGTTTTGAAAGCATTTTTTCAAAAAGCTGTTTTTTTAGACATTAGAGGTTTACTGAGGTTTTGATGATATCCTGCAGGGTATTTAAAAAAAAAAATTGGCGCAGCCGGTAGGACCCACTTTCGTTAAGTGAATTTTAAATTTCAACCTTAAATCTGGCTATCTAATTAAGGGTCATCCCTCTACCTACTCTTTTCTCCATACGAACTTTACAAACTTAGTCGACTGTTTCCTCCCTGGATAAAGATATTAGAAAAAAAAGTATGTTTATGCCATAAGTCCTATATCAGCCATGATCATGCCCCTAAATAAAATTAAAAAAAAAAACAAAACGTAGGGACATAGTCATGGCAGATATAGGTTTTATGGCATTAACATATTTGCTCTAATGTCTTTATCCAGGGAGGGAACAGTCGAGTACGTTTGTATGGAGAAAGAGTAGGTAGACTGTCCTCTTAAGTGTGTATTTCTCCGACTCACCTATAATGATAGAGCAACGGTCCCAAGTTGATCCAAAACCCGCCCGGCTGCAAGATGGCGTATATTCTCTCTATGAACTCTATAACGTTTTGCGCGCAGTCGATGAAGAAACAGGTGGCCACGCACGTCCATTCCGATGGTTCCGTATATACCTGGGTATAGACAAAGTATATGGATAAAACGTGGCCTATGTTACTCCCAAAGATGCAAAGTATCTTTATACCAAATTTCAGCAAAATCGGTCTAGTGGTTTCGGAGATTAGCCCCAGCATACAAACATGCATGTTACCAACTCACAGTATTATAGTCTAAATAAACTATGAACTATCGTCAGATTTTAAATTTTTAAACGTTTACTGAATAACGACATAAAGGTTCAGTCTCTTTTCTCAAACGGTGAGAAAAAGAGAGCAACGAAATGTATCTCGTGCTGTCATGCTGTAAATATTGATTAAATATAAGTTATAGAATCCTTTAAATGTAATTGGTCGGGGGTAAATATTAAAACCCCTTTGGCATCTTATCCTATCTCTGGCAATAATGGTCTCAGGATCTTCCGATAGAATATAGATAGGTACGAAATGGCTTCAAGTGTCAGTGAAGTGACTTTAAGTGTTAATGATGGATTTCAGGCGATGAATTGGTTTCAAGTGTGAGTGAAGTGGCTTCAAGTATCAATAAATTGCCTTTAAGTGTCAATTAATTTGCTTCAAGAGTCAATAAAGTGGTTTGAAGTGTCAATTAATTGGCTTCGAGTGTCAATGAAGTAGCTTCAAGTGTCAATGAAGTGGCTTCAAGTGTCAACTGTCTCTAGGTGTGAATGTTTACCTTGAGGAAGTCTCCGGCAGTAATGGAGAGGTGTTGGTGAGGCTTCGGTCTCGAGATGGTCACGTCGGGGAACTGAGCAGACATCAACTGGTGCTCGCATGTGATGTTGTTCACGTATTGATGGACCCACGGATGAACCGTGTGGAGGTTTGGCTGGGAAAGTCATGGTTGATTTATTAACCGACTTAAAAAAAATGAGGAGGTTTCCAATTACAATACAATACAATATTTGCCTGAGTCGGCGTATGTTTTTATTACGTTTGCCGTTGAGACTTCTGGGTCGTGGGGTTCTGGCGCTAAGGGTTTGGTTACTGAGCTTGGGCGCCGCCTCAGAGAGAGGGGCCCTATGGCCCTCGGTCTGGGGAATATTTGGCGCAGAATGTGTCTTTGGCCATTCAGCGGGGGAATGCCGCCCCAGCATATTGGGCATTTCTGGCCGTAATGAGCCGGGTATTTGATTTTTTATTTGTTGTGTGATTTAATTTGTAAATTTTAAAGGAATTTTATACAATACAATATTTATTCACTCATTTATTTAATTTCTTAAATTTAAGTTTTTATAAAAATAAACTACATACAAAATATATACATTACTACAAAACCTATAAACAAAATTCCATCTAAGTAACAAACTTATATAAATTCTATCTACAAGTCCTATAAACAATGTATACATTTTGTACAAAAACAGTAAATTACTATAAAAACCTAAACCTAGAAGCCCGTCGGCAGCGGGGCAGGGCCCATGCTACCGATGGTTAGGAACCTTCTGACGATACGTGCCGTATCAAGGACGACTGCCTTCTGAATCTGACCCTTGACCCAACCGTCTAGCGAAAGCCTCTTAAGATGTTGGTCGAGGCTCTTCGCTATTAATCCATTTGCCGACACGACTATCGGAACAATACTTGTCGAATCAACGTGCCACATGGCGGTAATCTCGTGGGCCAAGTCCAAGTACTTAGTTTCCTTGTCCTTTTCAGCCTTTACGAGATTAACGTCATGCGGAACGGTGATATCGACGAGTATTGCCCGTCGTTCCGACCGGTCTACTATCACGATGTCAGGTCTATTGGCGACAATAGTCCTGTCCGTGATAATAGACCGGTCCCAATAGAGCGTGGCACGACCGTTTTCGAGAACTGGAACGGGTGCATATTGGTAGTATGGCACCTCTTGGTCCACAAGTCCATATCTAAGAGCAAGTTGCTGGTGGATGATCCTGGCTACCAAGTTATGTCTGTGCAAGTACTCACCATTGGCAAGATGAGGACAACCGGAAATAATATGCCCGAGTGACTCTCCGGGATGGTGGCATGCCCGACAAATGTCGACCGTACCATCCTTCAGGATACAATATTTATTTATTATTATGAAACTTATTAAACATTTCCCAAATTACATTATAAATCAGTTCCACCCCAAGCACAGCTTGTGTCGCAGTAACAGAGATACCAATATAAACATTAAGATGGCATTTAATTATTTGGGATATGTTTGATTTATTTGAAGAAATGTTTTTCAAAAATTGCACCCGACAGGACTTGAACCTGCAATCTCGACATTCCGTGTCGCGCGTTTACCAATTGCGCTACAGGTGCCTGTTCTGTCGTGATGAAATTATGAACCACATCTCTTCGTTTTTCTTACGACTAAGGCACGTAGCGACATCTACCGGTCACTTTGCAGTTTACCGGCTTGCGTTTTCCCATTTACATGGAAATAAACACAATATTGAGATGTGACTTCCATTTACCTTGATTTTATTTTTTAAAAGTGTTTCCTACACTTGGATAATTGATTTATTTGAAGAAATGTTTTTCAAAAATTGCACCCGACAGGACTTGAACCTGCAATCTCTGGGATATGTTTTTTATTTTTATGGCATCTTTATACTGACCTCTGGACACCTGCTTAAGACGAAGTTGCTAGCGAACAGCATGAACAGCGAGAACTCGTTTCCCTGACACGTGAACCCGAGCTGCGGTATTGTACTGGCATCTTTATACTGACCTCTGGACACCTGTTCAAGACGAAGTTGCTAGCGAACAGCATGAACAGCGAGAACTCGTTCCCCTGACACGTGAACCCGAGCTGCGATATTGTACTGGCATCTTTATACTGACCTCTGGACACCTGTTCAAGACGAAGTTGCTAGCGAACAGCATGAACAGCGAGAACTCGTTCCCCTGACACGTGAATCCGAGCTGCGATATTGTACTGGCATCTTTATACTGACCTCTGGACACCTGTTCAAGACGAAGTTGCTAGCGAACAGCATGAACAGCGAGAACTCGTTCCCCTGACACGTGAACCCGAGCTGCGATATTGTACTGGCATCTTTATACTGACCTCTGGACACCTGTTCAAGACGAAGTTGCTAGCGAACAGCATGAACAGCGAGAACTCGTTCCCCTGACACGTGAATCCGAGCTGTGATATCTCCCACGCGAGGCGACCGAGGCCGGCGCCTGGTACTAACACTTTTACCGAACGACGGTCGCTAGAACAATAACAATACGTATATTGAGTAACGCAGCGTACTACGTGGACGATTGGATGCGAACGCAATGGCGAAGCGATCCGATCCGGTGCGGTGCGGAAACAACAAACAGTCGATAGCTATTAAAGTGTCGTGACCAAATGCACATAAAGTGCGATGCGGCGCGATTCTCGACTGTTCCGTTTCCGCACCGCACCGGATCGGATCGCTTCGCAACCGCGTTCGCATCCAATCGTCCACGTAGGACGCTGCGTAAGTTTTGTTTTATTTGAACCTGCTTTTTGAAAAAATGCTTTCAAAAACTTTAGTACCCGGCGGGATTCAGTGTGGATTAACACTAAGAAATGATGTTTACTTATTTGAACCTATCTACTTTATTAAATTATTTTTTTCTTGTTGCGTACCTAATAAATAAATAAATATCGCACGACGTTACACACAGCGCAATCTAGCCCCAAACTAAGCACTAGGCTTGTATTATGGGTACTAGACAGCGGATATACTACATATTATACTTTTTAAAGAAAGTCTACACCCTGAGTAACATAGACAGACATAGACTACTTTTGATCCCGATATTCCCACGGAAACGGACTAATGCGGGTGACTCTGCTAGTACTAGTATAAAACCTAGTATTCACTCTAGACTAGGGTTGCCATCCGTCCCGGTACACCGGGACATGTCACCGGTTTGAAACTTCTGTCCCGGTCGTCCCGGTTACCCTACAAAATGTCCCGGTATTTCAAAACAACATGACACAGTCACACATCCACATCTGCAGACGTACTTTCAGTTGATGTGGAGTCAGTAGTACTCAAGATTTACGATTTACGAAGATTTATTTTCGATATTTACAGTACGCAATGAACGTCTCAAGTCTTTTTGTGAGACAGCCGATGTCATTCATGCAAATTTACAATCTCACTCCAGAACTAGGTGGCTATCATTACTGCCGGCAATAGAACGTATTCTGAAGCTGTGGGAACCATTAAGAGATTTTTTTTTGGCTGAAACCAGACCACCAAAGGCAATAGTCGATTTCTTTAACCACCCTTTGTCACAAGTCTATTTTCTATTTTTACATAGCTAAACGTTTTTATTTGAGAAACAAATAAAGAAAATAGAAAAATCAAATATAACCATTATTGAAGTTAAAGAACTCATAAACTGTCTTGAAAAAAGTCTGTCAGAACGTGCAGCAGCAAAATTTTTGGGAATTCAAACTAAAACTGAATATGACAAAATAGCAAAAAATACCCAGCATTCAAATTTGATAAAGTCATTTGACAATGAAATTGAAACTTATTACAAAACGGCTTTGGAGTATCTACAACAGTGGAGTTCTCCACTAACAAAATATGAAATATTTTCATGGGTGAATCTTACTGCCCCACCAGAATGGCAGGATGTTGAAAAGACAGTGATATATTTACAAGATAAAGGAATTATAATCGTCGACAGTGTATTCGAAGAAATAGTATACCTTAAAGATTTTATGGAACAAAGAAGAGGTGAATCTTGGAATGAGAAAAACATGCACGAAAGATGGTTGAGTTTTTTTAAAGACACGGATATTTTAGAGAGGAAGCAAACTTTGATTTTGTTGTGTCAATACCTATACGCCATCCCTGGCTATAACGCGAATGTGGAGAGAATATTTTCTTTAGTTGCTGCACAGTGGACAAAAGAACGTAATCGCCTTCACATAAACACGGTTGAAAGCATAATACAATGCAAGTTTAATTTTAAAATAACATGTTCGGAATTTGATAAATATGTTATGGGCGAACCAGACCTATTAAATAAGGTGACGAAATCAGAAAAATATAATAAGAATTGATCTATAGTTATTGTATGTAAATTTTATTGTACTTATTAATAAAGATAAAACCGTAATAAACATGATTTTGTTTCTTTTATTTTTATCATATTTTTCATCACGTAGGTACCTATTGTTAATGTACCGGTCAGTACCTCAGCTCTTATGGCAACCCTACTCTAGACTAACCTGTAAGCGTCTATAGGGAATCTATCTTCTAACTCATCCAGTATCGGTGTGTAGCATTGTTTTCTTGACTTACCTGTAGTCGTCTATAGGGAATCTATCTTCTAACTCATCCAGTATCGGTGTGTAGCATTGTTTTCTTTCAGCCGCTCCCATGTCACTCCAATCTCTTACTATGTTCTTTAAGACCGATTGCACCTACGGAATGTAAGTCACTCATCAGTTTCTTGTGTTTTAGGGTTCCGTAGCCAAATGGCAAAAAACGGAACCTTTATAGATTCGTCATGTCTGTCTGTCTGTTCGTCCGTCCGTATGTCACAGCCACTTTTTTTTATTTAGGTTTTTTGGAAAACTTATTTATTGTCCAACTTCAATTTCGTTTTTTACAAAGATAAATTAAATACAAAATATAGACATTACTACGACATCTATTCAAAAATAGGATACAATGTTTTGACTTTAGGGGCTGCTTAATTACTAGAAATAATTTTAAGGAAAAATACATCTTCAAAAATTCATTCTTGAAAAATGAGTCGCAGTGAGGCTCTCGAGGCTTTATCGGCGAGTTCGAGCTTCATCGCTAATTAATTATAAGCCGATAACGTCACAATATTTTAAAAATAAAGCAAACTGTCATGGTTTTTATATTTGCTTGTCTTCAATTTCATTCGATAGATATCTTCTGCAAAAATGACTTTTTGCGGAAGTGACATTATGCGAAATTGACAAAAAAAATCGCGATCATTATTGCGGAAGTGACTTTTTGTATCTTTTATCTGTAGAATCTTACTAATATTATAAATGCGAAAGTAACTCTGTCTGTCTGTCTGTTACGCTTTCACGCCTAAACCGCTTAACCGATATTGATGAATTTTAGTATAGAGATAGATAGGACCTTGGAGCAGGACATAGGCTACTTTTAATTCCGTAAATCCCGCGGGATCGTGGCTTACGCGGGTGAAACCGCGGGACGCAGCTAGTATAAAATAAAGGGGTAATATCTCTTACCTTTTCAACATCATGTTGCATTCTATGCTGCTTATGTTCAATTTCACAATTATTATAATTACACCCGAAACTCTCCGCTCCATTACTCCCAGTGTGGTCACTGTGGTCGACATTCTCAAACATGTTGTCCACATCTTCTATTATTTGGTGGACAATCTTGTTGTTGGTGTCGAGAGCCCGCTTGAACTTCGTCAAATAGATTTTGTACTTGTCGAGACGCCGTTGGTGGGTTATGGGTAAGGTGGAGATTATTTTTTCTGATTTGTGTATGCGATCTAGACTGCAAAGTCTGTGAAAGTAAATAAATAGGAATATTCATCTTAATCTTAACAGTAGATATGACATCAGAAGGAAGACAGTTGTGTCTTCCTACGTCTTCTTCCTGTCATACGCATCTGGTTAGGTTACCACAAATCACTGAAATAAAAACTATACAAGTAAGTACGCTGGAATTGGTATACCATACAACAGGGGTTCCCTAACTGGGGGGCGCCCCCCCAGGGGGGGGGGGGGGGGGCAGAGATATTTACAGGGGGGGCGCGGGCCACCTGTGCATTCAAGTATAAAAACCTGCGATCGTTGAAATTGACGCCTGTCAAGAACATAATGTTGTTTCCTCAGTCGGCCAATATCAGCCTCTAGACTGGCCCCGCGGTCACCTCACGGGCGCTATCAAAGGTATTTGGAACAACTTACCAAATACCTTTTGTATGACTGAAGAAAATTACTAAGCAATAAAAATACTTATTTTTAACACTTTTTTATTCTGACCAGATAATCTGGACTGGGGCACGGGGATTGTTTTTATGGTCGAAAGGGGGGCGCGTCTCAAATAAGTGTCCAGCGACTTGTACCATGGAGGTCAGTGCCACAAACTCATAGAAGCTTTTGACGTTTAAATTAATCTATACTAATATTATAAAGCGGAAGAGTTTGTTTGTTTGAACGCGCTAATCTCAGGAACCACTGGTCCGATTTGAAAAAATCTTTCGGTGTTGGATAGTCCATTTATTGAGGAAGGCTATAGGCTACTTTTGATCCCGATATTTCCACGGGATCGGGACTTATGCGGGCGAAACCGCGGGGAGCTGCTAGTCTTAGGATAAATAAGCATAGGTATCATTTATTTCTTTACGATAGACGTAACAATAATTGTCAGCGCTGCAGCGGCTTACTTCGCATAAAAGGCACATGGATTATGTTTGCGACCTCATCTCTAGTACTAGTACCTATTAGGTAGGAGGTTTTGGGAGGGAAGTCTAAAAAGGTAGGTCGAAACGGTCTTGCTGTCGTGTTTCAACATTATTTTTATTTGTTTGTTAAAAACTTTAAAATATCGCCACTTTCACAGGAGTAGCGTTTTAGCCTATTACAATTAAAAATCTAAAACCATACACAAAAACTAAAAACTAAAATTGCCAATTACAAACTAAAACTATAAACAAACAAAAAACATACAAAAACAAACCTAATACCTAAGATAAAACTAAAACTAAATACAACAAACATAAACTACTAACTTCAACCTTTAGTCGAGACTAAATCACGGCACGTGATCTAGGATGTAGCATGTTTACCAAGTGTTCAGTAGTTTTTAGAGTTCTTTACTAAGACTACACTGCCGTCTGTCTGTCTGTATGTCACCAGGCTGTATCTCATGAACCGTGATAGCTAGACCGTTGAAATTTACACAGATTCTGTCTTTCTGTTGCCGCTATAACAACAAATACAGAATAAAATAGATATTAAGGCTTGATTTTTTTGGGATAACGGTAGAAACGGAACCCATCGTCCACAAGTTTGACTTGTACTTGGCCGGTTTTAAGGCTATTGCATAGCTTTTATCGCGGGCTTTGAGCGCGGCGACCGAATCAAGAAATTCCGTAACGAAAATAAAACCTAACACCCCACTCTGCCTACCATGTAGCTATAGAAAAAAAATGCTATGCAATAGCTTTACCGCGGCAGTCCCAGAGTGCCACACGTTTTTTTTGTTATTAAACAACAATATAGGTAAACACAGACAGAAGAAAGCACCATTTTATAACATTAGTAGGTATGACTCAGATTTGCATTACAATAAATATTATCTACTACATAATTTGCATATAAATAAAAATGTACCTAGTTAACTATGTACCTATTTATCTATTGTTTACTGGCACAGATTGATTAGCAATGCAATTACTGTTTGAATCTAAATAGAGTAGGTATATAATGTACCTATTACATCTACATCTACACTAATATCATAAAGAGGAAAGATTTGTATTTTTGTGTGTCTGTATGTTTCTAATGAATAAACTCAAAACCTTCTGGACCGATCTCAAAAACTCTTTCATCATTAGTAAGCTACAATCACTCTGAGTAACATAGGCTACATAGGCTACATTGATTGAGGCGCGGGTGAAACTGCGGGACGCAGCTAGTGTGCAATAACAATATAGGCAAGTGGACTTGTCCGTGTTCCGATATGCTGTACTCTGTAGTCCCTGGGTCTAATATAATATTGCTTCGGTACTACAGTATCCTGCCTTATCCTACTAATATTATAAAGCTGAAAGTTTGTGAGTATGTATGTGTTTGTTACTCAATCACGTAAAGCTGCACCACGCGGTTTCACCGGCGTAAGTCCCGTTCCCGCGGGAATATCGGGATAAAAAGTAACCTATGTGTTATTCAAGGTCTCCAGCTATCTACATACCGAGTTTCATGGTAATCGGTTTAGCAGTTTTTACGTTATTGAGAAACAAATACACACATACACTCACAAACTTTCAGCTTTATAATATTAGTATAGATAGCGTCCCCAACTTGGTAGCTCCTGGGAGTGGCTTGACGGTACACAGGACCCCTTCATTAATGCCTAAACGTTGTATAGGAAGACGGTAGTACAATAAGTTCCAACTCGTCTTATGTGTGGGTAGCACCACAGTGGTACAGTCAGATTACCAATTAAGTATCCAGCATGCAAAAATATTATTCATGCTGTATAGTTAATTGGTAAATTTATTAAACTTAGCCATCATTTATTTAAGGGGGTAAATGTAGGTTATTTAAATTATTAATTTATGTAGATCACCAATTAAGCATACAGCCAGCACGTATAATAATTTTGCGTGCTGGATACTTAATTGGTAATCTGACTGTACCACCGGTCTGTCGGTAGACGGACGAGTGACCCCTCTGTTTGCCACATCTCTCGCGCGGGTGTGTGGCTGCACCATAATGCAGATCCTGACACGTGTCACTCTGACCTTGAATAATGATTTCATAACTACAAGATAGCTACTTTATAGGTAGTAAGTAGGAAGGAAATCAAATGGAAGTTTCGTTCAGAAATAATAGGTATAGAAATAGATAATTTGTTTATTATTTATTTTTGGACACGGGTCTAGATCGCGTTGTAAATAATATTTTTTTTAATTACTTGGACGTTTCGGCAAACGCGTCAAATCGGCCGTGGTCCCGCGTTTCTTCTCGGGACCCCGGCCGGTGTGACCCGTTTGCCGAAATTTCAAGGTAATTATCTACAACGCGATCTAGACCAGTGTCTAATAATAATGATGGAAGGAAATCGTGTAAATTTAATAAAAAGTGTGTTAGATTACCCGGCAAACAAGTTGGAAAATTTTAATGTAGAAGGGAAAAGTTCGCACAGTACATTTTATTTTTTTCTAGATGTTTGTCGGTAGTTGTAGGTATTTATTATTCAAGGCTGCAAAGTTGGTTTTTGGTGTGAGTACTTGTACAAAGGTATGAGATGCAAAACAACTTTGCTGCCGAGTGAAACACTCAATTTTTCACCTCACTACAGCTTAGTTATTAAGCGACTTTTCTGGTAGAAAACTCAATTGGCCATTATGTTTCGGTTGTACTTGCTGTACAGGCGTAAAATTAATATCTTCGTCACTGGTGAAATTATGATTTTCTAAACAAATTTTGGAAGGTGAATTGAATAAAGATGAGAAAATGTTTGGCATCTCGAGTCGAGAGTCTGGGGCCAAAATAAAAAGAAATGTTGTAATTTGTTTTTCATTCAGTCCAATGCTGCCTGTGACTGGCCAGAGCGAATAATTTCAAAGAAAAAAGCACTGACATTTTATTATGTAAGGTGAAAATGTAATTCTTGTTCAGAAATAATAAGTACAGAAGAGTTGGTCACAAGTAAAGTACTCGGTCCCAAGTCTGCTCTTAGAATCCTGTCTCAATAGAGGGTTGATAAAATATTAATTGTCATATTTGACGTGTATTTGACATTAGACCACATTTGTTAAATACATGTTAAATATGACAATTACTATTCTATCTTCTCACTCACTCTTCTCTATTGAAACACAATTGTGAGAGCAGACTTGGGACCCTGGCAAGTCTTCTGCATAATTAGTTAGTTGAAAAATTAACGTGGTCCTGAAGGCATGTTAACAGTTAGTACTGGTTGTTGTCTCAGAGCAGGCGTTAGTTCAATGTTAAAAGCCGTTAAGAGTTTAAAAGGTGTAAACAGATTTAAGGTAAGGCAACCTTAAAACTCTGAATACTAGGTGAACCACATCACCACACAAAAAACCAGCCAAGTGTGAGTTATACTCGCGCCTGAAAGGTTCCGTATCACTATCACAGTTGGGTACAGAACCCTAAAATGAACACTGGCCCAACCAATCCGTGAACTACCAACTAACATTAATTACATTAGGTGAGTAAATAAATACTTATGTAGGTATCTACCAACAAAAATAACTAAACAAAACTGCAATGTGTAATCAAACTTTGGCCTTACAACTACAGGAATAGCGTTCAGAATGCACGGCAGCAAACATAAACAAAGATCGCCGTATCGAAATAGGTTAATTGAGTACTCCAAATTTTAGAACAAAGAATTTACAAAAAACTTCTCTTGAAAAACACTTTAAGATGCCTGCATACCACTGTAATGATCAATTAAAAGCAAACTTGAGATGAGTAAGTGCAATTTAAGGGCGATCTAAATGCTAAAATATATAAAATATGCACTCACTTGTAGTATTTGAAGGCATTTACAACGGCTCGAAAGTGGGCCCGTTCCTTCTCTTCGTCAATTTCCTCAGCTGGTGCGAGCAAGCCTCCGAGAGACATTTTGAATCGAGCTTTGTCGAAAGCTTCTAATTAGAATATTCTTCAGAATTCTTAGTTTTCATCTAACGACCAAGCGAGATGAAGAAAGGAAGATAAAAAAATAAATTGACAAATGAATGACAGCTGGTTTGCAAGTGATGTCTGTCTATCGATTCTCCATATATCGATGTCATCGTAATCGACAAAAGTTATAATACGATACGAGCATGGAGAGAGAAGTACGAGATGCTAAGTAACTCTACTTTATTTATTTGCGTTTATTAAGTTGGATAAGCTTTGCCTTGTCAGATGCTGTAAGGTTTGTAAGGCTGTAAATTTATCGAAAAGTTTTATTGCAGTTATCGATAATTTTGTTGTTCGAAAAAAAAGAATGGCCCTTCGCTAGCTTAACTTGTTTTACTGTCAATGTCACATAAAATGTCAAAAGTTACGTTTCAGTATACGAAAAATCTCATGGTTTTGAGGATGTTGGTGTTTGGAGACCTAAAGTGTACATAACGTATTTAAAAAATATAAGAAAACGTAAATTATTTGTTGAACGTTTAAATTATGAATTTATGAACTATGAAACTACTCAGAAATAAAATCTTTGTAAAATTACTAATTAGATAAACAGCCACTAAGGAACTAAGTTTATTTAAATAAATAGCATGTTACCTAAATCAGCAAAACGGAACGTTTCCTTCAACATGTCGGCAAGTGAATTTATGTTTGTCAACATTTCGCTTATCGATTTTTGATCCATTACAATAAATGGAATTATAAATCTCTATGTGAACTTTAAACTATTGTTTGTGTAAAACTCAATCATTGTCTTTATAAACATTGACGCACGTCGTTGTCCTTTTATTATATTACTTCCAGTTTAAGTACATAGTGTTAATAGAATTCAAATATTTCATGTTTTTGCTGCGCAGTGCCTTCATTTAAGTTCAGACTGTGGTATTTACATAAAATCTGAGTCCTGTGTGTGTGCTGAACATTTCGACGTGGAAGAGAAGTGTTTTTTGGGATTAAAAGTTGGATTCTAGTACGGTATATAGACTTCACTAATACCATACGGTACGCGGCGGAAAATCAATAAAATCTGCAATGTGACACTCTACGTGCTTCCTTGATGCAGTACGCAATTATAGCACAACTTTTAATCATGATTGTACTTTGAAATGTCGGAAGGAATCATGACGCAAAGAGTTACTCCTTTTCTCAAATGTTTAGTTCTATTTCTATTTATTTTCACGGCAAAAGTGTTAACATCCCGGCCAAATGAATCTCACGACACCAGAAACGGTATTCACCATTCTAAACCATCATATTATATCAGAACTTTCACTAAATACCACCACAGAAGAACCATACAATGGAATCAACCAGAAAACTACTGGCCAGATCACACAAAATCACTTGGAAAAAGAAGCACAAACTCATTAGATGAAATTAATGATTGGCTGGAAACAAACCAAAATGACCGGCCAGAAACAAACCGAGAAATACGAGACACAAGTCAACAAGACTGGCTGGAAAACCTAGAAAATGACTGGCCAGAAGGAAACTTGCAAAGCTGGCCAGATACAAAATTTAAAAGAAGTTTAGACTCCAATGAGATAGGAGATCATGATGCAAAAAGTTTGATTTCCATGGATGATTTTAGCTTTGAAAAAAAGGCTATAAGCATGGGAAAGGAGGACCATCCCAATAAGAATGGCCTTTCAAATGATGTGAAGCAGTATAAAGTGAAGGCAGCTATAATTGTAACAGATGCTCCGACAACCATGGGTCCTACAATATCGTGTCTGTATAAAATACACCGTGTAGTCAAGAGTGTGAC
The DNA here is from genome assembly GCA_958496205.1 of Idaea biselata. Lineage (NCBI taxonomy): Eukaryota > Metazoa > Arthropoda > Insecta > Lepidoptera > Geometridae > Idaea > Idaea biselata. The sequence goes on along the minus strand of OY292394.1, from coordinate 52,018,992 downwards.
CCCATCCTATACTGATGATAGAAATGATCAGTTTATGGTTGAAAGTGATAGGTTTGGTAAGTAAAACTGATAATAATAACTAGAGATGGGCCGACTAGGGGTTCTGCCGACTAGCAGACTAGCCGACTAGTCGGTTCCAAAATTGCCGACTAGTCGGCAATGCAGATCATTATAATTCCCAGATATTTGGTTTAATCATGACCACTCGGCGATTGTTGGTATTTTTGGAAAAATTTGCACTTCGAAAGCTGTAACGAAACTTCCAAAAAATGTTGAAATAAAAATAAAAGTTGGAAAAAAAAATTCATGGAGCTGAGGCATAGTTATGACATTTTAGATGTTTAATGTCAAGATGATGTTTGTAGGCTATGACTTGTTTTGTTTACGTTTTTCTGACTATCCACCTTCATACTGTACTATTAATTCAATTAAATATTGGTTTTATTGCATAATTGTTAGTTGACGACTAGTCGGCACAATTTGCCGACTAGTCGGTTGAACTGCCGACTAGTTTTATTTTATAAGTTATAAAGGTGAAAGTTTGCGTGAGTTGCAGAAGTGATTGCGAAGAAATTTGGTATGCAGATAGCTGGAATAACATAAAGGCTACTTTTTATCCCAATATTCCTGCAGGATAGGACTACTAACTTATACTGTGTGTTTCCACAACTAGCCCTATAACTGGGTCTTTTTTGTGACTTTAAGCTGTAGGTTTCCTTACAATGTTTTCCTTCACCAAGGGCTATGTCAAAAGCGCACTACGCTGTTGCAGTTTGCCGTCAGCCTGGATTTGAAACCACAACCTTGGGAATAAAAGTCGCGGTATCTACCACTACACCAACACCACTCAACATAGGATACAAACTTACGCAGATAATACTGCAGGGTCCAGTACTTATAATTTTTGAATAAATAAACACACCTACCTGATTTAAAATGTAAGTTATGTTATAGCACAATATTTTAATAACATTTCCATTAATTTCAGATACGGGTCCCATAACGGAGATTATTTTACCGAGTGGCCCAGCGCAGGTAGAGAAGTGCACAGATACAAGAGCGTCGTGCTACACTCTGTGGCATCAGGACGATTTCGGAAACATCACTGTGTTAGGACAGGGTAAGTTTCTAAACTTAGAATAATAGTTCAAAGGAAATTGTTCTTTTTCCCAGGGGCTCCAGGCTCATAAAGAAAATGCCCAAAAATAGACACGTGTCTGAACGGTTTTAGCACTATTCGATAGGCACATAATTGTAGTTTTATCCTGTGAAAACTTTTAGTTTTTATTCACCCTGGATAATGAGAAATCTAACTATTTATATTCACTTCACTTCTTTTGTATGGCTGATTGCTGACACTAAGACGCAATTCTGCCAATGTCAGAGTAATTCGAGTAACAAAAACTTCAGCGCTAATGAACGGTAAACTATGTGTTGGTCGGAACTATTTATATTGCTGAAATCGAACCAAAGAAGTCGGGTAAGCACGCGAACTTTCGAGTTTATCGTAATAGAAACTCCTTTATAGATTAATTTGTTGTTTTGGTGCAATATGGAAGACGCAATGGCGGAGGCGGTAGTTCAGTTAAAAGTTTAATTAGTACCATTTAGGATTCTAGGGTGAAAAAATGCTACAAATCGCATAAATAAACCACAAAAAATAAAATATATTTTTACAATTACATAACTTTCTGACATGGCGCCAAAACTGGGCATCCTCTTTTGAGATAAGTTTTAGTACCTACTTACAAGTTTTCGCAAACCTAAATCTATTTATTTACTATCAGTTAACACAAAACATTTGCGAAATTTGACAGAAAAACATTAACGCTACAGTCGTCGCGACGACTGTAGCGTTAATGTTGTTGATGTGACCGACGCGTCGGTCTCACATTTCTCTCACAAATCTCCAAAAACACTGACAATATCAATCTCCATTTGTCTGCAAACACATCACGTTCAGGGCTTTCATCGAGGAGAGCGTTAATTGTCCTGAAGCTGCGTATAATAGGAGATTTTGAATGGCTTACAGTGGATGACGCCAGTACTGCAAAAAGACAATCTAGATCACTCGCTTTTACGTCTGCCTGTCAGTCTGTGGTGCACCAATTTTCTGAGAAATGTGTGGACTTAGCAAGTTATTTTCCTTTTCATTTGTATAACTATACCTTTTCGCAAGTCCCTCAAGTCTAGTTGGTATAGACGTTGGGGTACTGATCCAAAGACGCGAGTTCAAGCCTCGCCGCAAGTGAAAATTTTTGAATGCTATAAAATAAATTTTCTAAATAAAAATAGCCTTGAGCTACATACAAAAATTAAAAGAAATTTATACCTTTTCTTCCATCTTTGCTAGGAACTATTAGGAATTTAATCATAATTATGAAATATATTCCAGGTTGCTGGAGATCCTCAACCCCACCAAAAGACAGTCAAAGTTCATGTGACAAGTGTACCAAGGTGACAGCTAGGTTACAGGGAACTAAGTTCTGTTGCTGTACTAAAACATTCTGCAATGCTGACTTCTGTAAGTAATTAACCCTATTTATGTAATGTTAGTGTTCTGTATCTCACTTACTCTCTGCCTACCACATAATCTTTACTGACCCTTTCCATCCAAAGGTTGCCTTGAAGAGATCGCTTTTAGATTGATGTATGTATACTATATTTGATGTATACTAATTGTATTTGTTTTGTTGTGAAAATAAAGTATTAATCTATCTATCTAACCAAGTAGAAAAAAGTAATAGTATGCAAGTTTATCTGTTTTCTGAAAACTAACTTGTACAAGTCTTGTGACTACTGTACTTATGTGACTGGGCTCATATATTCCGCGAAACAATGTTGTATAAAAGCTGGGTAACTAAGAAACGCGAGGCGCCAACTATTACAAAAGAAAAATAAGTATAAGTAAATATAAGTATAAAATAAATATAAGTATTATATCCCCTATATAGTAAAATAAATAAATATTGCACGACGTTGCATACAGCGCAATCTGGCCCCAAACTAAGCACTAGGCTTGTACTATGGGTACTAACCTGCTTGCGCTGTGTGGAACGTCGTGCAATATTTTTGTTTTATTTTTCAGTGTCCATCAAAGAAGAAACAATAACGATGAAAGCGGAGTCTACGATGGAAGCGACGCCCGCGCCCTCTACATATTCTAACTTGGTCGCGTCGGCCATTTTGGCGATCGCCGCCATTGTCGTAATGGCGGCCTTATTGCACAAGTTCTATTGCAAGAAGCGAGACAACGCGGACTTGAGTACTGGGATTGATGCTGAGAAAGGTAGTAAAATTTAAACTTAATATCTTCGAAAACTCAGATTTCCAAAGGTTATAGAACAAAAGTAGTTTGCCTAGACCTCTAGAACAACCTTTCGGCTTGAAAATGCTTTCCAAAATTTTGCACCCAACAGGATTTGATGCAACCCCCCGTGCAACAATCCATTGTGTCGTACCGGTTGCACTACAGGTCTCTATGCCTAGCTAAAATATAAAATATGTATGTCATTGCATTATAAATAAGAACATAAAAATATTTTAAAGGAAAAATACTTCTGCAAAAATATAACGCAAACCCCAAACATAAGATGTGAGATGGTAAAAGATAGATGCATAGTTTCAGCGTGTGAGTCACCGACGGCGGTAGACTAACACTCGTATTTATAGTTAATTCTAAGCAATTACTTAGACAAGTAATAACTTAGAATTAACTATATAAGTATTACTTAGACAAGTAATGTGTCTGTCACATTTTCGTTGACTTTAAAAATTACTAATAAGAGCGAGACAGGGCATTGCTTAGCCAAAGTAATCACTCAGATTCGTCTATAAATACGGAGGTAATTGGTTAAGTCATTGCTCCCGGATGGAGTAAGATGCTTTGTTGGTTCGAAACCCGCTCGTCGACCATGCGTTGTGTTTTTGCAGAAGCATTTTTCCTTTAAAATATTTCTATGAAAGCCTAGTGCAGGCTTAATCACTTATACAATAAAAATCGAGTAATAAGTACATAATTTATACAATGTACAGAATTTTCTTTTAGGTACTACTAAAAATACCTGTGATAGGAGACTCTAACCTTCCTCTAAGATAATACATATAAAAATCATAAATCATAAATCATTTATTCACTTTAAATAGAGTAGTACATATATTGGATGATAAAAATTATGAAAGACAGATAGTTAATTGCTTCAACTTTAACCCTCTCCTGTAATTTCCTGCCACATGTCGTTACACTCCGCAGGTGACGTGATGGGAAGTGGCCCGGACGCACTGGCCACGGGTCTTCTTTGCGTGGACAATCTCACACTCATTGAGCATATTGGTGAGTGCGATATTTTACTATTTATTCAATAATAATGTAGCTATAGCCTTCCTCAATAAATGAACTATCCAACACTAAACGATTTTTTCAAATCGGACCAGCGGTTCCTGAGATTATCGCGTTCAAACAAACAAATTCTTTAGCTTTATAATATTAGTATAGAAGTATAGATAGATGGGTTCGAATTCAGACCGCGCAATAATGTTTTTTTTTTTAAGTACAAGTTATGTGCGCTAATAACATCGCTCTCACGGTGATGGAAAACAACGTAAGGCAACCGACATGTCCTAGGACTCACGACGGTCCGAAGGCATGGGATATTCGCCAATCCGGAGTAGGATCCCGTGGCGTTTTACTGCCTAACCCTTCTAAGAGGAGGCCCGCGCCCTGCAGTGGGATAAATTAACGGGCTAATTAATTATTTACTTGTATCCATTAAAACCTTCTTAAATAACATTTTGTACTCAACATCTTCAGGATCTTCTATTCGTATAGAGATGTGGCTCACGTTGTGTTTAAGTTTTCAACGGCTCGATTCTCGTAAATAATGACATACCAGTTCGATGACAGAGACAGTGCAGACCGATGACAGATGCAGTGTAGACGCAACACAATTTCACAGAAAACTCAAAATATACTCTCAACTACCATTCGTAATACATTGAGAGTGTATTTTGAGTTTTCTGTGTAATTGTGTTGCGTCTGCACTGCAGCACTTTGCAATTGTGTTGTGTCTGCGTTGTGTCTGCACTGCGTCTGTCATCGGTCTGCACTGTCTCTGTCATCGAACTGGTATGTAATTATTTAGGAGAATCGAGCCGCTGGTCGCCTTAAGGCCTAGACTTTACGACTCCTATCAGAGATAACAACCGGGACCTTACCACCCTCAGGTCAGGGTAAGTTCGGGTCGGTGTGGCGCGGCTCGCTGGGCGCGGGCGCGACGCCCGTGGCGGTGAAGCTGTACGCGTCCGCCGCCTCGTGGCAGAAGGAGGCCGCCGTCTACGAGCTGCCGCACCTCGCCCATCCTAACATACTGCGCTATTTTGGTAACTCTATCTTATCTGTCTAAAATTAAAGACATTTTTTGGTTTGAATCGCGTGGTTTTTATTACTTTTAGCATTGTTACAACGCTCAACGTTTCGAGACCTTTCCAGGTCTCTTCTTCAGGATAGACCTGGAGAGACCTGGAAAGGTCTCGAAACGTTGAGCGTTGTAACAATGCTAAAAGTAATAAAAACCACGCGATTCAAACCGAAAAATGTCTCTAATATAAATACAACATCGCGAAAACAGAAGAAGAATTTATCTGTCTAACTTATCTAGAATCTACAGGACACACGTTTTTTTAATTTCAGACTGTAATCTGACGTTTATTGTCTTTGTATTTGATGTTTTTCTTAACAAAGACGTGTCAAATCGTAGTCTACAATTAAAAGACATAGTTAAGATAATGTATGTTTATAGAAAAGAGATGAAAATATTTGAAAGGAAAAAAAGGTGAAGTGAGGTTTTTGGTTAGGTTGTAGCTCCCGGATTGAGTAAAGATGCATCGATGATAATCGTACCCCATTTTGTTTGTTAAGCCGCGTACAGACGTCGCGAGGCATGTTCCACGAATGGTTCGCCTAGCATGCCTCAACCTGAGGCATGCGTGATTACATTTATGCATTTGCCCACACGACACATGCTCAAGCTGAGCACGCAAACAACCACGCACAGGGTTCGTCAGTAGAACAATAGAAAATCACCCGTCCGTCCACACGGAGCGCACGGCTCGGACTGAGGCGGCGTTCGCAACGATCGTATGGCGCGAATGCTCACTGTGAGCACACACGCCTCGCGATGTCTGGTTCCTCCTAAAACATTTCTACCAAATATAGATAATTTAATGTTTTTTTATCTATCTGTGTCTCCAGGCAGCGACTCCCGCACGCCGCTAACCGGAGGCGGGCTCACACACCTGCTGGTGCTAGAGCTGTGCGCGGGCACGCTACGACAGAGACTGCAGGCCGACACGCTCTCGTGGCGGGACTTCGCGGAGCTGGCCCACGGCCTGGCCTCGGCCTTGGCGCATCTGCATACACAGAGTGAGTGTACGAGCCCAGGTGTCCCAGTAGTTGGTACCGAAAATCATTTGTACTGCCATATTTCTTTTTCATGGATAATTTTAATAGTTTTTCTTACACACCTACACATATTTAACCTAGTATAGGCCACCGCATATACACCACATTGTAATATAAACAGCATTAGAACCCACAGATTTTAATATCAATATAGATTTGTGGTCCTTCGAGTCGGATCTTCTGACACATATTTTAGAAAAGTTCCCTATTCCCATTCCCTAGCGGGTAACAGACTTAGTATATTCACCACTTATACCCCGTATTGTAATATAAACCGTATTAGATAGAACCCATATATTTTAATGTCAATAAACAATTTGTGGTCCTTTGAGCCGGGTCTTCTGACACATATTTTGGAAATGTCCATTCCCCAGCGGGCAACAAAACTAGTATATTCACAATTTATATCCCGTATCACATAAACAATATTAGGACCTACAGATTTTAATATCAATAAAGATTTGTGGTCCTTCGAGCCGGATCTTCTGCTGACACATATTATTGTTGTGTCCCCCCTTAGCGGGCAACAAGCCGAGCATCGTGCACCGCGACGTGACCAGCAACAACGTGTTGGTGACGGGGGGAGCGTGCAGGCTGGCGGACTTCGGGCTAGCACACCTTGTACAGCGGGAGCGGGACCACCACCATCCCACCATCACTGAGGTAACTTGTGATACCACCATCACTGAGGTAACATGCGATACCACCATCACTGAGGTAACTTGCGATACCACCATCACTGAGGTAACTTGCGATACCACCATCACTGAGGTAACTTGCGATACCACCATTACTGAGGTAACTTGCGATACCACCATCACTGAGGTAACTTGCGATACCACCATCACTGAGGTAACTTGCGATACCACCATCACTGAGGTAACTTGCGATACCACCATCACTGAGGTAACTTGCGATACCACCATCACTGAGGTAACTTGCGATACCACCATCACTGAGGTAACTTGTGATACCACCATCACTGAGGTAACATGCGATACCACCATCACTGAGGTAACTTGCGATACCACCATCACTGAGGTAACTTGCGATACCACCATCACTGAGGTAACTTGCGATACCACCATTACTGAGGTAACTTGCGATACCACCATCACTGAGGTAACTTGCGATACCACCATCACTGAGGTAACTTGCGATACCACCATCACTGAGGTAACTTGCGATACCACCATCACTGAGGTAACTTGCGATACCACCATCACTGAGGTAACTTGCGATACCACCATCACTGAGGTAACTTGCGATACCACCATCACTGAGATAACTTGCGATACCACCATCACTGAGGTAACTTGCGATACCACCATCACTGAGGTAACTTGCGATACCACCATCACTGAGGTAACTTGCGATACCACCATCACCGAGGTAACTTGCGATACCATCAGTTTCCGTAGAGTCTAAAGATATATTTACTTCTACGAAGGACTGCAATCGTTTATTTCATTTGGATAAAATGATCGCATTTCCTAATTAAATGTCTGTTACATACACTGACCTCCATGGTACAAGTAGCTGGTCATCACGCACTGAATTTTGTGCCTATTTGATCTGCGCCATGTTGCGCTGTTGTCGCGCATTTTCTATTGAAAGTGATGATGGCCGTCCGTGGAACTATTAGTTCCACGGACGGCCACCATGGCGCAAATCAAATCGGCACAAAGATCTAATGTCATTTTGTATGGTATACCAATTCCAGCGTACTTGTATAGTTTCATTTCAGTGGTTACATATGATTCCCAGGCAGGAACAATCCGCTACCTAGCGCCCGAGGCTTTAGAAGGTGCCCTAGACCTAACAGCATGGCCTCAAGCCCTCGCAGCTGTGGACGTGTTCGCGCTCGCGCTTGTACTATGGGAGATGCTGTCGCGGTGTCGCGGCGCCTTCCCACCCGCCATGGTCCCCGCCCACCGCCTGCCGCATCACCGGGTGGAGAGACCCACCGTCACTGAGATGCAGGTGAGGTTCTGATACTAGATGGCGCTACTAGTAGGGAAACCTGAATCGCGCTAACGAAATTACACACGGCAATATAAGTATAAATAGGTACTGGTATGGTTTGTAATATGGCGACGCAATACCAGAAGGGTTACTGCGGCTCTTTCGATACGATAATTCCAGCCGATACGATAATTCCAGCCGATACGATCTTTCTACTGTCACACTGTGATAGTAGGGTTGACAGTAGAATCTTCGTATCGGCTGGAATTATCGTATCGTTGTCGTGTCGAAAGAACCGCAATAACCCTTCAGGCACCCACATTCAGGAATGCTGTACTCACCGTCACTGAGATGCAAGTGAGGTGCTGATACTAGATGGCGCTACTAGTAGGGAAACCTGAATCGCGCTAATGAAATTACACACGGCAATATAAGTATAATGGTACTTGTATGGTCTGTAATATGGCGATGCAATATCACGTACCTGTAGTCAGATGTGCAGGTTAGCTATCATAGTCTAGATGGCGCCACTGGTACGAAAACCTGAATCGTACAAACGAAATGACTTAAGAAACTGACACAGTATCAACAACTACAATTACAATAAGCTATCTCCAGCCTAAAGATGGGCTGACGACAGAACAGATATAGCAACATTGAGTTACAATACCTATAGAGCCATAAACTCCAACTGACAACACTCAAAAAATGTCCGAGCGCCGTTCTACATACCTTTTAAAATGACATTGCTCGGATTTAGACCTTATCCTACTTGCATAACGTTCAAAGTCGATCGAACGAAGTAAACAAAAATTCTGCGCCGAGTTTTGGCGCAAACTTTTTTTTTAGTTTGTGACTGTTTAGGTATTTTCTTTTTTATTTAATTTCGCCAGGGTTTCCTCCGACTATAATGTCTGGAGATATTTTTCAACCATACCAATTTAATAACCAAACAGTTTAGATATAAATATAGTAGAAATACTCTAGGTATTTCTAGGTATCTAGGTATTGTAACTCAATGTATAGCAAGAAATGATTGGCAGAATAATGCAAAAGACAGGGACAAATGGAAGGATCTGATGTTATTTAAGGGTAAGGGAAATAAAGGCTTATCATTATCCCTACAGACGCTGGTGTGTCGTAACAAGTCCCGTCCGCCGCTGCCGCGCGGGCCGGTGCCCGACCAGCGCGCGCTGAAGCTGGCGGCAGACACCTGCGAGGAGTGCTGGGACCATGACGCTGAAGCCAGGTACCAACTACACTTCCGACCCGTTTCCCCAAGTGGCTGCACTGGCCTTCCTATCGAAACACGGTTCAATCAGGTTTAGTTTTGTATTTTGTGTTTCAGATGGTCGCTCAGGTTTAGTGTTATGTCCCAGATGTCGCTGTATAATATATACATTGTTTTATTATATTATTTTATTATTTCTTTTTGGAAAAAATGCTTTCAAAAACTTTAGTACCACGGGTAGCCTCGTGGCGAAGCCGTCAAACGCGTTGGTTCTGATTACCAATAGTCGCGGGTTCGAATCCCGTCGGGTACTAAAGTTTTTGAAAGCATTTTTTTTTTTTTCAAAAAAGCAGTAACACCTATGTGTGGATTAACTAACACTAAGAAAAGAAATAATGTTTACATATTAATATTTTTTTAAAATTAAATAAAACATTGCACGACGTTACACACAGCGCAATCTAGCCCCAAACTAAGCACTAGGCTTGTACTATGGGTACTAGACAACGGATATACTACATATTATACTTTTTTTTGTAAATACATACATATGATTCATAGAAAACACTGAATATCCCATGTCTTCGGACCGTGGTGAGTCCTAGGACATGTTGGTTTCCTCACGATGTTTTTCCTTCACCGTAAGAGCGAGGTTTTTAGCGCACATACCTTTTTCTTAAAGAAAAAGACATTGGTGCGCGGTCGGTCTGGATTCGAACCCGCGACTCTCAGAATGAAAGCCGGGGTATCTACCACTAGACCAACACCGCTCATTCTTGTAAATATGTAATATTATGTTGCTTGTAAACAGGCTAACAGCGGTTTGCGTGGAGGAGAGGATGAACGAGCTAAAGCAGCTGGTGTGTGCCGCTCCGCCAAGGATACACGACAACAATCTACACCCGCACGCTCACGGTATGTTCACTACATCATGGAATTTGTGTTATTTTGTGCCACTAATTTAAGATTTTAACATTAACTACTTATTGTAACATTACGGTATCTTTCACAGGTTCAACCACTCCTTGTCCCATCACAGACAAGACCACAAACCACCCCCCTTCCACCCCTCTCGACATAACCGCCCCCCTCCTGCCCCGCTGCGGCCGAAACGTCACCATCGAAAGGAACACGAACATTAGCACGCACACACAACCTACCCTCGTACATAGAAGCTTAAAAGATATCGCACAACCTATACAAAATATAGAAGAGAATTGTTTGTCTATGGCTCGGAGGCCGATGGACATCGAGCATGAGCAAAATTACTTGTCAATGGCTAGAGTTTCTACTTCTAGACCCATAGAGAATACTACTTCAGAAATTAGATCGTATCAGAGGCCATTGGATTATGTACAAAATGATTGCACTTCGACAGACTCAGACCGAGCTCCGAAACAAACAAATCTACTTCAAGAAGTGAAGATCGATAAACCAAAGTGGAATCTAAGAAGGTTCTTCGACAAGTTCAGTAGGAAAGTTGAAACTGAAGTCAAATTGATGCCGGAGAATTCGACTCGGACTTCACTATTGAACGAGAAGCCGATCAACATTGACTTTGAAGTCATCGATCGACCAAGCGATTTAGTTTTAAACCGAGACAGATTCTATGAGGCACCATGCTTGTCACCTCCAAATAAAACCCTATGCCCTACTATGATGGAAGAGAGGATGTTTAGAGAAATACCATCGAGACAGACTGACAATCAAATATTTGCAGTCATCGTTCCTAAAGCAAAACCCATCGACCAACTCGAAATGAGCAAAACATCTTCCACTCGCAAAGCTTCAAACAGCTCAGAAAGTCTTAACAAATCTGTCCGTACATCAATGTCTTCGCAAAGCATGTTCAAATCTAACTCGGAGTCCGAAGACTCGACTATCAAAAAACGACTCAGTGTCGATAACAAAGTTATTTCAAACAGTGCTAGCTCATCCCGAGCCTCCATTAACCTAGAACTTCAATATATAGACAACCCAGAAGTCTACCACAGTCCGGTTAGTCCGTTCGACTTAAACTCAGATTGCTCGAGTTCTGAAGACGAACACTTAATGCTACTCTCCGAGAATGGTGGCTCAAAAATCACAATGCAAACGATAACAAAAGAGAAAGATGTCCTAAAAGAGTCTACTCAAACAAAAACTGTGCCATTTAACAAATTAAACAAATACTCCAACTTTGATAACGAGTACAGTGATCCAAACGATAAAGAAAATCTAATGAACGGTTACAGTGGTGATAACCCAGTTTACTTAGCAGCATTGAACGGTGAAATTGATACCACTGAACTGAAAATCTATGATGAAAAGCCGAAGTCACCGAAACCTAACCTGAAATCTTTAACGATCAAACGACAGCATTCGCTAGAGCATGTCAGTGAGTTGTTCTCTTCGGCTTGTGAGGTAAATCTGTTAAACCCTGCAGGAAGGGTAAAAACTCCTGGGGATTTGCCCGTAGCGGTTCGAAGGGCTAGAAGAGACAGGGCCTTGCAGAAAGGCAGAGCGAACGAGTCGAATAGATTGAGTTTGTATGATGATAGGATGATGTTTGGAAATAGTCTATAGGTATAAATGTCTATGGTTATAAGTATAGTGTAGTGGGGTAAATATGAAAGTGAGGTAATGTTATTGTAAACAGTCTAGTTTTCGCAATTAGACCTCCGATATTAGTGTCAAGATTAAGTTAAATAAGTTGCTTAAAATATTTTAAAGTAATAATTTTCATGAAAGTATAACTATTCATAATTTAATTTAACTTAAGGCATTAAACTAAACACTCGTGTTTTAATATCATTATGAAACAGTCGCAATTACTACTAGAATTGCGATGTAAATAAATATTAAATATTAATAAAAAAAAATTTAAGGGCACTAGGGGAAAGTGCGGCTTTGGGGAAAGTGCGGCGAGCATCAAATTACCGGACTTACAAATTGTTATATTGATAAAATCGCCAATCATGATTGGAGAAATATCCACCTATGTCCTGACGAGATTCCCCCTAGTCACCGAATATCTAATCCAACATAACAGTTTCATACAAGCTCGCGGTAGTAGGTACTTCACTACATGCGCAGCTATGTGTGCGTGACTAACTAACATGCCTAGGTTGTAATAGATGAAGCAATACTTGCTAAAATTCAATGTATGAGTCACCGACGCCGGTAGACTAATTGGTCAAGTCGTGCTCCCGAATTGAGTAAGATACGGGTTCGAATCCAGCCCTGCGTCTATCGTGCGTTGTGTTTTTGCAGAAGTATTGTGTCTTTAAAATATTTGTATGAAACTGTTGTTATTTTGGATTAGATATTCGGTGCCTTAGTGACCTTTTGGGGGTACGAGATGATGTATGTATTATATAAAAGTGATTCAAAAGTATTTGCTTTTATTCAACCATCTTTAAAGTAATAAAGGTTCTAAATTGCTTGAAATTAAATCGGCAATCGCGGAGTGCGAACGCAGCCGGTCGGCTTCATAACTGCTTAATGTAAAATGCGCTCCGACACGCGTGAGTACTAATAATTTACTCATGCAAATTTACCCCTTTGACTAGAGAACAGAATTACCCCACTTCACCTTTTTGTATTGTATAATACGGCATTACACACAGCGCCATCTAGATCTAAACTTAGTAAATAGGCTTGTAATATGGATACCCTATAATGGATAGACTTATCACTAAGTATAAACATATAATACAGTATATAATGCTTGTACCTATGTGAATGTGTATGTAAAAATACATTTTATTTATTATGTATTAATTATACTTTTATTTGCATTTAAAATGTTAATTAAAAATTCTCTACCTCGAAAATTATGTACCTAAATATGTTTTTTTATCTATAATTTTTCAATGATGTTTACTATACTTCGATGAACTAAGCATAGCATAAGAATTTATTTTAAGTTTTTAAGATTTAATTTAGTTTTGAAAAACCTCAAAAACTTCGTGCCTCTGTCGAAAACACGAAGAGATGCAATCTATAATTTCATCCTTGCAATAGACACCTGTGGAAGATCGTGCGAAGTGGAGACGTAAAAGTAGGAAAGCAGACCCTGGGGGAGAGCCCCAGGGCCCGCCCGGGGGCCCGATGTGCCCGGTTGCATCCCTCCCGAGAGGGGAGGGATGCAACCGGGCACATCGTGAGGATGATGATGATGATAACACCTATGGAAGATCTCGCGAAGTGGAGACGTAAAAGTAGGAAAGCAGACCCTGGGGGAGAGCCCCAGGGCCCGCCCGGGGGCCCGATGTGCCCGGTTGCATCCCTCCCAAGAGGGGAGGGATGCAACCGGGCACATCGTGAGGATGATGATGATGATGATAACAGCTATGGAAGATCTCGCGAAGTGGAGACGTAAAAGTAGGAAAGCAAACCCCGGGCTCTCGGGAGGGATGCAACCGGGAACATCGTGAGGATGAGGATGATGATGACACCTGTGGCGCAACCGGTAGGACGCACTTCATCGGATTTGAAGGGGTTGCAGAATTTCGGAACGCAAGTTTTTAAAACTAAGCTAATTGTATATTTTTTTTGTTATTCATTAGGGTTCCCTTTTTAGAAACAGATAAACGGGGCCCTTGTAATATTATGTTTTTATTGCATTTCTAAGTTATTGACAACTCGTTGCCGCTCGTGGATTTAAAAATATAACTATAAATTACTAGCTGCGTCCCGCGGTTTCACCCGCGTAAATCCCGATTCCGTGGGAATGTCGGGATCAAAAGCAGCCTTTGTTACTCAGGGTGAATGTCTGTATGTTTGTAATGAATAAACTCAAAACCTACTGTACCGATTTCAAAAATTCTTCACCATTAGAAAGCTACATTCATACCTTTTAATTCCGATATCCTCACGGGATCGGCACTTACGCGGTTGAAACCGCGGGACGCAGCTAGTTTAATATAAAATTAATGATATTTTATGTAATAAGTTTAATTTCATGTCAGCATCGCGAAGATCGAAGAAAAACTAGGGTAGGATAGTTAGGTATGTGCACATAATACCTTATAATAATATAATATAAAATATAGTATACTGACCTAGAATTTAACTAGGTAGGTATATCTGCTACCTAAGATTAAGGGGAAAGTCTACCTACACTTTTCTCCATACAAACTTTGCAAACGTAGTCGACAGTAGGTTTTATGTCATAAACATATTTGCTTTAATGTCTTTATCCAGGGAGAAAACAGTCGACTACGTTTGTATGGAGAATGAGCAGTAGACTTTCCTCTTAACATTAAAATGCGGGTTTTTTTCGTTTAACCATGTAAAATAATCATATTAGTTTATAATATTCCTAAATAGATCTAAAAATAGATTTTGGGTTGTAAAAACACAATTATTTTAAGAAGGTACCTTACAGTTCATTTTGTTGGGCTCTAAACAGACAGACTGCATTTTCCCAGTTATTCCCAATTGGCAAGGACCAAAACGTCCCCACTGAAGATTGATGGGTTAAAAAACCCAGTTGCAATGGGTTCCACTTTACCCAGTGGAACCCATTGCAACAAATGGGAATACATTACTATTTCCATTGGCAGCAACTTAAAAATCAAAACTGTTGTTTGAATTTAGCATTTAAACTACAAAATTTAGAATTTAAAATGCAACTGCAAAAGTGCAGTTGAAATACAGTCTGTCTGTCTAGTCTAGACCCTTAGCAATGATTAATACTCTATTTCAGAAACTTAGAAAATCAAAAATGTAAACAAAGAACTGTCAATTTTAAAGGAAAAAAGTAAATAAAGAGCTGTCACTTTCACATAAATGTATGGGAATTTTGTTTACATTTTTGATTTAAGATTCTGAAATAGAGTATACCTATAGCTCATTCCTATAGTACCTACTTCTAGCTTTGTTGATAAATTGACATTATTCTAGTTAATATGCGAGAACCTATTACACGAAATATATGTTTTTTTAATTAACTTTTTTATTACCTACGATATGGCACGAAGCAGGTACATGCGTTTGGGGTGAGAATTTGTTTGTTTGTCTGTGCGCAATTCAATGTTCCCATTTATCCCCATTTTTCATGCCACACTGACTTATTGGAAAAAAAACTAGCAGATTCCCGCGGTGCTACCCGCTTAAGTCCCGATCCCGTGGGAATATCGGGATCAAAAGTAGCCGAGGTATGTTACTTCTTAATAATATAGCTTTCTATTGGTGAAAGAACTTTTGGAATCGGTTCAGTGGTTTCAGAGATTTCTCGGAAAATGCCTACATACATAAATGTTACAAACGTTACCTCTAATAATATTAGTAGGTATGGTTGATAAGTACAATCCCCCGGAAATATTGGGAACTAAAATGGCATATGTGTTATCGCAGGTCCCTAGAAATCTAAATCGGCATACCAAGTTTTATCGGAATCGGTTAAGTTTAGGTTTTGCGCGAAGGAGATACTAGTTTACTTACACTACTTTTATATTATTAGTAGGATTTTGCCATGGGATCAATCGACCACACTGAAATTCGGTCCATTAAAGCCAAGCATGGGTTCAATCGACTCCTCCCATCCCTTGATTTCAGATCCAATGACCATGGGAACTAGAGCCACTAGTTAGTACCTAAGTACAACAAAAAAACCAACTATTAATCAGTCAAACTTTTATTCAAATACTGTATGAAATATCGGCCCAGCCTATTATAGGTCTCATTGGAGTGGTTCATCTTAGCGTAAGTCATGAACTGTCGCCGCAACGCCGCGCCGCCATCTTGCCGGGCGTGATGTCCTGCGTGAAGTGAGCGTCGATGCAACAGTCCGGATAGTCGGCGAACTTCACGTTGCTCACTACAGAGCCCTAGTTAGTAGGTAGATACAACAAAACACGCCAATCAAGAGGAATTTCTATTCTACTATCGTGTGGGGTATCGTTAGAGAGCTCCTTTGAAATCATTGTGGGTTTCGAAAAACTATAGTTTCCTCTTAGGGTTCCATTTTCGAAAAATTGAGCTTTAAACCTCAAGGATCAATCGAGTACAGAACCACTAGTAGTAAGTAGGTACAAAAAAAACCAACCAATCAATCAGCAAAACTTCTATTCAAATACTGTATGAAATATCTGCCCAGCCTATTAGAAGTCTCATTGGAGTGGTTCATCTTAGCGTAAGTCATGAACTGTCGCCGCAACGCCGCCATCTTGCCGGGCGTGATGTCCTGCGTGAAGTGAGCGTCGATGCAACAGTCTGGGTACTCGGCGAACTTCACGTCGCCGCAGTGAAGTTGCTTCGCTTCGGTGATGCGGTCGGTGATGAGGCGGGTCACGTGGTCTAGCTCGTAGAGGAAGTTTGATGATGTTAGCGGTGGCTGGAAGTTTAATAGAATACATAGTAAGATTATTATTTAAAAAAAATGCTTACTTATATTTATTTTAAGTGCTTAAGCTTCCACTGGGCTTTCATAGAAATATTTTAAAGAAAGAATACTTCTGCAAAAACACAACGCACGATAGCTGCACTGCACTTACATAATTTTTTGGATTTATGGAAACGGTTCAGTGGTTTCAGAGATTACCCGGAAAATACATACATAAATGTTACCAATGTTACCTGTTTATCTTCTAATATATAAAATTTTCATGTCACAATGTTAGTTACCGTACTCCTCCGAAACGGCGCGACCGATTTTTACCAAATTTTATATGCGTATTCAGTAGGTCTGAGAATCGGCTACTATCTATAATTTATAAGGCAAAACAACATTTGCCGGGTCAGCTAGTATTAGTCTAAATGGTTGATAAGTACAATCCTAATATTGGGAACTAAAATGGCATATGTGTGCTGCACTAATGTTATAGTACCTACCTACTAAGTTTTGAAAACCTGCTTTTTGAAAAAATGCTTTCAAAAACTTTAGTACCCGGCGGGATTTGAAAACCTGCCTGAAAACCTACTCAAATTAGAAGTAGGTACTAATATTCTGAGTACCTACCGAAGTTAGAAGTACTTACATTCTGAGTACTCAAATTAGGAGGTGGTGGTTTCTTCTCAAATAACACACTGTATACTTCATTTAGTGGCATCTGGTCTGTGGGCTGCACGGTGAATAGTGGGCTGTCCCATCTGTTGTTCGAATTTGGTTCTTCAAACCTGAAACATACAAGTTCAGTGCCGTAACTAGCCTTTTATGCACCCTGTGCGAGCTTTCAAAACTGCGCCCCTGAAAAATGCTCTAACCAGGCGGCTCTGATTATCTCGGCTATCGGTTCCATACATAAACCATCACAACACGTTTAGCTCGGTAATTCTATGTTTTCAATGTAGGTATGGGGAAATCAAACAAATTTATAAAGTTTTGAAACTTTGGTAACATATACCTTTGGATGTGGTCTTCAAGATCCACCAAGCTCCCCCCCCCCTCTCCACCGCCGCTACGCCCCCCCTAACCGTCAAGTTTCTCCAAGGTAACAGTTTTTTCACTTTTTTGGGAAAACTATAATAGATATGAAAGAAGTGTTAGAAGATAAAATGATCCTCATTAAATCTTGAACAATTATGTCCTATGTCTTGTTTTGATAGGCTTGATGGTTTTCGAGCTGTGGCCTGTTTGGTTTTGGAAAACTTGACAATCTATACCTACATGTAATAAAATTGTGACTGAGCGATGTCTGTTGTAGAATATATTCAAATAAATAAAATTTATGGGCACCCATTGAAGCAATAGAACTTATTTTCATGTTTTTCTACTTGTCCGTTTGTTTGTTTGTCTGTTTTTAGTTTGTCTATAGGTCTGTGGCTATGTCTACGTGAATCTGAAAAACGGCTCATCCGAATGCAACCATATTTAATTTTAAGATAGCGTTAGACTTTTATTAATATATAGGTACCTACGCTATTTTTTATCCGGACATCAAGTCCGGTTATCCGAAAATTAAATCACATATGTCACCAAAGTTTCAAAACTTTATAAATTTGTTTGTCTCAAAACATAGAATGACCATACTAGTTACGCACTAGTGTGAACGTTACCATACTAAATGTATGAAACCGATAATCCACCTTTACATGTGTTGTTGTTTCAAGATCGCTTGAAAAATGCAATATAGATATAGATAGTACAGTAGGGCGCATCTACACCATGTTCGCAATAAAACAAAATGTACCTACTAGCTACCATGCATGAGATAATACTAGATACTAGTCTGGTCATTTCTGCGCCCCTACAGGGTCTGCGCCCTGTGCCTGGGCACTGCTGGCACCGCCCTAGTTTCGGCACTGTACAAGTTCGTGATTTTATTTTTTATTTTTTCTAGTTTTTAAAAAGCTCTGTACCTACAGGGTAAAAACGGGATAAAAGGGTCTCATCCTAAGACTCTACTGTCCGTCTGTCTGTTACCAGGTAGTATCTCATGAAGGAAATCTGTATGATATTTTCACACATGATGTCTTTGTGTTGCCGCTAAAACAACAAATAGAACAAGATTCAGATAAGTATTCTATTCAACTTTTGGAAAATAGGTTTTTAGAAATTTCCACAGAATGGGGCTTAAGGTAGATGACATTTACACTGACACTTTACCTAAAACAGACCACACTTAAAGCACACATAAAAAAAATTGTGCCTGTGTGCTGTAGGTGTGGTCTGTTTTAAGTAAAGTGTATCTAAGTGTTATCGTGTATTTTGAGCTTAACAGCTAATCACCTCTTTCTTACCTAAACTTAGTCAAAGCAATAAAAACTTCCTCCGTATAAGGTAGGTTACTGCAATCGGTACATGTTTCCTCGGTCTCACTGTTTCCACAGTTTTGGCTCTCTGTCCGTTGTTTGTTGGCTTCCCAGGCTTCATCGTGGTTCCTTATTGTGTATACTGTACATTGTGTTGATTTACTGGCTTTAGATGCGCAGTACAACTCATATCTGAACCCTAGAATACAAAAAACATTCAAGGTTTTGCGGGATGTTAAGGTGTGGGTTAATTCACAATGTTTTCTTTAGCTAATCAAGCATGCAAGGCCACTATCTCAGTAAAAGGTAATGGTGTAGTCTAAAATGTAGTATTCTTATCCGCAAAAAAGCATGACGGCAATGTAAAAAGTTCCTGTACACATCCCCGTAAGTAAGTAAGCACTGGCATTTATAAGTTCATATCAGAATATATTGAGCGACTGTATTGAGTACCACTGAGTGACGAGACCAAAACCTCTTGATACGTAATTGCTCCTTTAGTACCACCGAAATCGAGCTACTTATATGAAAAAAAATATGTAATTTGTGCCATCAAAAAATGTTAAAAAAAAGTTGAGATTTACCTTTGATATAGTTGCTCCCGTCCAAAATAACGACACTATCTTTTCCCACTAGCTTAATTACTTCAGATTTCAAGTATCCTCGCACCCTCTTCTCCTTCTGAGAGTCCAAATAGAAAGAATTCTTCTCATAACCTAACTTTATAATGGCTTCCGCTTCAGAGACGATTTCCACCTTTTTACTGTGTGAAGACTCAAAAAACTGCTTTAATTCTTGAGCCCTAGTTGTTTTGCCACTCACTGGCGTCCCACAAATTATAATTAAAGGCATTTTTATACGTTTTTGAACATAAAAACAAACTAACCTCTCCAGCTGTTTTAGACAGATGACAGCATTTTTGATGAGAAGACAGTCTTGTCAATGTCAAACTGCCATAAAATGACCACAGAAACAAAATGTTGAAACGCAAGAGGCCATCTGAGAAAAAGTCTTCAAACCCGTCGTTAGATGGCATTACTAACTTGTGAAAAACGTATACTTTTCTATTTGATGAATAAAAAATACATGTTTGTTAATTTAATTTAAATAAAATAAAAATCTTATACAAAAATGTACCTGGGTATACAAAATATCAAAAACAAAAAAATATTTTTTTCCTGGATTCGAACTCGGGACGGCTAAAAATGACTAGTTTTCTTTATGTAAATAGATGTCGCTGTTATAAACTTTCATATTAAAGCTCCGTTTCTGAATCGCGCAAGCGATTTTTTTTCCTCAGTAAGCATAGGACCGATATATTGTTTTAACTAAATGTACTTGCTTCGGCAGTACATATACTAAAATTGGAACGATACAGAGAAGATTAGCATGGCCCCTGCGCAAGGATGACACGCAAAATCGTGAAGCGTTCCACATTTTTTGGACATTTCGGAATTGGATTCAGGATTTTTTTTACCTTTTCCTAGGGTTCCTGGGTTGCGGGCAAAAGGTAGGCTAAACTTTTCCTTTTCTTCAGTGAGTATTTAAAACTGAGAAAAGGAAAACATTGAATCTCAAAAAAATACAACGGTATCGGATAACTAGGACATAGATGATAGGACGCATCTCAGTAACGTCTAACTAAAGCGATCGTTACACCACCCAGCCCACTCACAGTACCTTCTAGGGCATGCAATATCGGAAGGTTTTCAATCTCGGGACGATATCGATATTAAGAGCTCAATCCCGGGATCCCGGGATTGATACGAGATTTTAGATATCGTTAAAAAAAAGCGAATTTAATACAATAAAAAAGTGTTAAATCTAAAATATTTAATATATTTAAGACTCTAGTGGTTTCATTACGTAAATAAGTTACCCCGAGGCAGGCCTCCGTCACTCTATGTACTTGTGCGCTATAATTACCTACCGCCCGGCCGATCGGTCTCGGACCGCCGGCGATCCAAGTTCAGTGCGGTTGTCGCAAGCGAAGCGCGCGTACGTTGTTAAATTTCTCATTAAAGAATACCTAAAATTTTAATTCCATTCGTTCGTACGCGTACCTACAATACAATACGTACGTAATACGTACCTACCTACAAACATTAAAGTTTAAAATAGGTACTTTAGAGATGGTAAGAAATACATACAACACTATATTAAAGTTAAACAATTGTAAATACAATAAATGATTTTCTTAAAATTGTGTTGTTATTTATTTTACTTTGCTTATGTACAACTCAACTATTATATAATTATAGCTGACCCGGCAAACGTCGTTTTGCCTTATAAATTATAGATGGTAGCCGATTCTCAGACCTACTGAATACGCATATAAAATTTGGTAAAAATCCGTCAAGCCGTTTCGGAGGAGTAACGGTAACTAACATTGTGACATGGAAATTTTATATATTAAAAAAAGATACCTACACTCTATGGTACAACCCTGACGCTTGAACTGAGGCGTGAGAAATTCTGAACACAAAGGAATTGCGCTCTTATGAGCTTAGTAGTAACACAGTAGTAAGGCGCGATTTCGAATGCACCAGGTGCGTCGGAAATTTTGTAGGCTATTAAAATGGCGGCTTTCTTCAAGATCAAAGCCGTGCAGCTTCTGTACGTAGTACTATTATTTATTCTGTGCCCGAGGGCCGTCCACCCCATCATTTTGGAAATATGGCGGACAAATAGCCTAAACCCGAAAGTGTCTAAACTTTCGCGCCAAATTCTAGGCGCACCACTAAAATGTTTTTAGCAGAAAAAAATTGCATGCGAGCTTGTATAAAAAATAATTGTCTTAAAAATTGCAATGAATCACGTTACTTTTATTGTTTTAAACATTTTACCAATTCCCTACGCTTCTAAATCTTTACAGATCTCTTCCTCAGGGGTAGACAAATTTGGGTTTAATTTTAATAGTTCTATTCAATCATTCCATGAAGAAAAATATAGCTAAAAACCTTAATTTATACCCAAATAGTAAATTGCTCAAATCTCGATATCGGATCACTCAATCCCGGGATTGTAATATCGAACTTTTGCGTCCGAGATCCCGGGATTACGATACCCCGGGATCCCGGGATTCATGCCCTAGTACCTTCACTTCGTTTTTAGGGTTAAAAGGGTAAAAACGGGACCCTATTACTGAGACTTCGCTGTCTGTCCGTCCGTCCGTCCGTCCGTCCGTCCGTCCGTCCGTCCGTCCGTCCGTCCGTCCGTCCGTCCGTCCGTCCGTCCGTCCGTCCGTCCGTCCGTCTGTCCGTCTGTCCGTCTGTCCGTCTGTCCGTCTGTCCGTCTGTCACCAGGCTGTATCTCATGAACCGTAATAGCTAGACGGTTGAAATATTCACAGAAGATGTATTTCGGTTGCCGCTACAACAACAAATACTAAAAACAAATTAAAACAAATATTTAAGGGGGGCTCCCATACAACAAACGTGTTTCAAAAACATTGAATCGAGTAGGTCATGAAATTCAAAATGGCTGCCCTATCTGTCAAATATACCAGTCTGCCTTCACTTACCAAAGAGTTTCTTAATTATAAGTTTCAGATTGTCTTTGTGCCAAAGTTATTATTTTTTTCTTTTTTTTTCGTGGTGTGGTCGTATGATGGAAGTAAGAATCGAAGCTAAATATGTCACATTTACCTATCAAATTTTAAAATTGGTAAACGATTTTAGGGTTCGGTACCCAATTGTGATAGTGGTACGGAACCCTTCGTGCGCGAGTTTCGCACTTGCCGGGTTTTTTTGTTAATTGTAGACTACGATTTGACGTTTAGGGTCTTTGTATTTGACATTATTTCTTCAGGAAGGTGTGTCAAATCATACTCTACAATTATTAAACGAAGTATAAGTAAGATCGTCTCAAATTCGATTTCTCAAACACAAGCTGCGCCTCGCGGTTTCATTCAAGTTCCAATCCTGCGAGAATATCGGGATTAAAAGTAGCATAATTAGTATAATTAGGAGCTGAAAGCTCCAGCTCTCTGCTTAGGTACTTACCAATTTTTATCGCAATCGGTTTAGTAGTTTTTGCGTAAGTAGGTAGGTATAGGAGTAACAAACATCTCGCTTACTTATAAACAAAAGAAGAAGAATTTGAAGAAGAAATTAAAATTTTTTATTCACAAATAAGTATCTTTACTTTAAAAATAAATATTTTATTTACCTATCTTACAAAAACATTGTAGGTAGGTTAGGTACCTATCTGAAATAGGCATGAGTCTACATAGTAAAAAAAAATAGATACATAATGAAGGCACAATGGGTGCAGGAAGGCACATACAAAATTACGTAGGCACATTTTAGGCCGGATCAGACTTAAAAGGACAAGGAGAGGACTCTAATAATAATTACTCTAATAAGATAATATTGCAACACCTTTGTACTTAAACCAAATTCTTGACAAAATAAATTATCTTTATCTCTTTCTCCATACAAACGTAGTCGACTGTTTCCTCCTTGGATAAAGACATTACAGCAAGTTTGTACCATAAAACATTTAAAAAAATTAGAAAATAAAAAAAATCAAAACGTAGGGGCACGGTCATGGACTCATGGTTGATATAGGACTCATAGAGTGAGATCCCAGAAGTGGCAGACATCACGTATTTTCTGACGAACGAAATGTGGTCGATTGAGTAGTTTTAGTATGTACTAAGAACGCTGGCCTGTTGCGACGGCCAATTCTGAGATCAATTAAACTCAAACTCAATTTTAATGCCTCTTTGGTTAGAAGCGCGAGGGCATTAGGGGGTTAAGGGGATGATGGGCCCCTTGGATTGGTCTGTCTCCTTGAAAAAGGTTTTAAAATAGTTGTCTGGTAAAGTCGAGTAATTATGTTGGAAGCTTTAATGCGACTGTAACGCAATACGGCCGACGGAAAGTGGATGGGAGTATTGGCGACTTATTTTTAAGTACATTAACTAAAATATACGTGAAAATCAGCTCGGAGAATTAACGTGAGGCAAGTAATTTTTTTACGTATCTTGATGACCTGATATCTCAGAATCGGCCGGCGCAGCAGGCTGCATCCGTTCTTAGTACATACTAATTCGACCACATTTCGTTCGTCAGAAAATACGTGATGTCTGCCACTTCTGGGATCTCGGTCTATTATGGCATTAACATATTTTGTCTAATACCTTTTTCAGGGAGAAAACAGTCGACTACGTTTCTAAAGTTTGTATGGAGAAAAGAGTAAGTAGGTAGACTTTCCCCTTAAAGCATAAAATACACGACGACACTGACATTGACACTTAACTAACGCAGACCACACCTACAATACACAAAAAGAAATTCGTACATGGGTGCTGTAGTGTGGTATGTTTTATTAAAGTGTAGTGTTATGTGTATTTTGAGCATAACGCGTGACAAACACACGTCACGCTGATACGCATGTGTATTGTATACTTCGTTTTTTAATTTCAGACTACGATCTGACGTTTTCGTCTTTGTTTTTGACATTTTTTCTACAGAAAGATATGTCTTTAATTAGTAGTCTTTAATTAAAAAATTAAGAAAAGGTAGGACACGCATTTAAAGGTTTAAAAGGCTCTTTGAGATTCTGCAAAGCTTTATGCTTTTTGACCCGTCACAATAACTGTGCACCTCGTCAAAGTTACGGGCGCAACGACGACGGTACCAAAGCTTCAAATTCAAATACACGAACGACACTCAGAGTGAGTGACACTTAGACTAAATCAGGCCACACTATGGCATACTTACCTACTTAAATAAATTCGTGCATGTGTGCTGTTGGTGTAGTCGAGTCTCAGTGTCGTAGTGTATTTGAAGCTCGAAATACACGATGAGACTTAACACTTTACCTAAAACAGACCACACCTACAAGCACACATGCACGGATTTCTTTATGTGTGCTGTGGGTGTGTTCTGTTTCAAGTGTCAGTGTCGTCGTGTATTTTAAGCTTTAAGCTTTAAAGGTCTAGGTAAAAAAAAAATAGAATTGTTATTATTTAAATACTAAAATTCTCTTCCAATCGTCTTAAATGATCAACATTGCCCTCTTGAGTTTCATTATGATTCAAAAAATTATTCTTAAACGCATCAAAACTCCTTTGTGCTGTCGCCATGTTGTTAAAAACTTCTCTTGGCAGTCGATTTTGGGCGGGAATTTTCGGGACCGCCATATTGGATCCGTAACAATGAGGAGGTAGTAAAAAAGGCGGGATATTCAAATTATGATTGTTTATATCCGGTTTAGGAAGCGTTCGGTTTAGAGGAAGATTTAAATTGTTGATATCAGGATGCGTTCTGTACATGCGTTCGTTGGGTAGATTGCGTTCAGTGGGGGGTTTTATCCATTGATTTTGGGGTCGATTTGGGTAGTTGAAGATCCAAAGGCGATCGCCAACGAACATCGGCCTAGGGGCGACAATCCCGAGGCTACTGTAGTACTGTTGAGCTAGGATTTCGACGTCGTTCGTGTATTTTCGCTTCCATTTCGTTCGACGATTTTGAAACCAAATTTTTATCTGAAAAAAAATATTTGATTAGTTTGGTTTGGTTATCTGCGAAATTAACACGTTGAACGCCACGGACACCCGTGAATGACAGCAGTAGGTACCTAAACCCAAGGAGACAGCAGTATTATTTTTTAAATTTAGATTTTGTTTGGTTTTTTAAATGACAGATAAAGGTTTTAAATAATAAAAATCCGCGATTCAAAACGGAGCGGATTCAAAAATTCGTCATGAGGTAAGACTTGTATGCAAAAAGGACGTCATATCTAAAAATTGCTATTATTATGTTTACAATTTTAGGCAAGACTTGTCTTGAAAAAATACAAGTCTTGCCTAATGTCGCTGCTTTATTCTTATAATAGGTTGTGTGGTTCTACCTGTGTCTCGGTAAGTCTGAGTTGTCTGGCCAGCCTGCCTCTAGCGGCCACGGACAGGTACCGGTTCTTCTCGAACTCCGCCTCCAGACTCTTGATCTGCTGAGCGCTGAATGCGGTGCGCGCGCGCTTGCCGCGGGACGCTGACGATCCTTCAGGGAGAAATCATTATTGAATAGGTTGATAGAAGTATTATTTTAAAACGAGGTATTTAGGTACCGCCATATTTGTTAACAACCATTTTAGTTATAAGTTATCTATATCTATAAAATGCTTTGTTCTGACTGACCGACTGATCAACACACACAGCCTAAACCGCTGATAGTAGAGAGCTGAAATTTGGAGAGTGTGTTATTAACATAATGTAGGCATCCGAAAAGAAAGGGTTTTTGAAAATTTCCACGGGAACGTGACTTATGCGGGTAAAACCACGGGCCACAGCTAGTTATTAAATTAGTTCAATATTTTATAGTCAGCAAAATAATCAAACTATTCTATGAATGAATAAATAAATAAATATACAGGACATTACACACATCTCCACCTAGCCTCAAACTAACTAGGCTTGTACTATGGGTACTAGACAACGGATACAGATACTACATAATTATACTTTTATGTAGTATATTCGTTGTCGGACGTTGCGAGTTGAGAAATAAATAGGTAAAACTATTACATACAATATAATATATGCAAAAGACCGGTTTTATTCTGCTATTATACTAACTAGCAGTTCTATCGTCTTAGTTAAGTCTCATGGTGTAACAGTGCTGTCGTCTTACATTGAGTTTGCATCCTAAAAAAGTCTACGTAAGTATATATGAAAATTAATATTCAGTTTTCATTCATTCTTTCCTTATACCTACTACGTTGTTTGACACACGACGGGACACCGGATGATCTAATGTTCTAATTAATTCTACTCCAAAACGTAAAAATGATAAATTACAAAACGCATCCCATTCTTCTGAAAGTTCACCAAGACACCCGTTCGAATTTCAAATATTCTCAACGCACAAATAAATCACCGAAAGTTTAGACGCGTTCAAATTATTTAAAAAACATAAAAAACCGAGCGCCACTTCACGCCTTCCCGGACCATTTGAACTCACGCCATGAACGCGACTTATTTTTGGCACCAATTAAGTTATACCGTTGCTCGTTTAAAATGACAGACATTTATTTAGTATCATTCTTAATGGCTTCATATTTCAATCTACCACATTATTTCAAATAAAAATATTTTGAACTCATATATTTTATGTTGCAATTATAATTTCGAAGGCAACTACATATTCGCGTTTAAATTTGTATTTAATGTACCCATTGGACATAGTAAATAGCAGATACCTAAAGAAACTCATATAGTTTCCTACAATATATCTCATTAACGAGCAATTGGCGAAAATATATCGTTTAATTTAATTTATTTATGATCTGCCAACGCTGCAGTGTGATTCTGTCCGCCATCGCCGTTCGAAATCTCAAATTAGCCGTTTCAATTGGTTTCCTACGCACACACG
This sequence comes from Idaea biselata, assembly GCA_958496205.1. NCBI lineage: Eukaryota > Metazoa > Arthropoda > Insecta > Lepidoptera > Geometridae > Idaea > Idaea biselata. Next base: position 51,991,277 of record OY292394.1, on the reverse strand, counting down.
CTCGCACTGATGGCTCATTTTCTAAATTCGAAACGAAATGATAAATCTTTGCCGTCAGGAGTCTCGTTAGCTAAATCTTTCTGCCCCATAATTATTCAACGTTCAAAAAAAAAGATAAACATGAAAAGAAAATGTGTCCCGAATGAAATTTAGTAAGTGGCCGGAGCTCATTAAAAAGCTGTAAAATCCTGTAGCGGATACGAATATTCTGAAACGACCGATTCTGTCAACGGATTACCAATTTAAAATAGTTATTTCTAAATCGATTCTTAGACGAAATTGTTCTCTAATACGTCAGTTTAAGAGTCTATTAAGATTTTTGTGTTGTTTCCGTTTTATTTGGTGGAATGGTGCGAGAGACAAAGCCGTGCACCGTTGACAAGTGACGATAAATTGACATTAATTGTTTTACAACTGTCAAAGAGGTTGTGTCGGTTGTTTTCTCGGATCATAGGATTATTTTGGACGCTAATTGATTTAGTTACAACATAATTGCGTTTGATTTGATTTAGATACTGTCGCGACTCGCGACGGTTTAATCTGTTTGCGTTATTGCAAGTGACAATGTTTCAAATGATTAGATTCAATTAAATAAGTCGATTCTGTTTCAGTTTTTGATCACCTATGTCAAATGCTTATTGTTTTTGGCTTTGCCTTACCAACAAATTTAATTTAAATCTCTGGTAATTTCAGACTATAATCTGACGTAGGTATTAGTTCTTTGTATTTGACATTTTTTCTTCGCAGGAAGATACGTCAAATCGTAGTCTACAATTAAGTTCCGTGTTCCGTTTTTTGCCATTTGGCTACGGAACCCTAAAAACGAAGTATAGTACCTACCATCAAGAACAACATTATGTTTTTTAACATTAAAATTAAGTTATTATTTCTAAAACTTATGTTCGTACAAAAGGGGCTTTATTTTGCGCCAACTACCTATATAAGTATACTATAGCAGCGTCCCGCGGTTTCACCCGCGTGAGTCTCGATTCCGCGGGATTTGCCGAAAACCCTTTCTTAGTGGATGCCTAGACACCACAAAAGAACACACTCTTCAGATTTCATTGGTCTAGGACCAGCGGTTTGGGCTCTGCGTTGATATATAGATAAGTCAGGACTTTGAATTTTAAATATATAGATGGCTGACTACTTGCCGGACAATCGTCTCACGCAAGTCTAAGGAAAGTTCTATTGATCAGTAGAATAAGGCCCTAGTCGAGAAATGTATACCTAAATCAACTATTTATATTATATTTTTTACATCTAAAATTGTAGACTAAATACCTTTCGTAAACTAAATAGGTACCACAATAATGTGGTCTGTGGGCAGTCAACGTGTTAAACATGTAAGGTGGGATGGGGCTTTCCAATTTTATTAGTCAATTGATGCAGAAAGTTGTTAATCATACCTAATACGAATTACCGGGTTCAAATAATAAAATAAAATGAAATAAACGTTTATTATACTGTTTCAACTTACTAAACATTATTTTCGTTTATCTGTAGGTGCGTGAATCAACTTTTAAAGTACCTACTCCTTTCATGTCCTCGATATTAAGGTACCTATAAAATTTGTATTTAAGTATAATTTCTTATTTTTTTTATACACACAAATAATCAGATGTTTTATTAACATATGCCAGTTTAAATCATCTTCAAAATTGAATCTAGATTTACGAAATTTTTTGGTAACGCAGTGGATGAAAAGCAGCTTTCCTACTAAAAATACGTGTCCCCAAGCCTAGTTGACAAAACAAATTATGAAAATTCTTCAAAAATTTTGAAGAATATACTGTCTTTTCATATAGGTAGGTTTTACATTTAGATTGAAATTAGCTTAATTTTACAATGCGATCTAGATTATAAGTTTTAAATTAAGTAGATCTACTTACTTAATTTAAAACTTATAATCTAGATTAAGTATGTTTTTAGTTTGCTTTCCTCTATTATTTATTATTTATTTATTTTCTTTATTAACATGGAATCAACAGCTCTGCTCTAATTTGGAAACAGTTTGTCTTGCGACATAGGCCTCCTCTTAAGATTTCCATACTACTCTATCTTTGGCTACTCGTATCCATTTTGGTCCAGCCACCTTTTTTATGACATAAAAAAAGGGTTCAAATAAATGATTACTATAATAATTATTAACCTACACAGTTCAACGAGGACATACTTCCGTAAAAACTTTTAATTCAAAATATCTAATTCAATCTATCTAATAATTGTTGATTATTACAAACTTAGAACTTTTATTTGTGTATGGTTTGTAGGTGCCATTGTTTTCTACATTTTGGTGTAGTTTTAAGACAAAAACCTCCTATTGGTGCAAAGCCTTATCAAATTTTAGACAAAAAATTACTGTTTTGGCTAAAATGTCGATAGGCTTCAATACGTTTCGACATATTTGTCTGGAAACTGCACTAAAATGTCATAAACAATGTCGATTACGATCCACACACAAAAAAAAGTTCAACAACATTCCGTCATGAAATTTTCGATGAACCCGACATGGATTTTGAGTTTAGCGGCCATAGGGCTCATAACGAAACATGTATTCAGTGGACCCCGCACTAGGCTAAAGCCGCGGTTCCATTGGGCAAGTCTTGCGTGTAACATGTAACCAAACCATAGCAACCAACCGTGCAATATTTTTAACGCCCTCTGTGGCGCGTTGCGGGAAGGCCCGACTGCAATGCAGAAGGTTGCGGGTTCGATTTCCGCCGGGTGCAAGTATTTATCCTTAAAAATTAATATTTGTATCTGGTCTAGGTCTTTTATATTATGTACTTATGTATTTACAAAAAAAAGTACCTATATTAAGCAGTTATTTGTTTGTTTGTGTCGAGAGCTCAGTACTTAGGTGTCTAACTGCCGCTCAGAGACGTTTAATGGTTACCTACTTAAACTATCTTAGGTAAAGATTTTGTTTGTGAAATCTTTACTTAGTGATAGTTTAATTACCATTAAATGTATTTTTTGGGTTTCTTACCGCCCCCCTTTAGGCCTCCAGCGCCCACAAGGGGACGTTATCGCCCCCCCTTTGGGAACCCCCCCTAAACGGACGTGCGGACCTGTAAAACGGACGTTCTATCTAGTGTACGCGCCCTTACGCGATTAAAACCGCAAAATGAGTATTAATGTCGACTTCCTCATTCTCCTAGGGAAAGTCCTATTTTTAATGTAAATAATGTTAAAATAAACAAATAAACGTATAGGTTACCTATCTATATGTTTATTTGTTTATTTCCGTGACTAAATTACAATTATAATATTACCTTATATTATTATTAATTGGTTTAGGTTCGAGCCTTTCTTTTACATGGTTAGTTAGTTAGTTAGTTGGCTAGTTTAGTTAGTAGCCTTTCTTTTACGTAGTTAGTTAGTTAGCTAGTTTGGTTAGTAGTCTTTCTTTTACATAGTTAGTTAATTGGCCACTTGGATCGGTCTGTCTTCTTGTAAAAAGTTTTAAAATAGTTGTCTGGTGGACATATACCTACATATAAAAATGGAGCATCAGAATTTACGTAAAGTCGAGTAATTATTTTGGGAGCTTTAAAGCGACTGCAAAGCAATACGGCCGACGGAAAGTGTACGGGAGTATTGGCGACTTAATTTTAAGTACATTAGGTACCTACCTAAAATATACGTAAAAATCAGCGCGGAGAATTAACGTGAGGTGAGTAATTTTTTTATGTATCTTGATGACCTGATATCTCAGAATTGGCCGTCGCAGCAGGCTAGCAAGTAGGCATGCGTTCTTAGTACATACTAAGACTACTCAATCGACCACATTTAGTACGTCAGAAAATACGTGAAGTCTGCCACTTCTGGGATCTCGGTCTATTTATCTAGGGAGGAAAATGTAAACTACGTTTGTATGGAGAAAGAGAATGGAGTTAGAGGTTATTGAGCTATTTATTACATCTCAACATTAACATTTAGCACCTTTTAGACAAAAAACTGGCCAAGTGTGAGTGGGACTCGCGCACGAAAGGTTCCGTACATTTTTGAATTGAATGAAAGGAAAATTTTATTGCGATTAACGGTTTATGACGTATTAAAAAAAAACTACTAGCTAGATCTCGTTCAAACCAATTTTCGTTGGAAGTTTGCATGGTAATGTACAACATATATTTTTTTTAGTTTTATCATTCTCTTATTTTAGAAGTTACAAATTTTACCACTTTGGAAGTGTCTCTCGGGCAAACTATTCAGATTAGAAAAAAATGATATTAGATACCTCAACATCATTTTTGAAGACCTATCCATAGATACCCCACACATATAGATGAAAGATGTACCTATGTATGGAAAACCCCAAAAATGTATTGTTATTTTTTCTATTTTTGTGTGAAAATCTTAATGCGGTTCACCGAATACATCTACTTACAGAGTTTCAACAGTATAGCTTTTATAGTTTCGGAAAAAAGTGGCTGTGACATACGGACGGACAGACAGACAGACAAACATGACGAATCTATAAGGGTTCCGTTTTTTGCCATTTGGCTACGGAACCCTAAAAAGATAAATGTCCTCTAAAATATGCTAAAGCATAATAAGAAGATTTTGTGATGAAGCTACATAACACCAAAATGTAAGAAACAATGTCATCTAGAAACGCTTTGGACGAAAATATTCAAAAACATTGCGTCAGAAAATAATCAACAATTTTTGATGAATCTTATCCAATAGGGATTTTCAGTTTAGGTCTTATAAACCCTATAAGACTTAACTGTCTACCTTAATAAAATGTTAAATAAGTATAACATGATGAGATAATGCGATAAAATATAGGTAGGGTTAATATTATCTTATTTAATTTATTATACTTAGGTACAAAAGACCTTGATTTAGGTACCTCCTACATATAAAAAAAACGTATTTAGACTCCTAAATTATGGTGTGTATTCAAAGAAATTGAAATATGCATGAAACTTTCTGGGGTAGGTCTTTTTTTATAAAAAAATAATTCAAATGCATTGTTTTCTTAAAAAAATCAACTGTCAGGTACAGTTGATAATCACTATTCTTCACTTCAAAATTGGTGTCAGTCGTCAAGCTTTCAGGGTCAACTGTTTCCGAACAGTTGCTCAAGCCATCCTCATCTGACTCTGACGAAGGGGTTTCCAAAGAGAGCCCAGTTTACACGAATACTCGTGTAAACTGGGTTTCGCGGTTCCACTTAGTTCGAAGAAAAATGTACCTATAAGTGCTCTTTATTTTATTGTAATTTATTTTTGGTGAGAACAATAAAGCGTTCTATCTATCTATCTATCTATTATTAATTCACAAACAAAAATAGCTCCTAATATATAAATATTTTTAATCAACCTACCTGACAGCTGATAATCACTGGTCTTCGCTTCAAAACTGGTGTCTGCCGTCGAGCTTTCAACGTCAACTGTCTCCGAACAGTTGCTCAAGCCATCCTCATCTGACTCTATACTCGTGTAAACTGGACTGTCTTTGGAAACCCCTTCGTTTCGCGGCTCAACTTTATCTGCCAGTAGATTCTCTATCGAGAACGGTAGCTTAGTCTCTGGTTTACTTCTCACTTCACTGTCTATGTCCATTTTTTCACTATCCATTGTTTAAGGAGCACTGTTTTTTTTTGTTAGAATCACTTAATTTGTGTTGGGTACCTATTTAGGTAATTTTGTTTTTTGTTTGTTATCTAAAAAAAGATACCTAGGTTTCACTTTTTATTTGAGTATATTTTTATTTTGTATTTTTGTAATCACTTTTTTCAGTAGCTGTACTTATTTATTCTTAATAATGTCTCTTTGTAGGTACCTAGGTACTTAAAAAGTAGGTAATCTTTATGACTTTTATTAATTTTAGTTCTGAGTATTTAATTTTATCATTAATAACCACTTTTATTAAATTTATTTTGTTCCAATATTTATTTGTTATTAATTTTCGTGACCACTTGTCTTTATTCCTTGAACTTTCCACGAAGGAGTGTTCCGTAGGATCTGCGTAAAGTCGAATGCAGTCAAAACACGTTAATTTCGAACTAATTTGAGACTTAGCGATGCGTTTTTGTCAATTGTCCCGCTGAAACGTCGAGATCTGAATGTAAACTATCGCTGCTAAGAAACATGTCACTTTGGAAAAAAATTCACCACGGATATACGTCTTATTGATGTAGATATAGAGTCGAAAATACAATGGTTATGTCATTTATCACGTGTGCCAGAATCGAAATGAAGACAAACGGTTTCGGCTAATGGGCGTCTTTTCACTTGACAATTTTCTCAAAGTTCCTTTGAGAAATTCGATGTGGTGTGCGAAATTCAACTCTCTACGGTTGAGATAGGGTTTGTTTTGGAGAGAGTGATATTAAACGATGCAAATAGCTCTAGCAGTCACTATAATTAGACGTTGGCCAATGAGAGAAGTGGGCGTGTCCGGCGGATGCTCAGGCGCAAGTTTCTGAACTGCGATACGGACGTTAGTGAACGGGAGCGTGGCATTTGTGATCGATTTCTCAGTGATGGGGCGTTTTAATTTCTTCATCGGAAGTGAAATTTGAAGTCGAAGGTATATTTGACCTACCTAGTATTATTTATGTATAATTTTGTATTATTTTTATCTTTGTTTTTTTTGTACCTATAGTGCAGTGATTGATTATGTTCTCAAAATAAAATTTTATTCATTCATTCATTCATTTATTTTGGTAAGTAAATTGAATTGAAAATACTATAATGACGTTGAAATTGTAGCTCGTACCTATTTGAGCTGCCTAGAGCCGGGTTCACACAGCGAGCGAAGCGGAGGAGTCTTTAATGTGTCAGTTTAACATATAATGATCGATGAATTTAATGTCTTTAATTCATGTACAACTGTGTGCGTCCCTCGGTTTCACCCGCGTAAGTCCTGATCCCGTTGGAATATCGGGATTAAAAGTAAGTAACTGTGTTACTCAGTGTATAAATAAAATGCAGCGCAATTTGACTTTAACTCTTGGTTTATTGAAATAATATAAAAAGTACAACAGCTTCTTTGAAGATCAAAACGGAAGAGAGAGTGTTGCCATAATAAACTTAAAATTAATACCAACATCAATGTTGCCAGCTTATTACATATAGCATTTTAGTAGAAAATTACATTTTCATAATAATGTTCAGATTTAACTGAACATAGTTGGCCCCAAAGGGAAATGAAAACAGTAAAAAATGAAATAATTAACAAAGTGTAGATTCAAATGTGACTATCTAGATGCTGGCGTTAAATTCTTTAAGAATTAATAGGCATAATTTTTAATAAGAAACCTGAAATGGTTTTAAACGAGAAACTAAAAACTAGGTATTACTTTTACTTTTAACAAACCTTAAATACAAAAACAGCAAGTAAACTTTCTTTCTAGAGACTATAAGTCTGTATTTTTAAAACTAAAATTAATTAATAGGTAGAGGGCTTAGTTTTCTATAAGACCTTGTATAAGTTTTATTACCAATCCTGATCTCAGCCACTCTTACCTTACCGTCAGAGCCAGGAAAAACCTTTACAATACGACCCATCGGCCATTTAAGTGGAACAGTATTATCTGATCTTACAATAACTAGATCTCCTACTTTTAAATTAGGATGAGCCTCAACCCACTTAGGCCTACTCTGAAGCTGAGTAAGATAGTCTCTTGACCAAGCCTTCCAAAAATCCTGTTTTAATTTGGTTAATACATTCCAAAATTTTAAACGGTTTACATTTTCATCTGTGAGATCTAATTCAGGATAGCTTGTCATTGCTTGGCCAATGAGGAAGTGGCCTGGGGTCAGGTAGTTGGTGTCAGAAATATCTGAAGACATAGGAAGCAGAGGGCGCGAGTTGAGAATGGCTTCTATTTCAGTAATAACCGTGTTGAGACCTTCATAGGTAAGACATAGATTGCCTACTATTCTCTTTAAATGAAACTTCAAGCTCTTGACCCCTGCCTCCCATAATCCTCCGAACTCCGGAGAGTAACTGGGAATAAATTTGAATTGGATACATTTTTCCAAACAATAATTAATAACTGCATCTTTGTGCATTTTGGAATTGAATAGCTCATATAATACTTTTAAAGTGTTTGAAGCACCCTTGAATGTAGTGGCATTGTCACAAAAAATACAATTAGGCAAGCCACGTCTCGCAATGAAGCGTTTGAGACATGCCAAGAATGCCTCTGTAGAGAGGTCGGTAACCAGTTCAACATGAATTGCTTTTGTGACAAAACAAATAAATAGTGCCACATAAGTCTTTGACACTATTGGGTTGCGAATTCTAGCAACTTTTATGCTGAATGGGCCACAAAAATCCAAACCTACGGTCTGAAATGGTCTAGTTGCCATCAACCTTTCTTTAGGGAGAGACCCCATCAGTTGCTTGGCAGCTGTAGCCTTTAGACGGTGACATGTGACACACTTATGGACCACCTTTTTGACTTCTCTAATACCACTAATCAAATAATATTTTTGAGAGAGAGAGCTAAGAACTAACTTAGGCCCTGCATGGAGAAGACGCAAGTGCTCTCTCTCAACAAGCATTGAAGCAATACAAGATGTTTTTGGTATTATTACTGGGTGTTTTTTGTCATAAGACATATTTGTGGCATTTTGAAGGCGACCACCTACTCTTAAAATGTTACTTTCATCTAAAAAGGGATGTAAGTTAGCTAAACCAGACTTGATAGTCTTGCTTTTAAACAAGGATTGTATCTCAGAAGATAAATGTTTAATTTGAGCAGCACGAATAATTATATTAAGTGAATTATCTAAATCTTTTGGGCATAATGGACCAAAGGCCTTTCCATTTTTATTAACACAGTTATTTTTAAATCTTAATAAGAGAGCCACTATCTTTTGTAGTTTGTAGAGACTTGAATATTTTTCAAAAAGGCTGGAATCAGTACTTTCTGTATAACAGACATTGGCTGTCTCTACATTATTATTATCAAAAAGGCTGGAATCAGTACTTTCTGTATAACAGACATTGGCTGTCTCTACATTATTAGAGGGAATAGGAAATTGAAATTCAGTGTGTGAGTGAGTGAACTCTATATCTGCCAAATAAGCAGGCCCAAACCACCATAATTTGCATGATTTTAGTTTTTGTGGATCAGAGCCTCGAGATAACAAATCGGCTGGATTATCTGCAGACCTAACATAAAACCACTCAAAGACCTTTGTAATGTCATGTATTTGTTTGATTCGTCTTGACACATACACGTCGCGAATGAGTTTGGTTGAAGTCAGCCATGCCAACACAATTTGTGAGTCGCTGTATAAGTGAACCGACAAGGAGAATCTTGTCTTCAAAATGTCAAAGACCCTACCTGCCAGCTGAGCCAAGAGAACCGCACTGTTGAGTTCGAGTTTGGGAATAGTCAATGTTTTGCCCATAGGGGCAACCCTTGACTTTGAACAAAGCAAGTTAACATAGACCTTCGAATTTTGCTCATCCACAACCCTCAGATACAGACAACAACCAAATGCTTTGATTGAGGCATCTGCATAGCCCACCAATTGTATGTTGGTGAAGCTATTGTGTGATAAGCATCTTGGCACAGAGATGGTTCCCATCATGCTTAAGTTGTACATAAACTTCCTCCAGTACTCAAGTTGAGCAGGCGGCAGCACGGTGTCCCATCCAATTTTGATTGCCCAAAGCTCTTGCATAAATAGCTTTGCAACTACTATAATTGGTCCGATTAATCCCAAAGGGTCGAACATTTTACCAATGTAACTAAGGATGCTCCTTTTAGTTTGCAAATCCTTTTTTAAACAATCAGGACTTGTGAAAGTGAACTGATCGGGTAAGATATCATATTTTAAACCAAGAGTTTTAATAATATTATTTTTACTGATATCTATTTCCTCAAAATACTTGTGCTCACTTGGGATGTCATTCAAAACCTCCGGGACATTTGAGCACCACTTGTGCAAAGTAAAACTGCCCTTGCTTAACAGCTCTATTAACTGCCTTTTTAATTCATAAAGTTGGCTACAATCATCTGTTCCGCACAACACATCGTCAGTGTAGGTATTGGAACGCATAGCTTGAGCTGCAAGTGGATAGGTTTCACCGTATCTCTGTGCCAGTTCAATGAGACACCTTGTTGCTAGGTAAGTGGAAGCCTTCAGACCATATGTGACCGTCTGGAGCTGCAAACAACTAATAGGACTGCTTGGATCGTCTCTCCATAATATATTTTGAAGAGAAAGTTGATGTTTATTAATGTGAATCCCTCTAAACATCTTTGATACATCACATATCAATGTATAAATATAGGTCCTAAATAGGACAAGAATATCAAAAAGTTCGCTTTGAACAATTGGACCATTCAACATAACGTCATTAAGGGAAAGTTTATTTTTTGACTTCATGCTGCCGTTAAAAACAACTCTAAGTTTTGTTGTTTTACTATTCTCATTGACAACAGCATGATGTGGGAGAAAATATACAGGCCCGTTTTGTATATCATAAGTACCAATATCTACTATCTTGGCATGACCCAAAGCTAAAAACTCATCAATGAATTTTTTATATAACTTAAAATAATTTGCATCACTTTTTAATTTTCTCTCCAGTGCGAGGAATCTTAGTAGTGCTATTGAAAAAGAATCTCCAAGTTCTAAGTTATTTAAATCAGTTACAAGAGGCATATCTACAAAAAACTTGTTGTTTTTAATCTGTACCGACTTTTGGAAAATATTTTCTGTCTTTTGTAACTCAGCTGTAACCTTGTTTTCCTTTTCAAGAGGCTCAGGGATTCTTTCACTCAACCAAAACTGTTCCATTACACTCTCTAATTTTTCATGATCACAGATAGCAAAATTTGAAACTAGAGTTTTATTGTCACTGTGCAAGTTAGACACAGTCCCTCCAACAACATAACCAAACAAAGTATTTTGCAACACAGGACCATTTACCAGTTTTATTTGGCCATCCAACAAAATATTAAAATACATGTCAGCCCCTAACAGAAGTGAAATATCTGTGGGTACATTAAACTTATCATCTGATAAATGAATCCCTTTTGGCAAGTTATAACTATTTAGATCAAAATGTTGTTGAGGCAACCGTGTAGTTATGGTATCTATAATATTACATTTAACATGAAATTGCATGTCCTGCACTGGAGAGTGAAGCGCAATGTCCACATACTTATTTATTTTGTTATTTTGGTTGCCAATACCAATAATATTAGTAGATTGGGTGATGATAGGGTTTAAGGATAGCCTTTTTACCAACGAATAAGTTATGAATGAGGCTTGACTGCCGCTGTCAAGCAATGCCCTAACAAGCAGTTCATGTCCTCTAATATCAAACAATTTAACTTTAATTGTAGGTAATAATACCTGTGTAGAGGAGCTGCTTGTGTGAAGAGCAATCGTTTGCTCTTGATCTGCATTGCTATGCAACAGTGTATTGTGGCCTGAATTTTTACAAATTTTACATTTAAAATGGAACCTGCAGCGCCCCCTATGTTCATTGAGACAAACTGTACAAAGTTTGTGATCGTCAACAAATTTAATTCGAACAACATCAGCAGCTGTTTTAAACTTTGGGCAATTAAACAATAAATGGTCCACTTTATCACAATATTTGCAAACTTTACCAGAACTAAGTCTGGCGGCAACATTGGTTACCTTATAAGGTCTTTTGGAGATGCTCTCATGAGCAGTTTTGTCTCCACTTTCTTCAAGCGCATTGGCGCGTTTCTCTAAAAAGTTAATAAACTCAACTAATGTGGGTAATGGTTCGGGATCCCTTTCTAACTGGAATGCCCGGTTGGTGTATTGATCCAACTTTTTTGTTAAAATGCAAATAAGCAACATGTCCCATTCTTCGATGGGCTGTTTTAAGTTTTTAAGAGCATAAACTTGTTGCTGCACTTCCGATATAAATGATCTTAAAGAGGCCGCAGTACCCCGTTGCATAGATGGCATTTCTAAAATTATGTTTATGTGATTGCTTATCAAGCGTGCCTTATTATCATATCTTTTCTTTAATAAATCAATGGCTTCCTTGTACGACTCATTTACAAGTGGTAAATTTACAATTACAGCTAGTGCTTCTTCGGATAAATACTTTCTTAAATAAAATAATTTTTGTACATCAGAAAGTAAGTTATTGTTATGAAAAACAGCGTTGAACAAGTCCATAAATGGGATATACTTGGTAAAATCCCTGCCAGAAAATACCAGAATCTCAATATTGGGCAATTTGGAAGATGCTACATTTGGACATTTAGATACTTCAGATTCTGTTAATTTTTTCAAGCTTGAATCAAGTTTTGATATGATGTGATAATACTTTTCTTCCATTTGCTCAATACTTTCAGGATCCCCGGGATCAAGAGACAAGATATCTAACTGCACAGTTTCATAGCTACGCATTGTACCAAGTAATTTATCTTTTCGCGCTTTTAACATTTCCACTGAAGAAGAGGTTAGGTTTATGGGATCGTTGACGAAGTTTTCTATTCTAGTCACAGTACCTTTGAGCTGTCCACGTTCTAAACGCAACTTTTTCAAGCTGGCTTCCATTGCTTACCAAGTTTGGTAAACAATCCGTACACTACAATCCTTTGGACGCAAACCGCACACAAAACGATAGGTATCGCTGTTTATTATGACCGCACTAAGCCGCCCCACTTTATTTTCGTAACGCACTTGATTTATATATATTTTCGCACTCCGCAATGATATTCACTATTATATATAACCGCAATATGCAACGAAACTCGACGTAAATCGTTTTAATTACGTAGATTTAAACATATTTGCAAATGTAAACAAACGAAGCCGGCCGGTCACTACGATGGATGACAGTGACAGCTGTCAATGTCAACTCGGCCCGGAAGATGGCCGTCTCACGCGCAATGTCGCCAACCTGACGAACGCACCTCCGGTTATGGCCGCCACACAGCGAAATCTGCCCGTTCACCTTGCGAAAGTTTTCTCAAATCACCCTCGCTTCAAAAATTAATCGTCTGCATAAAAATACAGATTGAAGTAGGTTTTTCTTCGATAATCTTGTAGATTGTACTCCACTGATGCTCCGTAGCTCCTTTGCCGTTGATAATATGCAAAATTTCGCATAAATTTCGCAACACTTGGCGGCCCGCGCGAGCCCCGGCAACCGAAGTCACTCACACAAAACCGCGGAAAACTTACGAAAGCACCGAATTTACACTGTTTTCTTCTCGAAGGACCAAGCGACAGCATGTATAAATAAAATGCAGCGCAATTTGACTTTAACTCTTGGTTTATTGAAATAATTTAAAAAGTACAACAGCTTCTTTGAAGATCAAAACGGAAGAGAGAGTGTTGCCATAATAAACTTAAAATTAATACCAACATCAATGTTGCCAGCTTATTACATATAGCATTTTAGTAGAAAATTACATTTTCATAATAATGTTCAGATTTAACTGAACACTCAGGGTGAATGCTATTTTTACCGTGTGCTTGTCCGAATAAATCTTTTCTTTTTATTCGATTATTCCATTAGGTTAAGGTAGTTTGCCCCTTTGCCTAACGTTCGTGAAGATCCATGTCGGTTATCAAATTAGGATTTATTCTAGACGTATAGTGATATATGAATTGTCTCATTAATCCTGATAATTATTTAGTTAGTCGGTATAATTGGGCTTGTCATGTGGTGCTGGCGTGCTGGTTAATTGGCTTCTTATGTTTATTGACTAGTAGTGTTCTATGGTTTTCCTTAGATAATATAATATTCTTTCTATTTGTTATGACGGCTTCCGGCGGATGAGTTTGTTAAATAGTAGGTAGCTTATGCGCCGATGTCTAAAGCCCTGTCTTATGTACAGGGCTATCATCAGAGAAGTCATCATTGACCATACCTACTGTAAATAGATTTGGCAATATCTTTATGGCCAGCCGCCTGCTTGACTCCAACCCTCCAAGGGCCAAGTAGTTTACACTACTTGGCCCTTGGAGGGTTGGGGGGGGTTGCACGATCTGTCTAAAACCCTTACGGTTGCTCCTCGGAGTGGTCTGGCGGTACAGCGGACCCCTTTCTGCATACACAAAGTGGTCATAGTCGGGGGCGCTATAATAACAAATATAAAAAAAGGTTTTAGTTTACGATTTTAAACTTACGTGGTTGTTTTCACTACAAATATTATTATACAACGGGGTATTTCCCATGTTTAAACCCGTTGTATAATAATATTTGTAGGTTTTAGTTGTCCGGGATCCCCAGATCCCTTAATCGCCTTTTACGACACCCACGGGAATAGATGGAGTAACCCTATTCTATGCCGAGGGGATACACGTCTTACTAAGGAAAATTAACATTATGGTAGTGACGTAACTATTAGGTACTCTAGAAGGGTTTTCCGTGCATCTGTCATGTCCTTGTTATCCTGTAGGTATGATATTATTTACAGTGAAGGACAACTAATTAGGCCAAAGTAGAAAGGTAGGTAGGTACTACCTATATCTTCTTCTATCTTTTATCTATTATTATAATCCATGGACATGATTGTTAACTGCTCCTGATCAAATTACAGATATCTGTATTATGACGATTGTAATATAAAACATGATAAAAAAAAAATTTGAAAAAAAACCCCCATGATTTTCTTGTGGTTTCTTCTCATCGGAGGGCGCGTTCCGAAACCATAGTAAAATAAAATCTCGACGTTTCAAAACGTACGTATGTGTGTATAATATACGTTCTAAATGAATAAATGAATTTTGAGTTTTGAGTTTTTAAAAAGCGGACGAGTTTGTTTGTTTGAACGCGCTAATATCAGGAGCCGCTGGTCCGATTTGAAAAAATATTTTAGTGTTGGATAGTCCATTTATAAAGGAAAGCTATAAGCTACTTTTGATTTCGATATTTCCATGGGATCGGGACTTACGCGGGAAAAACCGCGGGATGCAGCTAGTACCTAATAATTGGCCTTTTCATCTATTTTTTTTAGATGATTTATACTTACAGCGAGCGCAAGCAACTTTTAATCCATGCTATTTACGGCATTGTAGTGCCCGGGTCATTGTTAGGGTGAGTAGGCTTGCCTGCCCAGCACCTATACCACCCCCCAGCCTAGTCAGCCATGCCCACAGGAAAGAACAGTGACAGGGACTTACTCGGGTGAAACCGCGGGACGCAGCTAATAGTCTATGTATATATAAGCTGAACCGATTCGGCTGAAAATTGGAGCAGGGCCAGGCAGAAGGTTTTTGAAAATAAAGGCAATTGTACCTACTTAATGTTTTGAATAAGCACCTACCTACCTACCTACTTCGTATTTTTTATTTTTAAATTGGGAGATTTACTAGAAATACTATTAAGGGAAAAAATCATCTTCAAAAATTTTCTCGCAGCGAGGATTGAACTTGCGTTTTCGCCGCGAGGGAATTTTTGAAGATGAACTTGTCTGCTTTTGAAAAAATGCTTTTCAAAATATTAGTAAAGTACCCAACGAGACTCGGGCTTTTTAAAACCATTTTTTCAAAAGCAGTATTTCCTAAGTGTGCTTAGGTACTCATTAATAAACGTGGAGTAAGGTCGGAATAATTTTAAGTAGGCACCACTTTTTGTTACTGTCTATCAACTTTGAAAGTTCTTGTCACGGAAAAAGACAAAGCATGTTCTCACTACTTCGTCCTTACCTACTCCACGTTTATTAATAAGGCTATAAGAATATTTCTATTTAATCAATATTTTGTTTGTAGTCTAGGAGGGGGAAGTTGGTCATCTTATCTCATTAGTACCAAGTGGAGACTTATATGGTGGAAAGAGTAGTAAAAGTTATGCTAAAAAAAGTCGGTCAGCCTCGAGTCAGCGTGGGCCCGTCTGAACTCAACCCGTTTTTAGGGGATCAATCGGGCCTGGGAACTTACCTCATCGAGTACCAAGTTGGGACTAATATGGTAGAAAGTAGACTAAAAGTTATGCCTAAAAAACTCGGTCAGCCTCGAGTCAGCCTGGGCCCGTCCCTACCCCGATTGATCCCCTAAAAACGGGCTGAGTTCAGACGGGCCCAGGCTGACTCGAGGCTGACCGACTTTTTTTAGCATAACTTTTACTACTCTTTCTACCATATTAGTCCCAACTTGGTACTCGATGAGGTAAGTTCCCAGGCCCGATTGCTCCCCTAAAAACGGGCTGAGCTCAGACGGGCCCAGGCTGAATCGCGGCCGGCTGACCGAGTTTTTTAAGCATAACTTTTACTACTCTTTCCACCATATAAGTCTCCACTTGGTACCAATGAGGTAAAATAACCAACTTCCCTCTCCTAATCTACTAGTACAAACTGGCTCTGTAATCCTGTGAAACTATCCTGACATATTAAGATCGTAGGCAACTCACCAACGTGCGAGATTGTTAGTACCTATGTGAGAAGCCGCCTAAGTCTGATAAGATCGTGGGCAATTTACGGACATACATGTGAAATTGCTAGTATGTGAGTAGCCCCCTAGCCCCTAAGCCTTGTAGTGTGCCGAATAAATTGTCCACCACTGTACTGTATGTACTTACCTACTTATATCTACTGTAGGCACCGACGATGTCATCACAACATCGTATGCAAACGACGTTACTCCAAGGAAGACATCCGAAGTGGTATGTCCTGTTCTGACTAACTAACTACATTTGATTGGGTTTTTTTTTGAAAAATAGTTTTTATCTTCGAAGACAGTGTTAGAAGCTTTATAAACGTAAGTTGATTATTTTTTAAATTAAATAAATAAATATTACTTGGCGTTATGATGATACAGCGGGATCTATAGTCTCAAACTAAGCATTAGGCTTGTGCTATGGGTACTAGACAACGGGTACAAGTAGTAAGTAAACTGTTTTTATAAATACATATCTACTATAATATTATAAAGAGGTAACGTTGATTACATTTAGGTATGTATGTATGTATTTTCCGGGTATTCTCTGAAACTACTCCACCAATTCCAAAAATTCTTCCACCATTAGAAAGCTATATTATCGAGGAGTAACATAGGCTACTTTTGGTCCCGATATTCCCACGGGATCGGGACTTACGCAAGTGAAACCGCGGGCGTCTGCTATTTACCTAATACAGATCATTTCAACAAACTATTTATTTCGATTTCAGATGCGGAAATCACTAACAATAATGACAGTTTTCCTGTATGGAATATCGTGTTTACCTCAAATTCCTGGACCGAGTGAATCACTTTTACATTCTACTCAAGAAATTGGTAACAACGCCATCTCTCCGACGCCCGTTGACAACTTTGACAGTGACAGCGATATTTTTACACCTTTCAAGGAAAACCGGGAAGTGAAAACTTTGATGCTTCTTATAGATGTTGTGACGGCAGCTTTTGGGGTGAATTTTAAAAAACAGGGTGCGTTCCAAGGGTTCCAATGTCCGGGTGGAACTAAAAAAGTTGATAACTTTTGCATGGTCGACAGCGGATTCGATCCTAGTGATTTTGAATAAATACCTCTTGAATTAATAATTTGGTTTTTTTTAAGCTGTTTTTTAGGCCGTCGCAGCAGGCTAGCAAGTAGGCATGCGTTCTTAGTACATACTAACACTACTCAATCGACCACATTTCGTTCGTCAGAAAATACGTGAGGTCTGCCACTTCTGGGATCTCGGTCTAATAGCTTTACCGCGGCATTCCCCAAGTGCCACACGTTTTTTCTTACAAAACCATTAGGGGAAAGCAGCTTGTATTATGTATGACACAGAATATGAAATACTGTACTGAACAAGTACAGTTTACCTATGTACTCCGCGAAGTACCTACTTAATTTAAATTATAAATAAATAAATAAATTCTGTGAACAACACACAGCGCCATCTAGCCCCGTGGTAAGCGACTAAGCTTGTGTTACGGTGACTAGACAACGAATATAATACTTATACCTATTTATTTTTCTTTTGTAAATACATACATATTATACCTACCTACATAGAGGGATACCCCAGACCAGATACAAATTTTTATTTTTTATTTTTTTAAGCATAAATACTTGCACCCGGACCTGAATCCAACCCGCAACCTTCTGCATTGCAGTCGGGCATTCGCACGACGCGCCACAGAGGTCGTCGAATAATAATGACCCCTGCTTCGACACAATAAAGTGCAATTCAGATCGCCGCAGAGCTAACTATCTACAGGTACCTAGTTAGCCTACCTACAGGTAGTTAGCTCTTTATTCACCTAAAGCAGGGGTTCCCTAACTTATTTGAGTCGCGCCCCCTTTCGACCATAAAAAAAAATCCGCGCCTCCCCATCCTCCAGTCCAGATTATCAGGTCAGAATAAAAATGGATTTAATAACAAAATAAGTAGGTGTTCTTATTGCTCATTAAAGTTTTACAAAGTCATACAAAGGTAAGAAATACTAAATACCTTTGATAGCCCCCACGAGATTGGCGCGGGGCCAGGCTAGAAGCAGATAAAGTTTTTAATATTCGCCTACTGAGGCCTCAATGAGGTTCTTGACAGGCGTCAATTTCAAATATTTTCATTGGCCGTATCGAGCAGTCTGGAATGCATTCTCTCAGCGATCGCAGGTTTTTCTACACAGGTGGCCCGCGCCCCCCTGGAAAGGTCTCTGCGCCCCCCCTGGGGGGCGCACCCCCCACTTAGGGAACCACTGACCTAAAGGCTCTTAATATCTCTCTCTATATCTGCATTTACAGTGGAGTGTTTTTATCATGAATAACATGTCGTTGAAAGAGTCAAAAGTGACTACACCAATAATGGTACCTACTTAGAGTAGGTACCTAGGAATTTACAAAAAAAATAATAGATTGAGTGCCCAAAATATCTGTTTCTTCTAAATATTCTACGTGTCGTATCTGGGGGCACGGTAGTGCCCCCGCCAAGTCTAGCAACAAAGCGGCACGGCCGTACCATTCTTTTCTCGAAGCAACTCAGGCCATTTTCGACCTCTTATAACTTCGTTGTGAATAAAACTAGAAACCTGAAGATCTTGTAACCAAGCAGGCATTGTATAAAGGACGGTACATTTCGATTTTCATTCAATTTGAACCAGTAGTTTAAAAATTATAACTAGTCAAAGTTTCTTAATTTCGTTAATTTTGTCACTCACTGACTGACCGATCATCAAAATTCAGAAGGCACTTCTAGCAAACATAGAAGCTTCTTATTCAGAATACAATTAGTGTTTAGTGTATACATTATAAAACAAAAAAAAATCGGTCCCGTTTTCCCGAAAAACACAAACTTCCTAAATAACTTTGTAATCCCATATAAATTGTATAGGATTACAAAGTTATATTTGCAGTATCGTTCTATTTTATTAATACTTAAGGGCGTTTATTCCATTCTCTTTCTCCATACAAACGTAGTTTACGTTTTCCTCCCTGGATAATGACATTAGAGCAAATATGTTTGTTTATGCCATAAAACTTATATCTGGCATGACTATTCATCTTCCGAATTATTTTTTTCATTTTTTATTTTTTTTATTTTTTATTATTATTTTAATTAGAAAAAAAAAGGTTCGTACATTGACAAGACATGACAGATATAGGTTTTATGGCATAAACATATTTGCTCTAATGTCTTTATCCAGGGAGGAAAACGTAAACTACGTTTGTATGGAGAAAGAGAATGGAATTAACCCTCTTAAAGATACCTGTTCAAGTATTTATAAAATTGAAAAATAGGTGCTGATAGGTATATTTAGAGATGTTGGGATTCAAGAACTAAAACAAAAAGAAATGAGATCCCATCAAAAACATGCTTGTAAAAAAAGCAAGTCTCGCAACTCAGTTCTTCTACCGTAAAAAGTTGTGAGATCCATGTATGTTATTCCAAGTCCACATTCTGTCTTAAGTTATTATTACGTAATTAGCTAATCTAACAACATCTTATAGATACCATAATAACAATATTTAGAAAAAGTTATGTTTTAAATAAATTGATTAACTTGGCAATCGCATGAATACCTACACAATTTGTCTCACAAGTAATAGGTATTAGGTACCTACATATTATATTAAATTAGACTGTTTAGTGCGATTGCCAAGTTAATCTATTTACTTAAAACATAACTTTTTCTAAATATTGTTATTATGGTCTCTATAAGATGTTGTTAGATTAGCTAATTACTTAATAATAACTTAAGACAGAATGTCTCCGACTTGGATTAACATACATGGATCTCACAACTTTTTACGGTAGAAGAACTGAGTTGCGAGACTTGCTTTTTTTACAAGCATGTTTTTGATGGGATAATTTATTTCTTAGCAACAAATACTTTATTTTTGGGAACCCTAACCTGTGTGCTGCTTTTGGGCAAATATGTCATCATCATCATCATGTATTTGAGCTATTCCTTTGTGAGATTATATACTGTAAATATTGTTTTTTTTTTAAATGCTTTGAAAAACTTTAGTACCTACCTACGAATCCCGCCGGGTACTAATTATGAAACATTTTTCAAAAACAGCAGTAGGTATTTCCTAAGTGTGGAGTAACACTAAGAAATAATGTCTACATAGGTACCTACTGTAAATATATTATTACTAGCTGACCCGGCAAACGTTGTTTTGCCTTATAAATTATAGATAGTAGCCGATTCTCAGACCTACTGAATACGCATATAAAATTTGGTAAAAATCGGTCGCGCCGTTTCGGAGGAGTACGGTAACTAACATTGTGTGTGACATGGAAATTTTATATATTAGAATTTCCAAATTCGCGTAACAGAATCGACAGCTTATCGGGTTGTCGGTTTTATTTGGAAATTTGTGGTATTAATTTTAACGTATTATAGCCTATTATATCATGTTTGTTTGCATGCATTCGTTTATGACCATATATGTAGACCTAGGTATCTTCTTATTTAGGTATAATCAAATAAGGTCAGGGCTTAGTCACCGCGAGATGAGCGGGGTCATTAAATCATAAATAATTTATTCACTTTAAATAGAGTTACATATTGGATGAAAGAAATTATGAAAGCCTTTGCTATTTAACCTCATTTTGAGGTATGTGAAATAAGTGCACAGTCTACCTACTCTTTCTCCATACTTACTTACTTACTTCCAGCAGGGGACGCCGCGAGCCGGGCGGGTGATCTGCCCTTCCATGAGGGCCATTTCACCCAATTCCCCTATCCCTCCCTTGGGGAGGCCGAGGGACGCCCGGCAATCACGGCTTTTTGTCGAACCTACCTGTCTCTTTACAGAACCTTACGATCTGCTCCACCTTCAGATTTTCGATGTCCTGTGCTTCTAGTAAATCTGTTCCCATGTTTTCCCATCGTATTAGTGAGTACATGGGACATTCGGTGAGCAAGTGGAAGCTGGTTTCCTCTGTCTCCATGCATTCCGGGCAAGTGGGATCTGTTTTCACGCCTACGAGTGTCAAATGTCTGTTCAGTCGGCAGTGTCCTGTTATTATTTCTATAACAAGTCTCATGTTATCTCTTGTGAGTTTTAACAGTCGACTGCTTTTCTTTGAGCCCTTTGATGAATATCTTCGACTGTCTCATGACAGGTGAGGATGTCCATCTCCTATTTGTTTCCGCTGTTATGCTTCGGCTGATTGCACCCTTCGTAATTTTGAGGGCAATTAGCAGCCTGGGTTCAGGACCCATTTGGTTTTCATCGGCTCCCTTCCTAGCCAGTTCGTCTGCTATCTCATTACCTGTGTTGCCCTCGTGTCCAGGTACCCAGGCAAGTGTAACATCGATTATTCTGGATAGTTCCTCTAGTCTTTTCTTGCATTCCTTGACCAATGCTGATGTTGTTTCTGTCTTACCGAGCGCCTTCAGTGCCGCCTGGCTGTCACTGTAAATTGTGGCCTTGCCTGTGTCTTTTAGGTGGCCTACCATTTCAGCACATTCCATTATGGCGTACATTTCTGATTGGAAGACGCTGGCGTACTTACCTAAGGAAATTGTTCTATTTATCTCTGTTCCGTTTTCGCATATGATATGGATACCGGCGCCAGAGAGCTTTGTTGTCTCTTTCCGGGAGCCGTCTGTATAGCAGACTGTGCCTGCACTATCCAGCCTCCAGTTGTCTCTTTGGCCTATGTGAATTCTGTATTTCTTATCAAAGGTCCTTTCCTTCTTTATTAGGTCATTATTTGTTAGAACCATTGATAGTTTGTCTTCGTAGTACTTGCTTGGCGTGGCCTTCGTCATAGAAGTTGCCAGTCCATTAACCAGTGCTTCTTAGTTTGAACCATTGTTCTATAGCTCTCCTTTTTATTTCTAGGTCTATGGGGTTCAATCCTAGAATGATCTCTAGCGCGGCTGTGGGTGTTGTTCTCATCGCGCCAGTGGTTAGGAGAGCGGCTAGTCTTTGGACCTTGTCCAGTTCTTGTTTATTCTTACCTGCGCTGGCTGAGTGCCACCATACTAGGGCGCCGTGTACTATTCTCGGTAGGATTATCGCCTGATATATCCACAGCACCATAGCTGGTTTAATTCCCCAGCTTCTACCTATTGCTCTTTTGCACTGCATCATGGCCATTTTCGCCTTTGAGCATGTGTTCATTATGTGTGTCTTGAAGCTTAGTTTGTTGTCCAGTGTAATACCTAGATATTTGACCTCATTCACCACCTCGGTCTTGGTTATCTAGTTTTACTGGTTCAATCCATCCTAATTTTCTCTTTTTGGTGAATAGTACTAGTTTGGTTTTGTCAGGGTTCAGGTTTAGGCCTTTGCTCCTGCACCATTCTAGTGCTGCTTTCAGTCCCCTGTTCATTATGTTACACATAGTGCTTAGGACTTTACCTGTTATTAGGAGCACACCGTCGTCAGAGTAAACCTGTGTGTAGATGTGCATCCTGTTTATCTTGTCTACTAGTTCATCTATCAGTAGGCACCATAGCAGTGGCGATAGGCATCCCCCTTGTGGGAATCCTCTTTTTGCCACCACCCTGCATGTATTGCCTGCCAGCTCCGCTTGTATCAGTCGGTGTTTTAACATGTTTTTAACCCACCCTGATATGTCTTTATTAATGCATTCTCTGTTCAGACTTTCTTCTATCGAGGCCGGGGTGGCCCTATCGAATGCCCCCTCGACGTCGAAGAAGCATCCTAGCGCGTATTCTTTGTTGTTTAGCGATCTCTGTACTCTATTTACCAGGTTATGTAGGGCTGTCTCGATAGCTTTGCCTTCCATGTATGCATGCTGGTTTTGGTGTAGTGGAGATCCGCTTGTAGCTATTTGCTCCCTTATCAGTCTGTCTAGTATCTTCTCTATTGTCTTAAGTAAGAATGAGGAGAGGCTTATACATCGGAAGGCTTTTGCTTCTTGGTATGTCGCCTTTCCCGGTTTCGGTATGAAGACCGCCCTTACTTCTCTCCATTTCTTTGGGATGTGCTTTGTTCTTATACTTAAGTTATATAGAGCTAGAAGATCTTCACCTATATATTTTAAGGCCGTTTGTAGCATTTTGGGGAAGATCTCGTCCGGGCCCGCAGCCTTGTACGGCTGGAACGATTGGACGCTCCATATTAACTGCTCGTTGGTGATCAGTGCTTCATCTCCCAGTGCCGTTATAGGTTTCTCGTCAATGAGCGCATCGTCACCTATCTGTGGTTCACATTCTGGAAAATGGGTGCTAAGCATCAGTTCCAGAATCTTACCCGGGTCGGATACTAGCTCGTTACCGTTCTTAATGCTGCCTAATTTGCAGGTGCTGGTTTTGGGGACCATTTTTGCCAGTCTTGCCGCGTCGGGTTGCTTTTCCACTCCTTCGCAGAAAGTTTTCCAGCTGTTCCTGTTTTCTCTTTTGCATTCTTTTTTGAATGCATTTCTTTCATCTTGTACGTGAGCCAGCTTTCATCGTCGCCCTTCTTTTGAGCGGTTCTGAGGGCTCTCCGTGTCTTTTCCCTACTTTTTTCCAGTGCTTTGGTCCACCATGGTTGGCCTTTTCCTGGTCTTATCTCCTTCAGTGGGCACGCCTTGTGGTAGGCTTCCCTCAGGGCTTCGTCTAGTCTGTTTGCTTCCCTTTCGAGGTCCTTTGAGTCTCTTAGCAGGTTTTGGTCGATTGGATTCCAACTTTTAATGTGTTTGTCAAATGTCATCCAATCGGTTTTCCGTGCATTTCTTGTTAAGGTTTTCTCGATTTTGGCTCCCAGGCTGAAAGTTATTCGTCTGTGGTCCGATTTCGAGTCCCTTAGGTCTACTTTCCAGTCTGTGATGTGCCGGCTTATCTTGTCGGTGACAATGGTTAGGTCCAGCACTTCCCTCCTGGTCTTTGTAACAAATGTCGGCGTGTTGCCTTCATTTATTATGTCAAAATTTGTTGAGCTAATAAAGTCTAAGAGTAGGTCACCTTTTTTATTGCAGTTTGTGCTGCCCCACACCACATGATGTGCGTTCGCGTCACAACCTAGAATAATAGGAATGTTCTTACCCTTGTATTTTCTTGTTATTTCTTCCATTTCTGGTGTAGGGGGTCTGTAGTCCTCCTCGCTTGGTATGTAGGCGGACACTAGAAGTACCCTCTCCTTGCAGCCTGTGTTTAACTGGATTGTTGCTGTGGCACTAGCTAGGTCACTGTAACAATCTGCTTTTATTATGCCTAACGATCTTACACTATTGCTGGTATATATACAGGCCCTGGGAGTGGACTCACCGCTTTCGTGGTAAATGATCTCTCCTCCCAGAGATCCGATCCCAGAGATACGTCCTTTTACGACGTATGGCTCTTGCATTAGTGCGATGTCTATTTTCTCTTCCACCACATGTCTGCAGAACTCAATCATGGCATCTCGACAGTGGTGGAGATTAACTTGAACTAATTTTATTTTGTGTGTGTGTATTTGTGGTGTGTGGCTGTTTGTGTTCATGTGTTTGTCTTAGATGTGTGTGTGTTTGTGTGTGTCTATTGCTCCTCCCTGTTGTTCGTTACGAGGGCGGGCTTCCCCCCAGCCAGTGCGGTTGCATTTTTGCAACACTGTCTGGCGGTGTCCCGCCGCTACGTGACGCAGGGAGGGGGTGTGTTGTGTATGTATGTTTGGGGTGCGTGTGTCGGTGTGGTGTCCTGTCGTCGGTCGTCGCCTCCTTTGAGGTTTCCGGCACGACACACCGGACCCCTCCTTCGCACGCTACCCCGCCTGTGTTTGGCGCCTGTTGTGTGGTGCCTGGGCTTGTAGTCTGCTGGTACGGTCTGCCATCGTCAGTGGCTCCCCTCTGCGGGGATGTCAGCTGATCGTTACTGCCGCTTTCGGCAGACTCTTCCCCCGATGCCAAGGTGTGTGTAGGTTGACCGGAGGTACTCTCCTGGGCTTTGTCTCCTGAGTCTTTCCCCATGAACTTTCCGTAGACTTGCGTGGCCTGGTAATTTAGCCAAACGTTCTCGTTCGGCGCTTCTAGGGGGACCCCTACCACTAGTCTGATGCCTAGTGGCATCATCTCCTTGCGGAGTAAGGTCAACTCGTCTATTTTTAGGTCCACTCCCCCCAGGAGGAGCCCCAGAGGGTCTAATCTTTTGCCCACTATGTTCCCAGGCAGCCATATGGACAGCCTGTGAATGTCGAGTCTCTTGGGGATCAGTCTTACGCCGTTGTGCTCCCCAAAGTCGCAGCCCAGTAACCAATTCATTGCCCCCTCCGTCATCGGGGTGACTAGAAAATAGCCTTCGGCTACCAGTCCCGACGCCGCGAATGAAAGGTTCTGTCCGCTCGCTCCACTGATGGCTGCTTCCTCAATTTTGTCCACCAGTCTTATGCGTATCTCGGCGGCCGTAGCTTCGTCCATCTCTACGCCGTCCCCCCGCAGGATAACGACCGAGAGGTCACTTTGACCCGTAGTGGGTCTCCGTGTTCCCTCGTTCCGCGGCTCCGGCTTCAGTCGTTTAGCTGGACGTTGCTGCGTACGCTCTTCTGGGTCTGTGCCCTGTCTCTTAATTTTACTAGGCCTGCCTTCTCCACCTCCCGGTGTGGGCGCAGCCGCTTTGGTTGACGTGTCGGATGTGGTAGGGCCCGTCTTCTCTTTCTCGATCTTGTTCCGTATGCGATCTATCCTTCGTTTTGATCTGGAGATCCATACGCCTTCTTTGTTGAAGCTTTTCCCTATTTTCATCTGCGTGAGGTTGTGCCCGAGAGACTCCGAAATGGATCTGCCGGGACGGCTCGTCGACGCGACGCAAGGGTTCTTGGTTTTCTTATTTGTTTGCGCTAATGTGCCCCCCCCCCAGACTACGAGGGGCTGCCCAGATCATTGGATGATCCGGGGAGGGATTCTCCGGCATTGCCGGTACCCTCCTGGGGTAGTTTCTTGTTTCCATTTGCGCTCATTTTAGTAGGAAAACCGGGATTGCCGGAGGTTTATACATAAGGATAAGAATTACATATATATATATATATTTATACACATACACACATACATTATTATTGATATACATACATATTATAAGTTTATATTGGGATGGGGAGGGGAATGGGAATGGAGATATGGATAAGGGGGGACTTCGAGTGGGGTATGTTTGGTTACGTCTGTTTCATAGGGAACCAGACCAATAGCAGGTGGCACCGCGTGCAGGTAACACCCTACCCTTGATATGGGAGGTCTACACGACTGTTGCGCTATCTCCCATATCCTTCTGCAGACCCAGCACTGGATTGATGCTGGGAATAGGGCTTCTCCTTTTCTGATCCACCCTTCACC
This sequence comes from Idaea biselata, assembly GCA_958496205.1. Taxonomy (NCBI): domain Eukaryota; kingdom Metazoa; phylum Arthropoda; class Insecta; order Lepidoptera; family Geometridae; genus Idaea; species Idaea biselata. The sequence continues at coordinate 51,964,657 of OY292394.1, read as the reverse complement.
CCTAATTCTGTGGTGTGAACTGCTGTTGGTGACACTAAATCTTTCCCCATTACAGTCGGAGTCCACCAAGGATCCGTCCTAAGTCCGTTTCTGTTTAGCGTAATACTGGACGCACTGTCCGTAGTCATCCGAAACGCACACGAGCAGCCCCCGTGGATGCTCATGTATGCTGATGATATTGCGCTAGCGGACTCGGATAAGGGACGGCTTGGAAGGCGTGTAAATGCGTGGAAAGAGTCACTTGAGAACGGCGGTTTGCAACTCAACTTAGCGAAGACCGAATACTTGGCTAGCAATACCACAGATCCCACACCTGTCTGCGTAGACGGTCACATGGTCGAGCGGACAGACCAGTTCAAGTACTTGGGATCTGTGCTTCACGAGTCCGGCGACAGCGATTGTGACGTCAAGTCCCGCATTTCGGCAGCTTGGGCCAAGTGGCGAGAGGTAACTGGTGTCATCTGTGACCCGAAAATGCCGGTTAAACTGAAGGGACAGGTCTATAAAACGAACATTAGACCTGTCCTTTTGTATGGTAGTGAGGCGTGGCCATTGCTTGAGCGACATAAGCAGGAGCTGCGTGTCACGGAGATGAAGATGCTGCGCTGGATGTGTGGAGTGACGCGAAAAGACCGCGACAGAAACTCCCGCATCAGGGGCAGCCTTCATGTCCGAGACATTGCAGACAAACTGCAAGAATGCCGCTTACGGTGGTACGGCCACGTTCTACGAAAACCGGCTAGTTACGTGGGAAATAAATGTCTTGCCATGGCGCCTCCGCCCGGCCGCGGCAGATTGGGAAGACCCGAGAAGTGCTGGCTTGACGTTGTAAGATCGGATATGCGTGCAAATGGCCTCACTACACGGGATGCCGAAGATCGTGCGAAGTGGAGACGTAAAAGTAGGAAAGCGGACCCCGGGCTCTCGAGAGAGATGCAACCGGGAACCACGCTTGGATGATGAGGGGATGTTTATGCCATAAGTCCTATATCAGCCATAATTATGTCTCTACGTTTTTTTTTAATTAAAATTAAAATAAAATTCAGAAAAACTAGAAAATGAAATAAAAGCAAAACGTAGTATAGGGGCATGGTCATGGCTGTTATAGGATTTATGGTATAAACATATTTTTCTATTGTTTGTTGGTGACATTGGCAATTAATGCCAATGCCACCAACAAACAATATTTTTTAAGCATAAATACTTGCACCTGGCGGGAATCGAACCCGCAACCTTCTGCATTGCATTCGTGCTTTGGCACGACGCGCCACAGAGGTGTCGATAATTTTTGATGAACCCGACAGGTATTTTGACTTCGCAGCTATGTGATATACCTCTTAAGGGGACAGTCTACCTACTCTTTTCTTCATACAAACTTTACAAACGTAGTCGACTGTTTCCTCCCTGGATTTGTTATACATTACAGTAAAAATGTTTATGCCATAATAAAACCTATAACTGCCATGAAAGACCATGCAACTACGTTTTGTTTAAATTTTTCATTTTCTAATTAGAATATATATTTATTTATTTATTTAATCCAATATGCGACATAAAACATAATTAAAATTAAAAACTAAATTAAATAAGAAAATTAGAATAAATTAAATTATTAAATTAGAATACAAATAAAATTTAGAAAAATTTAAAAAATTTAAAAATTCAAAACGTAAGGGGCATAGTCATGGCAGATATAGGAATTACCGCATAAACATATTTTTTCCAATATCTTTATCCAGGGAGGAAACACTATGTTTGTTTGGAGAACGGGGAGGTATCCTTTCCTCTTAATCGATCGCTCGCGGTGAAAACACGACTTTTGCCGGCTTTCCACTGCGAGCGGAGCGGAGTTAAAAATGTGTCAGTTAAACATTCAACGATTGTTTCCATAGCGCGAAAGAGTTGTATGACTATGAAAACTACCGTTGTACGTAGGGTTGCCAACAGTTTTTCCCAAAAATATCGTATTTGTTCCTAAAAAATTAAGTAGGTACGATCCAAAAAAATATAGTACCTACCTATTTTTTATATATTTTTATACTACTATTTATATAGATATATAGGTACCTACTACTATTTTTTTTTACAAAAACGACGCAAACATTTGGCGTCGTTTTTGTAGAATATTACAGAGAAAACATTTTTTTATTCGCTATTCGGCTCTGTTAGTGAACGCACGCTTGTGTCGCATAAGTCGCATCCCACATATTCCCAAACTTTGTACCCTTTATACCCTACCGTTGTCGCTATGGTGTTTGAGTGCGGTAGCTGTGGCGGGGAGCATACGGATGGACCGATTTGCAGCGTTTGCAGGAAGCAATTTGACTTCAATTGCTCTGGGGTAACTGAGAGCGGCTTCAAGAGGTTGGGGGCAGACAGAAGAAACGCTTGGCGGTGTCCTAAGTGCAAGGTTAGCCACAGTCCTGGCAACTTGTCACCTAATCCTACTCAGCTTGACAGGGTGCAGGAGCAGCTAAATAGCATTGCATTTAAGCTGGTTCCGCTAGCAGCACTGGTGGAGGATGTCAGATGCATAAAGGATGAGATCGTCGGGCTGAAGGAGTCCTTAGAGATGGCACATCAGCTTATTGGAAATTTTTCTGGCTCCATTAAAAAGCTTGAAACCCGACTAACTAAAGCTGAGAAGGTCGCTGAGGAAGTACCTGTTCTGCGGGCGGAGGTGTCCAGGTTGACTGGGGAGCTTAATGACCGCGACCAATGGGCTAGGGCAAATAATGTTGAGGTCCGGGGCATTCCACTAAAGAATGGTGAGAATTTGTATGACGTCTTGATGAAGATTGGTCAGAAATGTGATATTGCCATTAAAAAAGAGGAAGTTAATTACATTGCCCGTATTCCGACACGCGTCCCTAATGCTGATAAGCCAATCATTATAGCCTTTAATAATCGCTACAGAAAGGAAGAGTTGATTGCGGCAGCACATAAGATGAAAGGCAACTTATCCGACCTGGGGTTCTCTGGTAATGACGGAAGGTATTACCTAAATGACCACCTCACCCAGCGGAATAAAACTTTGTTAAGCAGGGCAAAATCTTTGGCAAAGGAAAAGGGCTTTAAGTACATATGGGTCAAACATTGTAAGATTATGGCCAGAAAATCAGATACTTCTCCTATATTTTTTATCAAAGCCGAAATCGATTTAAAAAAGATTACTTAATGTTCAAAATAAGTTTATTGTTACACTGTTCTACTTACAGTGCAAAGTTACTGGTACAATGTTTGAGAAACGCCTTCAACAACTCCGTCTTTTGTTCTGGTGTAGGTGACCAGCCCGCGCACGTAAGTTCACAACCTTTCAATCACTTTTCGTTTGCAATTGTTCGCATTATAGATGCGTTAACGTGTATAATTGCGTGCACTTTTTATTCAAGGTCACTGTCACTCACGTCCACTCCTTTCACTTTTCGCTCGGTACTGAGGATTGTTTGCTCCCTACCCTACTTCATATTAATTTCTAACATTCTCGTTTATTTTAATTTAATAAGGAAATATTATTTGGTCCGGTTTTTATTACTTTATTATGAATGCTTTTTAATGATAGGCTCACATGATTCGAATTTTATTGTTGTTGTTTTAATATTGTTTGCACTTTATTGCTGGTGTTTTTATTTTGTCAATCTTGCGATAGTATTTATTAAGAATCATAAAGTACCGCAATTGATGAGTGATGATAATAATAGCTGTTATTTTGGGGCTTGTTTGACCGCCGCTAATCAATCTAATTTTTCAACAAATATTTATTTTTCGAATTTTATCGCAAATTATATGAACATGATATTTTTTAATAGTTATTTTTTGTTGCATAAACGATATGAGGGCAATTATTGTATTAAATGTGTTCGTGGTTTGTTTGGGCTTTGTTGTTTGGGTAACAAACTATGCCAAGTTGGTTATATTTTTTTAGTTTATTTACTTATGGGGAATAATGAAAGTGTTATGACAACTTTAATAATAATTATTGATTGTTTGAATATTATCATACTCGTATATCAGACTGCGATGTTTTTAGGTAGGTTGTTGGTAGGATATTTTGATGGTAATTATTACTTGTTTGATGGTATGTGCCGGGTGCTGATAGATATTAGGGTGACTAAGTTTTATGTTTTGTTATATTTAATTGTTTTTTTGGGGCTATTTAGGTCTAACTATATTTTGCTGGATAGGAGTAAATGCGTATTTTTTGCCAGAATTTGCGTTGCAAAGGAGGGTAATTTGATTATATATTTAGCTAATTGGGTCTTGATGCGTATTTATTATTTTAATAATATGTATCATAATTGCATTGGGTGTTTATTGTTACTGTTCGAATATGTATGTAGCCGATTGCTTTATATAGTTTTACTACAGTTCTTAGGTACTAGTCTTTGTTTATGATGGCGTCTTCGATGATTAATATTTTTTATCAGAATGTACGGGGACTTCGGACTAAGGCAAATATTTTTAAGAAAAATGTGTTATTAAATAATCTAGATATTATTGTTCTAACGGAGACTTGGTTAAGCGATGACTTTAATGATATTGAATATTTTGATGATAGGTATTTCGTTTGGCGAAGGGATAGAAACTATGCATTAACTAAACAAAAGATGGGTGGTGGTGTACTGATAGCCGTCCGCCGAGATTTCAAGGTCATGCACCGTCCAGAGTGGAGTTCAACGGCCGAGGATATATGGGTCACAGTTAGCTATAGGTATCGAGGGTGTGACAAGAAAATTCATCTATGCTCACTTTATTTATGTGATGAAAATTATGGTTATAGCTTCAACTCCCAATTGACCAATTTTACAGATAAATTGTCGTCCGTCATTGACTCGTGTCTGAATGATACAGTCATTGTAATGGGTGATTTTAATATGAAGGATGTTTGTTGGACCATGGATCAAAACAACATGTCTCACTCTTCGGGCATGGCGGGTGACGCTCAAATATATTTCTTCGATTTATTGTCAGGCTCCAATATAAATCAATTTAATTATTGTTACAACATCAATTGTCGGACGTTGGACTGGGTTCTGAGCAATGCAGACTTATGTTTGTATGCCTCAGAGGACCCCTTGGTGCCGGAGGACTCTCATCACAAAGCTTTAAATATTTCAATTGGTTGCGTAGGCTTTGAACCACTAAAAGCGAAGCCCAGACTAAAATATTTTTATCAGTCGGCCGACTTTGTTAAAATAAATGAATGTTTGAGCGAAATTGATTGGAGCTGTTGTTTGTATGATTGTCCTCTGGATGTGGCCATGGATAACTTTTATGGTCATCTTTATCGTGTGATCGAAGAATATGTTCCTCAGAAAACAGTCACCCCCAATCAGTTCCCACCTTGGTTTTCTGGTCCCTTGAGAAAGGTGTTAAAAGAAAAATTTAAATTTTTAAAAAAATATAACACATATGGTAATATGGATGATTATGACACTTTCTCTTTACTCCGTAGGAGGGCGAAGGATCTGGAGAGAGATTGTTATACTGCTTACCTTAAATCGGTTGAAAATTCTATTGTTTCTGATCCCAAAATGTTTTGGAGTTTTGTTAAAGCCACAAAAAATAGCACTCATAGTCTTCCATCCTCTCTTACTTTTGAAGGTCAGTCATCGGATTCAGGTGAAAAGGTCTGTCAGTTTTTTGCAAAGTTTTTTAATTCTAATTTTTTGGATTCATCTTCATCTTCTTATCATAATGACTTTGGTTCGGATACCAATTCTTCTCTTTTGATTAATGATATTTGTATTGACCCTGTTTATATTTTGAAATTATTAAAATCTATTGACCTTACGAAGGGGGCGGGTCCTGATCAAATTGTCCCGCTTTTTATCTCTAAATGCTGTAGTAATTTATCCACACCTTTGTCAATGCTTTTTTCAAGGTCCATTAGGGAAGGCATTGTTCCGAGGATATGGAAATCTGCATTTATAACGCCAGTTTTCAAAAGTGGGGACAAATGTAGTGTAATTAATTACAGGCCCATATCTAAACTATGTTTGTTCGCAAAAATTTTTGAACGAATTGTGCATGAGCAGATTTATTTCTTCTTGAGCCCTACGTTTATCCCTGAACAGCATGGATTTACTAAAAATCGATCGACTACTTCCAACCTTGTGTCTTTTGTTGACTTCACTACATCCAACATGGATGGAGGTGGCCAGGTGGATGCGATCTTCACGGATTACCGCAAGGCATTTGACCGAATTGACCATTCTGTCTTGTTGCGTAAGCTTCTCTCTGCCGGAATCCATGGTAATCTTTACAGGTGGTTTTGTTCCTATATTGAAAACCGTTCGCAGAAGGTTGTTGTTAATGGTTTTTCGTCTTCGTGGAGCAATGTCCCATCAGGGGTGCCTCAAGGGTCTTTGTTAGGCCCATTGCTGTTTAATATTTTTGTCAACGATATAGGTTCTTGCTTTCTACATTCCAAGTTCGTTCTGTATGCTGATGATATGAAAATTTACAAAAAGATCTTGAGCATTAGTGATTGTAAACTTCTGCAGGAAGACTTATTAAGGTTTGAGGATTATTGTCTAAGTAATAAGTTGGATCTAAATGTGGACAAGTGTTACTCAATCTCTTTTACTCGGAAACCTAATGCAACGTATCATGCTTACCTATTAAAAGGTAGCCAATTACGTAGGGTGCATGAAATTCGAGATCTGGGTGTGACTCATGACTCTAAACTAACATATGATGTCCATATTGACAAAATTGTCAAAAAAGCCAATAGGTCACTAGGATTTTTAAAAAGGATTTGTTCTCAATTTTCCAATATTAAGCCTATTAAGGTCCTGTATTGCTCTTATGTCCGAAGTGTCCTCGAATACTGTTCCCAAGTATGGAACCCACATTTTAATATTAATATAGATCGTATTGAAAACGTGCAAAAACGTTTTTTGAGATATTTGCAATTTAAGTGTAAGCAATATGATGATGACTACGAAGCTAGATGTAGAAGACAGCATATTTTACCTCTTCAGTTGAGGCGTGAAATAGCTGATATTATATTTTATGTTAAAATAGCTCAGTCTAGGGTAGATTCTCCAGAGCTTCTATCCAGGATTGTGCTTAAACCCCCTAATTTACCTGTCAGAGAATTGTCTAATTTGAAAAATGTTGTGTTGTGTGTGCCAGTGACTGCGTCTAAATACAGAAGCAAGTCATTTTTCGTGAGATCTGCTATGTTTGTGAATGGGCTGGCCACCGATCCAGATCTGGACTTATTTAGTTCCTCACCTAATTGTTTCCGAAATGCATTGGCTAGAAAGTGGTTTAAGGCTGCTTCTTAAATCTGTTTGTGTTTTTCCTCACTGTTTTTTTTTAAATATTTTCCTTTTTGTTTATTATAGTCGATAAGAGTCAATTTTGGTGATTGTGACTAACAAGTGTTTTAGTTTTTTATATGCGAAAGCTTTTAAATGGTGTTTAGTTATGATTATTTGTTACGTTATAATGCTATATTTCACTGTCTGCTTTCCGAATAAAATAAAATAAAATAAAATAAAATAAAATAAACATATATTTTTTGCACTCCCACCAAATAAAAAAAAACATTTTTTTACAAATTATGCCAGAAATATAGTATTTTTGCGTACTATATGTGCTTTCAAAAGTATATAGTACGCAGAGCTGAAATATAGTACAATACTATATGTATTATAGTACGGTTGGCAACTCTAGTTGTATGTTGAAAACACGACTTTAGGTTTATAATTTACCTTAAACCATTATTGAAGGTATCAAAAATTTGTTATATAATGTGCCGATAGCAATATTACCTTATTATAACCCAATTCACAGAGGGCAGTACACTACCTCTGTGTTATTTATTCTTGCTAACATTTATACCCAAAATATTAACATAAAAGGAAAAGTATTGAGTAGTGAAATAATAAAGTTTTTGGTAAGTTTATTACTTTATACTCTTTATACCGCTTTTTTTAATTGTAGACTAAGTTTTGACACATCTTCCTGAAGAATAAATGTCAAAGTCGCCTCCTGTTAATTCAAACCTGCGATAATTCGAACTTCTCTATACCTAATTCAAAGTGATCACGAGTTCCCTACAAAATCTCTTTATAATTCAAACTAAATCAATATATTTTTATGCAGTTGGTAATTCCAACGAAACTCCGGATTTTGAAGCTTAAAACCCGGACAACAGAGAATTTTCGTTAACACCTTAAAAAACATTGAAATTAGCCTCATTTTTCGGTTTCAAATTTTGTTGTTGTTGTCGACTTTTAGATTCGGAGCCTGTAATTGGTAATCATACCTCATCGAGTACCAAGTGGAGACTTATATGGTGGAAAGAGTAGTAAAAGTTATGCCTAAAAAACTCGGTCAGCCGCGATTCAGCCGGGCCCGGCTTCAGTCAGCCCGTTTTAAGGGGAGCAATCGAGGCGGCAACCCTACCTCATCGAGTACCAAGTTGGGACTAATATGGTAGACTGTAGACTAAATGTTATGCTTAAAAAACTCGGTCGGCCTCGAGTCAGCCCGGGCCCGTCCCCACTCAGCCCAGCCCTGCCTGACACCAACCCTCCTAGGGACTAAGAAATTTATCCGCCACCGCGCGGGCAGAACTCTAGGCTAGCTAGTCTCCCCTGGATCCCTTAGTCTTTTACGACACCCACGGGAAGAGCTGGGGTAACCGACCGACCTACGTATGTCTAAAGTATTTGATTTCTATTGCAGATAATGTGGAAACTCTACTTAGCAACGTCGATTTTCCTTTACGGAATCACATGCCTGCTTGCGGATCCCACAAATGTCATGCGTGACGTTGACAGCTCCGACAGATCTGACGTTTCGACCGAAAGTGACGACACTGGGGACAGCGACGTATTATTCTATTTGATTGATATTGTTCTTTCAAGTTTTGAGGCGAAATACCGACAACAGGGCTATTTCACAGCTCGCAAATGTGCTAAAGGTCAGGTTCCAGACGGTGAGAGATGTATACCTGTGGCAGAAACAATATATATTGTAACTGATCCAGATTATGACTAAGGTTCATAATTCTGTTTATTTATTATCAATTAGTTTATGACCTATTTTTAATATATAATTAAAACAACGCATTTTGTTGCTCTTTTAATTTTACTAAAATAACTTATAAATTAAAAACCGAATTAAAAAAAGCATAAAATAACCTCGCCTACATTCAGTGCCACTGACTTATCTGTTTAGTAATCTAAAGTCGGGCAGCCAAACTACAATCTTATCCACCCAGTTAAACTGTCCGACTTCAGATTACATAGTAACAGATAAGTCGGTGGCACTGTATGTAGGCGAGGTTATTTTATACTTTTTTTTGAAGTCGGTTTTTAATTATTTTTTATTTCATCCTTTTTAGTGTATTTTCAACTAGGTACCACTAAAATCATTAAAATTGTATCCATAACTTTAATCATTGAGGAGTTCTGTGATGAGAAGGTGGTTTCAGATGTGGAGACTCTGGGATCATTTACTCATTCATCGGTATCTATTCTTATGGCCTTATTCTACTGGTGGAAATAAAAAAACTGAGCAATTTACTGCACTCTCGAGGTGTAATCCTGTTCATTTCTCCGAAGATCCTCATCCGATCTTCACCAAATTATTATAGGACCAACTGTGATATATTGCCTTTCAAATAAAAAAGAATTATCCAAATTGGTCCAGGCATCTTCGAGTAATCGGGGAACATACATAAAAAAACATACTTAAAAAAAAAGTTGACGAATTAAGAACCTCCTCCTTGATTTTATTTTAAAGTGTTTCCTACACTTCGATGCAACCTGCAACCTCAACACGGAATGTTGAGGTTGCAGGTTCAAGTCCTGTCGGGTGCAATTTTTTAAAAACATTTCTTTCAAATAAATCAACCTCCTCCTTTTTTGGAAGTCGGTTAAAAATACTAAACCACATTATCCTCCAGCTAGAATTAAGCAAGAACGAACATAGAGTACTTACCTAGATCCGGGAAGCTACCGCGGTTGTTCCGTTGACATCAACTCGATGCCGACGCGGTAGTTTGACATCTTTGACAGCGGGGTTTTCAATTTTAAAACCGCGCATCCATGGCCGTCAGCCGTCGATTTGAAGATTTTCTGTCAAAATCTTCAATTGAATTCAATTCTGTCTGTGTAGCCGTAGCCAAATTGAATGAATGAATTCATTCAATTTGGCTTCGGCATCGATATGAGTAATCGACGCGTCGATTTGAAATTTTCGCGGTTCGAAATTCGGCTGTCAACTGTCAAATGAATTCGATGCCGACGGAACAACCGCGGTAGCCTGTCCGGTTAGTGATGGGAAATGCATGACATTAGTGATGTCCACATTTATATACGAGTGTATATAAAATTCAATGTCCTGACTTAGGTATAGGTACCAAACCGCTGATCCCAGAGACATGCAATTTGGAGAGTGTGTTCTTTGTGATGTGTAGGCATTCACTCTTCTTCTTTTCGTGTAGTAGTGTGGCTCACCTAGTGTTAGAGTTTTCAGATCGTCATTAGGCCTCTAACTTGACCTAACTACTGCTATCAGAGATAACAACCGGGACCAACTGCTTTTAACGTGCCTTCCGAAGCACGGAAAGGCATCCACTAAGAAAGGGTTTTTGGAAAATCTCGCGGAATTGGGACTAATGCGGGTGAAACCGCTGGTCTCACCTGTTTATAAATAAAAACCGACTAAGTGAGAGTTGGACTCCGACACGAAGAGTTCCGTACCGTGAAATATAACAACTTTTCCCGTTTGTACGGGCATCCACCCGGTACATTGATAAGTAAGTATTTGTTAGTGTAAATGATGTCTACACAGATTGACGGGGCTTCGATCACCGTACACTATAATCTAGTAGTAGTTATTATAGGTACTATGGCGATCCTCGTAGTGTCCGCGTCCGCACTCGTCCGAGGCGTTTATTGTATTGTGTGTTAACTGACAATTAAAATGCATATAAGTAATCAAAAGTGCAGCGTAAACATAAATGTCGAGCTCATGCTCGTACATGCTGCCAAATTTAAAAATAACAAAATAAAACATTAAAGTAAAATAAAAGCTTAAGAAACACAAGTAAAATATGAATGTAGCTTAAATCTAGTTCGCGAAACGGTTTGGTCCGACGAGATGTCGCTCGTTGTATCCCGTGCTCGTCGCTTCACCGCGCCCGCGCCGCCGTCGTCTCGATGTTGTTGTTCGTAGTCTGTCCTTGCCCTTGAGTTGTTATCACCTCAGCTGAGCAGAAGTGTTGCTCATTCAGCGTTTCCGACGACAGGTGTAAGTAGAGCCACGTGCCGTAGTAGGTAGTAGAAGGTAACCGAATACCTTTGGCCGGCTCGTCACTCATACATTCATTGTTTATGTTTCTTATCTCACGGTTCAAAGGCGTGGGACATTCGCCAATCCTGAGTAGGATTTCATGGCGATACTGTTCTTCGTTTTTATGGAGACGACGCGTACGTAGCCGTCAGCCCCCTGATGAGTTTGTATCACTCGTCCCATGAGCCACTTTGCTGGTGGCATGTTGTCTTCCTTTAACAACACCAACTCCCCGATTTCTAGGTTTTTAGTAGTGTGACACCACTTGCTTCTTGTTTGTAGAGTTTGTAGATATTCTGAAGCCCATCGTTTCCAAAAATCCTTGTACATTTTTTCGATAAGTTGCCATCTGTTTCTTATGTCTCGTGTGTCAGCTTCAGGTGTCAGGGGCCCGGAGAGCATCGGCCCGCCAACCAAAAAATGACCCGGAGTGAGACAATCCAAGTCGTCGACTTCATTTGTTAATGGTATTAGAGGTCGAGAGTTCATGCACCCTTCGATTTGTGTCATGAGGGTAGAAAAATCTTCGTATGTTAACTTCTGTTCCCCAAGTACTCGTTTTAAATGGAATTTAAATGACTTCACGGCCGCTTCCCATAATCCACCAGCCGTGGGCCAAATTGGAGCTAGGAACTTCCATTTAATCCCCATCTCTGTTATGTTGTTGATGGAGTCATCGTTGATGTAATGTTGCAGTGCTTCCCTGTGTTCTTGTTGTAGTACCTTAGCAGCTCCCACGAAATTACGGCCGTTATCACTGTACATACACGCAGGAGTGTCTCGGCGAGCACAAAGTCGCTTCAGGGCGGCGAGAAATGCAGATGTGCTTAAGTCCGACACCAATTCTAGATGAACGGCCTTCGTTGTGAGGCAAACAAATATCGCTATGTAGGCCTTTGTAGTTTTGATGCCTCTGCCCTTATTGGCTTTCACGTCGACATGTCCCGTGAAATCCACTCCGGTGTGTGTGAAAGGGCGGGACGGTGTTACTCGAGGTTTTATCAAATCTGCCATCAGTTGTTGACTGTTAGATGTTTTGTACCGATGACATGTTACACATTTGAGAATGTGATTTTTGACCGTCTTGACTCCTCGCAGAATCCAATATTTGTCTCGTAAATGTGAAAGTGTAAGTCGCATTCCCCCATGGAGTGTCGCTTTGTGTGATTGTTCTATTAGGAGCTCCGTAAGTTTGCAGTTATGCGGAAGTATAATGGGGTGCTTTTGTGACTCGCTAAGTTGAGATTCCTTCAGTCTTCCCCCGACACGTAGAATCCCAAATTTATCCAAAAAAGGATTCAAGTTCAAAATGTTACTTCGTGAATGTAACTTGTCACGTTTCCGTAAACATGCGATGTCTTCTTGGAAAAAGTTGTGTTGTATGACTTGTATAATCGTAGTGTGCGATTTATCCAAGTCCGCTGTTGCTAGGTACGAAGTACGTATCGCATTTGTTTTATTCAAACACTTGTGAATGAAACGCGATACCCATGCAAGTACTCGGACTATCCTTGTCATAGAGCTATATTTGTGCAGAAGTTCCTCGATAAAAATTGACTTGTTTTGTGTTACAATATTTACTTGTTTCCGTTTCAATTCTTCGATGGGAACTTTGTATGATTGGTTAATGGGTTGACTGGGGATGTTTTCGTGTTTCAGCCACTGCGGAGCCTGCCACCAGAGATCGTGGCTGAGCAGTTGTGATGGTAGTAGTCCTCGACTAGCGCAATCTGCCGGATTATCTTCCGTTCTGACATGTTTCCAGCATTCGATAGGCATTGTGTTCAAAATGGCCTTGACTCTGTTTGAGATAAATATTTTCCATCTTGATATGTCGCCTTTAAGCCAACCCAAAACAACAGTAGAGTCCGTCCAACCATGTATAGTGACTGTCTGATACTTTAGCGACTCTATGACTTTGTGCATTAGTTTTGATAAAAGTAGTGCACCGCATAGTTCGAGTCTCGGCAGGGTCACGCTTTTTCTCAATGGTGCGAGTTTTGTTTTCGCCGCCACCAAGCTTACTGCATATTGACCGTTGCTATCGATGCTTCTGTAATAGATTACGCAGGAATAGGCCTTTTCCGAGGCATCACAGAAACCATTTAATTCAGCACGACGATCCGTGTTTCCAATCCATCTTGGAATAGTTATATGTTGTATGTTTGCTAAGTCCGCCTTGAATGACATTATCATTGCATCGATAACGATCGTATCGCTGCCGCCGCAGACTAGTTGAATCACGCCGTTGCACTTGTTGCTCGAGATACCTATCCCAGATATAGTCGCATGTCGTTTGCGTCTAGGTAGGCCTAGCCGTTGGGCGGCTGATTCAGTAATTAGATTAGTTTGAGACCCCTGGTCTAGCAGCGCTCGTAGTTGTAAGTAAGTTCCATCATTATCCTTGACTTTTATTTTCATAGTAGCGAGTAAAACTTCTTCATTTGCGTTGACGTGATTTGTGTTTCGCGGCGTTGACTTTGAAGTCGACTCGGGTGTTGGGTTCGGCCGTGTGTTCATGTTACCGTTGCCGTTCCCAGCGAAAACGTCGTGTAAGCTCATATGATGCGCCTTATTGCAAGCCCTGCATGTCTTTGACGATTTGCATTGTTTTTCACCGTGGCAATAAAGACAATTCTCACATAATTGTAATTGCGAAATGTGACGCAATTTCTCTTCGTTCGACATGTTCTTGAATGTATTACAGATGTAAAGTGGATGATTGTTATTGCAAAGTTGGCATGTTCTCTCGGTAGTGGTGTAGTAAGCCCTTGGAGCATAGTTTTTGAAGTTGCCCTTGAAAGAATTAGGTAGATTTTTCTGCGAGAATTGATTGTATGGCTTCGGTTTTTGTTCATTTGTTGTTGGCCTTGAATTGTTTTCAATAGGTGTCTTATCGCCAGGCTCCAATGCGGTGTATCTGTTATCCAGGAATGTAGTACATTCGTTTAAGGATGGTAAGTCACGTGGCGCTTTTCTAGCTTGCATGTATGCTGTTTTTGTATCGGAATCCATTTTCTCCATGATAATGTGTACCACGAAGGGATCCCACGATGCTGTATCGACGCCCATATTTTTAATTGATCGAATTGTTTCCAAAGTCACGTCGTGGAGGCGCTTTATATCGGATGCGCTATTTTTACGAATTTGAGGATGATTTAATAGAGATTGCATTTGTTTGGTGAAAAGCAGCTGTCGGTTGTAGTATCTGTGTTGAAGTAGTTCCCAACAGGTGTCGTAGTTGTTATCCGTGATTGTTAAATGTTGAACGACACGTTCTGCTTCACCACGAAGTTTACTCTTGAGATGTAGCATTTTTTCGGCCTTAGAAAGGAGAGTGTTGCTTGTGGGCTGTGCTGCTTAGTTTCTTATTTAGTTGCCTTTTTGTAGAACGATATTTTTCTTCATATTTCGAAAAATCGGCTTCGTAATTGACGTCAGTACCGATGAGAAGATTGTCGATCTGCCAGTGAAGGTCGTTGATGGACTTCCAGCACTCTTGTAGTGTTTGTAGGATGTCTTGAATGTCCAACTTGTCGTTTAAATTTTCTAAATCAATGTTACGTATAGCCCTATCAAAAGCACGAAAATTTGTGCGTTGAAAACTTAGTAATTCGTCTGTTTTCGAAAATACACCACGTTCCTCTGATGTTATGTTTTCTTTTTCGTGTTCAGAGACCTCGTGGCTGGTCCCAGCTTGCGGGGATGTTGAGACAGGCTTCCATGTTTTGAGCATTTCACTTGTTGTGTCGTATAGGTCCTTCACTTCGTAGTAGGCCTCGCTTTTGAGGTATTCGTCCGTAGGGTGAAGACCGACGCTTAACGTTGCGTGATTTTCGTGAAACTCACTCCACAATTTTCCTAAAGAAGTTAATCGTTGCTCGATGTATGAAGCAGTCTTGCGGCTTGCAGAGTCCTTCTTGAAGTTAGTCGTTATTTTGTGGACAGCTTCCGCGATAATTTGTTGTCTCTTTAGTAGATCTTCCATTGTCGAAGATTCCGTTAGAGAAGAAATTGCTCCCGGCGTACCTAGTATTAGTATCCAGGAGTGTTGAACTGCACGGTGACTGTAGTTACCAGCAGGTGGTGGATGCGATTTCGCTCCCGCTGCGATCTTATACGCCTTCTCAACTTTGCTGGGGAGGTCCGCTTGTGGAAGGCCAGCAAAGCCGATTCGCAACCGCAGAAAGAACTCGATCAAATCCGGCTCGAAGAAAATGTACGGGCATCCACCCGGTACATTGATAAGTAAGTATTTGTTAGTGTAAATGATGTCTACACAGATTGACGGGGCTTCGATCACCGTACACTATAATCTAGTAGTAGTTATTATAGGTACTATGGCGATCCTCGTAGTGCACCTAATATGGAGGTTAGGTAGTTTGAGTAAATGAAACCCGCGTCCGCACTCGTCCGAGGCGTTTATTGTATTGTGTGTTAACTGACAATTAAAATGCATATAAGTAATCAAAAGTGCAGCGTAAACATAAATGTCGAGCTCATGCTCGTACACCGTTTTTTTTTTTATAAAATCGAACAAAACATCCTTTTTTTCTATGGAGACATGCATATATTTTTTATTTGTTAGGTGTATTACGATCATATGCTGCATTACATAACGATTTGAATCAATATATTACACTTTAAAACTATTTTTTTCCGATTTTTATGGCGGGCAAAATTATCCGCACTTCTCACCAACATTGGCCACGCCTATTTTTTGACGAACTATGAGTCTTATTAATACGTAATTCAGATAATAACTAGTCATTTTTATTATCTAGGTATAGTTCTTAAATTTTCGTTTGTAGCATAAGCAGTTTTGCAGTAAAATCAGTAGGCAATATTACCTAGCGATTATTACTCTTTTCCATACTTACAAATCAAAAGCTGTTGTAACTCTCTAGGGTTGTCACGTGTCTATTATAAGTTTCGAATGTTGCAGAATATCAGAAATGCTATTTAAATTAGAATTGAGTACCTATTAGAAATAATAATGTATTATCAAAGTTTGACAAACTAAGTAACTAAGTATGTATTTGTTTATTTTTTTTAGAAAAACTGGGTTTTCTTAAAAATTATAACGAATAGGTACACTATATTTTGCGAATTACACAGTGACTGATGTTTGTGATTGCTTAGTTTGTTTCAAAAAAACAATCTAAATGATACATAAAAAATCGATAAATTGTGATCCTCATTTTTTTTGCGTCGGTTAAAATGAAATTTTGGCAACCCTATGTGCTTTTTGATGAAGGGCAAAGTTGACAAGAATAGGTCTGAACAGTTCAGAGTATCATTGCCCACCGCCATAACTGTTGTGTTTTAAGGCTTAGAATACTGATACCTAATCAAAGAGGCTTTAAAATTGGTATTCTATAACATACAGTAAAATCAACTTTCCTGCGTTTTCGCCGTGACGTAAAATTCACTCTAAAATATCTGAAAATTTTGCCCGCAAAAAACACATCTGACATCACATTCGACAAGACCTGGCAGGTGACTGAACGAAGTTGGGAACCAAGGCAATGCATCGTGTTGTCAGATACATAATCTACTTTTCTTCCAATTAGTAAATATAACCATAACGCTAAAATATTTTTCAATATTAACAGATTTGCTTAGAAACTGCTTTTTGGGCAATGTTTTGCTGGTTGGCAAAGTTGGTGTATTTTATGGTACCACTATCACAATAAAGTTTTTCTTAAAGAAAAAGTCATTTTTGGGTCAGCTAGTCGTTTATAATTATTATAAGTATGTTAGTTTATTTTTAATCATAAAATGTATGAAAAAAGTCATAGTATACTAATACAGAGTGAACAATTTAAACGGGCATTCAGGGGGATATCCTACACTATAAGTGATAGTGAAAAATGCTAAAAGGAGTTGTGTCCTCGATTTTGACAAAAACTAAAATGGCCTATTTAGATTTTTGATTAAATCATTACCCTAGCCAGGAATCGAACCTTGTCCTTTGCAAAAAAAATAAGCTCTAAGAACAGCTCTAGAGTCTCTCCAACAAAAGACGATGCGGAGAATTGCTAATCGTTGCATATCCCAGTTTGGTCGAATCGAGCGAGTAAGATATAGGTATAAGTACTTTTTTAGGGTTCCGTAGCCAAATGGCAAAAAAAACGGAACCCTTATAGATTCGTCATGTCTGTCTGTCCGTCTGTCTGTCTGTCCGTCCGTGCGTATGTCACAGCCACTTTTCTCCGAAACTATAAGAACTATACTGTTCAAACTTGGTAAGTAGATGTATTCTGTGAACTGCATTAAGAGTTTCATACAAAAATAGAAAAAAAAACTCCGGAATGACTCTCGTTCCTTGGAAGATGGGTAGGCCCCTAGTTTGGGATGCGACTTGTGTGGACACGTTGGCTCCTTCCCATCTTCCAGTAACCACGGTGCGGGCAGGAGCTGCCGCTGATAAAGCTGAAAACCTTTAACGGCACAAATATAGTCATCTAGATAGGGGTTACACGTTTGTGCCGTTTGGGGTGGAAACTTTAGGTCCGTGGGGGCCGGCCGCTCTGGAGCTGTACAGAGAGCTAGCTAAACGTTTGGTGGAGGCTTCGGGTGACCGGAATGCTGGCTTGTATTTTGCCCAGAAAATAAGTATTTGTATACAACGGGGCAATGCAGCCAGTATTCTGGGCACTTTTTCCTCCACCGAAAGTTTAGCTGATTTAGATTTATTTTAGTTTTTAGTTAGTTTTATTTTAATCAGTTTTAGTTTTTAATTTTAATTATAAATAAATAAATAAATTCGGTGAACTACACACAGCGCCATCTAGCCCCGTGGTAAGCGACTAAGCTTGTGTTACGGTGACTAGACAACGGATATAATACTCATATTTATTTTTCTTTTGTAAATACATACATATTATACATAGAAGGACACCCAGACCAGACACAAATATTTATTTTTAAGCATAAATACTTGCACCCGGCGGGAATCGAACCCGCAACCTCCTGCATTGCTATAAGTTTTATAAGTGTTTGGTCTCAACCTAAATAACTATTTAATAAATTATTGAGGTTTCTTATATAATTTTTTTCTAACATGAATATAGTTTGCGCAAGAGACACTTCCAAAGTGTTAAAATGTGTGTCCCTATATGTCCCCCCCCCCCCCAAGGAACTTCTGAAAAAAGAGCATAATAAAACTAAAAAAATATAATATGATGTAGGTACATTACTTTGCAAACTACCAACGAAAATTGGTTTGAACGAGATCTAGTAAGGGGGCGTCCATAAATTACGTGAGGTGTTTTTTGAAATTTTCTGTCCCTCCCTCCCCCCCTGGTGAGATGTCGTGAAATTTTATTCAACCCCCTCCCCCATCCTCCAATCTCACGTGAGATTTTTCAATATGTGGGTTTCTTACATAAACGCGTTGGATTGTTATTGTAAAAAGAAAAAAAAAAATTGCAGTAGTAGCCGGAGCAGTAAAATACAGCTCCGGTAGCAGAATTTTTTTTTCAGTGTGTACAATCTGGATTAAATGGACCAAAATAGTATAATTTTTTTTTGTTTCAATCAGAAAAAAAATTGCGTGATATTTGCCGAGACTCTCACCAACGTAAGATTAGATTTAGATTTAGATTAGATGAGATTTGACTCGACCCCCTCCCCCCCTTAAACATCTCACGTAATTTATGGACCTAAGTAGTTTTTTTTAATACGTCATAAATCGTAAACCGCAATTTACCTTTCTAAACAAAACATGTTGTATCGATTCGCACTTGGCCGGTTTTTTTTATTATAGACTAAGATTTGACACATCTTCCTGAAGAAAAACGTCAAATCGTAGTCTGAAATTAAAAAACGAAGATTTTTATACATAAAATAGATAAATAACATTTTATATTTTTATATAACATTTAAACGTTTTACTTTTAAGCTCCCTGTGTATTTGTCTTACTGTGTCTGTCTGTGGATTGTCAATCCTGAAGAAGGGACTGGAAAGGTCTCGAAACGTTGAGCGTTGTAACAATGCTAAAAGTAACAAACACCACGCGATTCAAATCGAAAAATGTCGTTAATTCAATACAACATCGCGAAAATAGAAGAAAAACCTTTGTCTTACTTGTTAATACCTACAATGTGTTTACTTAGTACTAATTGTAATTGTTTGTTCTCCAAATAAAGCATTCATTCACCCCCACGGGATCGCGGGTGAAACCGTGGGACGCAGCTATTATAAACATTTCTAGTTAAACTAAAATTTTGGGTTTAAAATTTAAAAAAATAGAGAGGTCACTTCAAAGGACGTGGCTTCGCATGCTGACAGTATTTCATGCAGGACCTTTCGCTCCAGTGCAGTGGTAGTTATTATTTCGTACTGTATATGTTTCCCTTACTGAAATGAAACTATACAAGTACGCTGGAATTGGTATACCATACAAAATGACATTAGAACTTTGCGCCATGTTGCGCCGTTGTCGCGCGTTTTCTATTAAAAGTGATGGTGCCCGTCCGTGGAACTAATAGTTCTGTGGACGGTCACCATCACTTTCAATAAAAAATGTGCGACAACAGCGCAACATGGCGCAGATCAAATAGGCACAAAATTCAGTGCGCTATGACCTGTCCAGTCCAGTGACTTGTACGATGGAGGTCAGTGGTTTCCCGACATGCATCATGTAACCACATAGGTATAGGCAGGCACACAGACCACAGTTACTTCTTTTTATGTACAAATAAGGATATTAGGACTGCATAATGATAGTACTATCCTCAAAAAAATAGTTGTACCTATTGTACCGCCTAACCGCCGCGTAGTACATTGAACAACAGAGAACAGTATACTGGTGTTCATCATTGCCAACATTTTTATTTTAATAGTAATCAAAATCATAACACTCCTTTCTCCGTAGTCGGGTAAAAGGAGAAGAAGGTACCGATTACTGAATACTGGTACCTACTGAAAATAGAAATAATAAATATTTTGGTAAGTTTTTTTTTATTATTCTTTTTAAATTGATATTTTAATGGCATTACTTGGACTTGAATGAAAGTTGAACAACGAAATGTACCTAAAAAAAAAGAAATAGGCCGACTATTCGCCGAATAGTCGGCGAATAGTCGGCCCATCACTGAAAACTATAGGTAAGGTGTAGTGGGGTAAATCTGATATACTTATTCAGTGGGGTAAATCCGAATTTATTAAAAAATTGATTTCATATCACTCTGACTAAAGTTCTATTCCGTATTTACCCCACTTTCAGAGTTACCCCAGTACACTTTACATAAAATACTTTATCCATATTCAGGATTTGAAACCATCACGTGACTCACCATAAAAAAAAACTGTAGGTATTCCTCTAGCATTATCCCACATGGCAAATGTTTTTATTTTTGTGAGAAGAGTCGTGTCGTGTCCATAGTTCCCATAAAATATAATGAAGCTATAATAATATTCTACAAAATAACAGCCAATGTCGCGTATTGGGTACTTTTGGTCGTAATCCATTACGGCCAAAAGTACCCAAAAAAGACTTTTTCATCCCATCTATTCGAAAAGTGTCGCTTTGGTCCTCTATAAGTGCGACCAAAGTAGCTCTTTTCTGTTAAGAGGTAAACAGGCGGGAGCAAAGTTAAACAGGCGGGAGCAAAATAAAATAGGCGGGAGCAACGTAAATTTGAATTTGGAACATACGTTGTGGTCATATAATTATGAACGATTTGAAGTTCTAGAAGTTTTTATTTAAATCGTATCATACACAGAGATGTGTACCTTCTGAGAAGCAACTAGTTATGTTATATAATAGTCACATTAATAGAGCAACCTGACTTAAGAATAAAGTATGAAATCGCTAACTATTTTTTGCACATTTTATTGATTTTATCAAAGTAACACATTCAAATAGTACTGAAACTGGACAAATAATTAAGAAGGATTTATTTAACTGCTCAGGAATTGTTTTGTATGACACTTAGATTTAAAAAATCACAATATTATGTAGCACAGGAAACATAAAAAGAAATTTAATAAATATTTAACTAAAATTAATAGTTAATAGCATATCCACGGCTTTTAATTACAGCTTTACACCGGCGAGGCATTGACTCTATTAATTTTTGACATTTCGCAAGAGAAATAGAGTTCCATTCTTCTAAAAAAACGTCATACAGCTCTCTTAAATTTCCACACTTTGTATTTGAAACCTTTTCTTTACTTCAAACCACAGATTCTCTATTGGGTTTAGATCTGGACTGTTAGCAGGCCAGTCTAAGACAGAAACTAATTGCGCTGTAAGAAATTCCTTTACGGTGCGTGCAGTGTGCTTTGGATCATTGTCATGCTGGAATGTCCAAATGACAGGTAGAACGTCTTCAGCGTATGGTAACATTGTTTCTTCCAGTATATTTTTGTATTGGAACTGATCCATGTTACCTTCTATCAACTTTACAGGTCCTACACCATGTCCAGAAAAGCAACCCCAAATTTTCACATTTCCACCACCGTGCTTTAATGTAACTTTCGTGTACTTTGGGTCGAATGCTGTATTCGGGGGACGTCGTACATATCGTTTTCCATCAGAACATACTCTGTTTATTTTCGTCTCGTCAGAAAAAAGTACATTTTTCCACTGTTGCACAGTCCAGTTTTCATACTTTCTCGAAAATGCAAGCCGGGCTTGCCTGTGGCAAAGTTTTAACATGGGTACCTTTCTTGCTATCCTACCGTGCAATTTTTCTTCTACCAAACGTCTTCGAATAGTGCGTGCTGAGATTGCTGAAGGGTTGTTTTCACCAAAATATTCTTTTCTAAGCTCATTGGACCCTTTAAAAGGATTTTGTTTTGCCATACGAACGATATTTCGGTCATCTCGAGGAGTTGTTTTTCTCTGTTTAGGTACACGTGGAACATTCGAAGTAGTTTGATACGTAGCAAAGTGCTTTACAGTGTGGAAAACCATCGTTTTTGAACATTGCAGATGGTCGGCTATCTTTTTATAAGACCAATTCTTCCGGCGAAGTTTTATTATTACTTCCCTTGTAGATTTATCACAACTTTTATTTTTTCCCATTGTTTTTTTCTAAAGAAGCAATCACCTTTAATCTTTTACAGCACGTAATGGCGCCAAAATTATACAAACAGTAACAAATCGACTGAGTGTTCTCTATTTAAATTTGAATAAAGGTATAAACTACTTAGCGTTCTTAATTACGTGACCAGCCAGTAATAAGGAATACTTTGTTTAAAAGTAGTGTAAAAAGCTTGCATATTGATTTTTAGCCAATCATGTGTATCAATGAATACAGTGGTGATATGTAAATGTTTTACGATACCGAGAGAAATAAAAACAAATGCATACAATTAGTTTTGCATCTTAGTTGGAAAAAATCTTCCCTTTATATCAGCGTTCTTAATTATATGACCACCACTGTATATTCATAGAAATTATGGGGACCTTACTTCTACGTAATGAAATAAATAAATATAATAAATAAATAAATATTGCACGACGTTACACACAGCGCAATCTAGCCCCAAACTAAGCACTAGGCTTGTACTATGGGTACTAGACAACGGATATACTACATATTATACTTTTTTTTTTTGTAAATACATACATATGATACATAGAAAACACTGAATATCCCATGTCTTCGGACCGTGGTGAGTCCTAGGACATGTTGGTTTCCTCACGATGTTTTTCCTTCACCGTAAGAGCGATGTTATTAGCGCACATACCTTTTTCTTAAAGAAAAAGACATTGGTGCGCGGTCGGTCTGGATTCGAACCCACGACTCTCAGAATGAAAGCCGGGGTATCTACCACTAGACCAACACCGCTCAATGCTTCGGTTATATTATACTTTTACATACTTTATTCAGAGGGTCAGTGTGTTTCGCACCCGATGTT
This sequence comes from Idaea biselata, assembly GCA_958496205.1. Lineage (NCBI taxonomy): Eukaryota > Metazoa > Arthropoda > Insecta > Lepidoptera > Geometridae > Idaea > Idaea biselata. The sequence goes on along the minus strand of OY292394.1, from coordinate 51,941,460 downwards.
TATTGCACCCGTAGCTAATGCCCCCGATTTTCAATTGAAAAATAAAATAAAAATTAAGTTATAACAGCCAATTTCGTCATAATAAAAGTTATTTGTACCAGGTACAGTCGACGAAAAAGTGTTTCTAAACAAAATAAGCAATTAAATTTTACTATGGTATTTCAAGTTTATGATTATTTTGAGTGATACCTTAGAGTTATAATGAACTGAATATGTAGATGTTTTTTTACGCACAAAATATTAGACATTAATATTAATAATACCTTATTTTGTACCTTTTGCCAAACGAGCCGTCCGACGAAACCGGTTTTAGACAAAACAATAGAGATCAGGTAAACGGACATAATTGACAATAGAGAATATAGAGATGAACACTATTTCTACCCCTTTCGCACAGAAGTCAAGTTATTGTTGCATTAAATTACTGATACGAAAGTTTAGTCGGCTAAGTCATCTCAAAATGGCAAGTCCAGGTCCTTCGCAGGGTTTAGCACGAAGTAATTATAAAATAATTACCAGTAAACAAGGCGGAAGAACGTTAATTCATGTTGGACTTGCTTATACTTTCCACAGAAAAAATAAGCAATCGAGTGTGTGGACATGTGCGAATAAAAGACATGGCAAGTGTAATGGTTCCGTAAAATTAAGTAAGGAAAGTGCCAATGTGCAAATACAAAGGTGTCATAATTCTGAGTGTCAACCTAACTTTTTTAAAAACGAAATTAAAGTTGTTATAGACAAACTAAAAGTGGACGTCATAACGAGTTTCGGCTCCATAAAACAAAAGTTTGAAACAAAAATAGCCGAGTTAAAGAGTGTGACTACAGGGTTTGAAGAATACATTCCAAAATACAACACACATCAAGAAACAATTATACGACAGCCGAAACAAAGCCTTACATGTAAAAAAGACACAGTTTCATAATCCAGCTGAAGTCGTTATACCTGAGATTTTCCGAAAATATTTATTGGCTGATCACTGTCAGAACGGCAACAGAATCGTCGTATTTGCATCAACTGAGGCTTTAAAGGAAATAAAAAATATACCACACTACTTCGGGGATGATTTTGCATGTTGATTGTTTTTGCTGTATTTTAATGTTTAATTATTTTGTTGTCAATGTTCTTAGAATTAAGTTTTATACCTATATATTTATTAGGACTTGTACCTAATAAATATATAGGTATCAACTTAAACTTAAAGTATGTACATATTTTAAAAAGTTCAAATCATCCTAATATGTAACTGTGATTTTTTTGTGATTTTTAATGTTAGTTGGTTTAGCTATATTTTAATGTTTAATCATTTTGTTATCAATGTTCTAAATATTAAGGTTTGTACTTAATATTTAGAACATAGAAGACATGTAATGTACTATTATTTTTAAATTTACTATTACAAATAAAAAATGTGAAGTAATAAAAAAAGTAGTTTGATTTAAAAATGACCGTTTTGCATGCTAATTGTTTTTGCTGTATTTTAATGTTTATTATTTTATTGTCAATGTTCTTAAAATTTAAGTTGATTCCTTTATATTCATTAGGTATTCAAAATTACCTTCATTATATTTTAAGTACTATAAATCATCTTATTTTTTGAAATGTGATTTTTGAATTGTACCTAACGACTAATGTTTTTAGCAAATTGTTGTTTCACCGACATTATTAATAAAGATTTATATTAAAAAACAAAGTCTGCATCATTTCTTGTAAACACCTATAAACATTTTTATAATACGTTTCACTTTGCTAACTGACTGTACTTTCGATAAAAATATTCAACCAATACCAAACAAAATCGGGGGCATTAGCTACGGGTGCAATAAACATCGGGTGCGAAACACACTGACCCTATTCAGATATCAATAATTAGTACAATGTTAACGCGTCGCAGTCAGCGGGGCGACTGACTGCGCTCTCTACAAAATAGTCTACTCAGCTAATGCATACACCCTACAATACACCCCCTTCTTAAAAAATGAATACATAGTTGAACACTTTTAATACAATATTTCGAAAAGACATATATACAATTGTATACTATTACCAGGATACATTCATTTTTTAATTTTTTATATTGGTGTAATATGTATATATAGTATAACTCAATATGTTGCATACAATTTTTATTTTCCTTATGACGTTATAATCTTAAAATATAATAATATTAAATGTACAATAAGACACTTACGTTTTTGTTTTTCTTATAATCTGACATTTAAGTACATAATGATTGATACGACCTAGAAGTTCAATTTAACGATACAATGTTGTTATACTCGTACGTATTAGGATTTGGATTTACTTGGCCGCTGAGATTATTCATAGAACCGAACGTTGTCAGCTCATTGCGCACGATATGGCGGGCTCTGTTGGTGCATTTCTTGTACGCCCACCAGGCCATCGCTATACACAACATTATCCCCATCACCGTGATTACAATGGTTATGGTTTCGATTTTTGTCTCCAATTGGCTGTTAGAGGCTTGGTTAGCTCCATTCTGAGCAATAATAACTTGCTCTTCCTTCTTCTCTACTGAATAGGTTTTGCCCATTTTTTTTTAAAGTTATTGCGTGAGTTGTTAAGTTATTGAATTCTTTTTAAGTAATGAAACGCAATATTTACTGCTACCAAGTACATCCAAGTTACACGCTTATAAATATTACTTAGTACCTAATGTAATTTAAGTTGTTATTCTAAATATTATACGATAGTATTACACCGCATCAGCGAATCTTATTGTCCTTCGCACTATTCTACCGCTACGTGTTTGTTTAATTAAGGGTGCGTTTACATTGTCTTCATTTAAGTTAAAATTAGTCTTATCTAAATTTTCATTTAATACAAAAGCAGGTTTTAATCTATCGATTGATACATTGCGAGGTGCGCCATTTATTGTTATTGTAAAAATTTTATCACCCCTTTCTAAAACTTCATATGGGCCGCTATATGGTGGTGTTAATGGCTTACGCACTGCATCTACCCTTAGAAAAACATGAGTACACGTTTTTAAGTCAGGATGTACAAATGTATTATTTCTACTTAAATATCTATCTTTAGGTCTAATTTTGTCTAAAATATCCCTTAATTGAATTATATATGTCTGTGGATCGCAAATATTAGTAAAATTATCTCCGCATAATTCTCCAGGTAAGCGCAAACAATGCCCCAAAGTAAATTCCGCGGCGCTTGTAAATCCGCTATCCGCTTGAAAAGCCGCTCGCAGACCTAACATAACCGTGGGCAATTCCGTATACCAACATGAGTTATTTTGTAATCGACTGATAAGCGCTGTTTTTAATGTTCTATGGAAACGCTCTACTTTTCCATTTGTTTGAGGATGATAACTAGTAGTACGTGATTTTTTTACACCTAAAATATTCATTAAATTCCTAAATAACTCGCTTTCGAATTGGCGTCCTTGATCTGTAATTACTTTACTCGGACAACCAAAACGACATGTCCACTCGCTATATACTGCTTTCGCTGCAGTCTCTGCCGACATATCCTTAATGGGACAGACCTCTGGCCATCTCGTACGACGATCTACCATCGTCACGCAGTACCTATAGCCGTGTTCTGTAACCTGTAATGGCCCTATTATATCGACATGTAAAATTTCGAAGCGATCTCCTACTGCGAATTTACTAAACTGAGACATCGTATGTCGAGTTATTTTACTTTTTTGACACTCTATGCAAGTTTTCACCCAATTCCCAATATCCTTATTCATTCCAGGCCAAAATACTTTTTTACCTAGTAAGGCACGCGATGCTCTCGCGCCCGGATGTGTCAAACAATGAAAATTTTCAAATGTAGTTTTTCTAAACGATTCTGGAATGTAAGGTCTGATATTTTGAGTGGAAGTTTCGTACTGGAGAAAAAAAAAAACAATTAAATTTTGGTCAAAAATGACATAGAGGTTTAAAATATTTTTCTTTCCTATACTGAATAGTTTGCGTGAGAGAGAGTTCCAAAGTGGTAAAATGAGTGTCTTAAATCGTAAACCGCAATTTACATTTCAAAACATAACCTGCTGTATAGATAATGGTACGGAACCCTTCGTGCGCGAGTCCGACTCGCACTTGACAGGGTTTTTAGAAGATAGATGGGCCACCTCGTAGTGTATGTGTTTCATGTATAGGCACATATAGGCACACATACCACATATAGGCAGGCACACACTTACTTCTCTATGTACAGTCAAATAAGGATATTAAGATAATTAAGACAGCTTAGTGGTGTCCTCAAAATATCTACCTACCTATATGTATTTATGTATATAGGGAAGAAAAGATAAAATTGTATTTTACCGCCTAGCGGCTAAGCGGTAAGCTTAATCTTACCTATAGGCGCTCTAGGTTCTAACGCGAACGTCTGTAACATTGAAGACAGAGAACAGGATAAAACTGGTTTTCATAAATATTTTTAAATATTTCTAGGCCAATAATAAAAAGGAAATTACACGTACTGAGTAGTGAAATACCAAAGTTTTTGGTAAGTTTTTATTTTATTTTATTGGAAATTTTAAGGCATTATTTGGGCACGAAAGTTTGTTTTATAGTTTCACGCAAAAAAGAGCAAGTTGAACATCGAAATGTAGTTTTTATATTTTGCCAAACGTTGTTTTCCATTACCTATCTTTAGTGTTTTTGAAAACAACTTTATCTTGATATTTGTGTTGTTTTTTTTGCTAAGACATTTGAACTTTTTACTATATAGGTATAATTATAATAGGTACCCTATTTCAGAAACTTAGATCAAAAATGTAAATAAAAATCCCGTAAGTACATTTTTTTGAAAGTGACAGCTCTTATTCACTTATTCCTTTAACATTGACAGTTCTTTTTTTACATTTTTGATCTAAGTTTTTGAAATATAAATCGGTATATTTTAAAATAATATCTGCAATTCTCTAATTCCAAAAATCACTGTTATCCGGGCGTAGAGATCAATAACCCTAAGATTTCAGTACTATTCTTCAAAAACTACTAAAATATTAGGGTTATTGACCTCTGGGCCCGGATAACAGTGATTATTGCAATAATAGAATTGCAAATAATTTTGAAAAAATATTCGAAATTTCAAAAGTCGAAGAAAGAAAGTTGTTCCTTGGGATGTCAGGAGTAGGGTTACTAACACTTTTTTCAAAAAATGTAGTATTTGTTGCTAAAAAATAAAGTATGACCCAAAAATATAATAACTCTTTTTAAATATACCTACTTAGTACAAAAACTGAGTCGTGTTTTGTAGAATATTTCAAAGAAAACACGTATTTTTAGAACTCAACCTTTTTTTTTGCAGAAACGGTAAGTAAGTAGGTAGTGTATTATTTTATTTGTAATTTTATACACTTTCAACAACTTTTTTCTTAAATAAAAGACATTTGTTTCTTGACGTTCAATCTCTAAGTAATGTACTTACACCGTATTTATTTCGACTTTTCTTTTTTTTCTTGCACATAGAAAACACTCCTCTGTTAATCCAGATGTGGCTGGAGTTTGTAAAATAAATATTTTTCTACAAATTATGTCAGAAATATAGTATTTTTGCGTACCGTAAAACGAGGTGAAATTGATTAATTTTGAAATTAAATTGAGCGCCATTTATAGATTTTTGACCCTAAAAATAAAATAAAAATAGTCAAGCGATGGACAAACTACGTACTACCATTATCAATAGAAAAATAAATATTACCTAAAGTAGTTTTCGAGAAAAAAAAAGAAAACCTCGCTATCAAAATTATATTACATTTGGGGTTACTTTGGGACCACATGTTTTTTTTATTTATATTGAAAGACACCATGACTAGTAACACAAATCAGCAAAAAAAAAATTGAGACTTATAGTTTTAAAATTATAACTGATTTTATATTTTTGGGGTTACTTTGATACAAGGGGTAACATTGACAAGTAACTGCTGCCGGTACCAAATATTATAAAAACATGTTTGTTTTGTTCATAACTTCTAAAATGAAACAAAATAATTTTCACTTATGTAGTTCTTAATTAGTCAATCAATTCAATAATCAATTAGTCAAAATATAATGGGGCAAGATTGATGATGTCTAGGCTACGTTTTTGGCACGAGTTGGGGCGAGATTGAAAGCTAGATATCAATGTCACCTCATATACCCTATCAATATACCCCCGGTTTAGAATTACTTACAGCAATTCAAATCAAAATGGCGACCGAAGCCAAATTGTGAAAATATGATTTTATTCCCAAAAAAATATATATTTAATGTCACCATTCACTATTATTGACATGTAAATAATTACAGCTGCAGGTTCAAAGTTTTGCCCGTCGATTTTTTTGGCTATTTATACACTAATCTTTGAAAAATTAATTTTAGTACTTGCACGCTACGTGAATTTCGCGTCACTTTGGGAAAATATGCTCTGCATATCAGTCTTGCCAACACGTAAAAAAATAAAAAGTTGCTTTCCGTTTATCGGAGTAATAGATGTAAGTAATTCTATAAATTTCAAGTTATCATTATAGTCGCCCAGACTGTCAAAAACACCCCGTTTTACGGTACTATACACAGTACACATACATAAGGAACAGTGTGAAAACTAAGCCTATTTCACAAAATAAATACCTACTGTCCTTGAAGCGATATTGTTGTCACTTCATTGTTTTTATTATTAAACATATTGTGTTCTGTATGTTATCGTATGCGAGCCGCGCTGCGGTTAGACGAAGACGTTTCGTGCGGTCTTTTCGGAGCAGGCGCGCTGCAGTGACACCACCGGCGCGGTGGTACGCGAGCAGGGCTCATAAGTAGAAGTTTTCAGGTGTTTGTCACGTATTTTCGGGTTGAACCGTACCGCGTTTTAACTAGAAAATGCATGTGATACCGTTTAATTAAAAAAACCATTATACATAAAATATGTTTATTCTTCATAATAACATAAATAACATTATTTACAAAATACTAGTGGAAATAGTTATATGTTATGCAAGGCTGCAAAGTTGGCTTCACCAAGTCACCACCATCGAAAACCACAAAAACGAGACCAAGTTGATATATTTTTCATATCAATGTACCCACAATGTATGTTTTGCATTCGTTAGAAATATATGGTAAAATATATAGGAGAGAGGTAAAATATATATCTCATTTTTTTTTAAATAATTGCCCTGGCCAGCCACAGATGGCAGCATTGGACTGAATAAAAAAATCTTTTCAAGTAATTCACCTTACATACTTTGTTTTTAAAATAGTAATTTCAGGAAATATGAGCGAGTCCAGCAGCGACCTCTCGCTGCGCTCGTGGTTCAATCCTAGAATGCTTCGCTAGCTCAGGTTTCAATACAAGTACTCGCTGCAAAAACCAACTTTGCAGCCTTGCATAACAGGTAACTATTTCTGACCATTTTTTTATTTTCGAAGCGTAGGTATAATAATATTGTACGTCATTTTAATTTTATTGATTGTTTAGGTCTTTCGTGATATCCTCTTAAAATTTCTAAGGAATGTAAATCAACACAATATATTGAAGCGGCGCGGTGCGGCGCGGAAACAAGAAACAGTTGATAGCTATTGGTGGCCTACGTGACCGAACACACGCTTTTTATTTCACCAAACAAATTGAATTCAAATCGGATCGCTTCGTAATCGCGTTCGCGTTGAGTCGCTTACGTAGGTAGTACGTAGCCTTAGATTTACATTTGGAATATAATCATCGTTTACACATACATAAAACTCAAATACAATAATATAAATAAATCTTTCTTACCTTTCAAAATCACCAGGAAGTTTAAAAAATGATAAATTCGGTTTTGTTGAACCAGAGTTTAAGCAACCGTATACTACGCAATACATTCCGGGCATTTTTTTACGAAAATAAAATGAATGATTTGTTTATAAATCATGTTTTTCATAATAACGAATGACAGTAATCCCAGGCAAACTTAGAGTCTCGTAAACGCGCATGTTTGTGTGAGTGAGCCGTTTTGAGGATTTGTAAGGGAGTTTCTATACTGTTCCTTATGTGTACTGTGTACTATACCTATGTGCTTTCAAAAGTATAGGTATATTACGCAGAGCTGAAATATAGTACAATATAGTACGGTACAATATAGTACATTATAGTACGGTTGGCAACCCTAGTCAGGCAGGAGGTAGCCCCGATCACGGTCAAATCGCTGGACCGATTTCGTTGAAAATTTGCATTGTATTTAGTTTAATAAATGGAGAGTAACATTAGGATTTTATTCCTATATGTTACTCGCAGCTAGTAACGTCTATTAATTTATATTTGATTTCTATTGCAGAAAATGTGGAAACTCTACCTAACAACGTCGATTTTCCTTTACGGAATCACATGCCTGCTTGCGGATCCCACAAATGTCATGCGTGACGTTGACAGCTCCGACAGATCTGACGTTTCGACTGGAAGTGACGACACTGGGGACAGCGACGTATTATTGTATTTGATTGATATTGTTCTTTCAAGTTTTAGGAAATACCGAAAACAGGGTGTCTTTGATTCTAGCAAATGTCCTAATGATATGATAAAGATGGACGACAGATGTATGTATAGGGAAGAAATTAAACTAACTGACTTTGAATAAAATAATATAGTACCTACTTACCTACTTACTACACTACTTACTACGTTAGTATTATGTGATCTGTGCTAAGTTCGCGCAGTAGAGGTACATTTACGTGCGACTTCTATGAAAAATCGACATCTTTTTTCAAGATGTCTGCCAGCACCTTTACTTTCTTTTACGAAGATTTCTCTTTATTTGTAAAACTTTATCTCTGCATAAACATCTCCTTTACTTATAAACGATGATTAACAGCTGCATAACTATATTTGCCTTTGTCTTTTACTGTCACATGACGTTTCAAAGTTAAAAGACAGAGACAAACATTAACCTATTAACTGTAACTTTATAATAATATTAGTAGGTAAGTATAAATAAGTAGATAGTGTTTTTTATTTTTATGTACACTTAAATATGCAATAAATTTTAATATAAGGTCAGTTTATTATTAATTGGGTACTTAACTTACAGATTACTGAGTATTAATAAGGAAAATTGTTTTTCCTGGAATAAATACTTACCTACATTACTTGTCCCTATTTTGTTTCTTGTGTTCATTATTTAAGTTTATAACGCCTCCGTTTCACGGGGCTATGGAGCCCCGGACCTTTGGAAGTATTATTTATTACTCAAATTATCTAATACTACATGTTATTATAATAAAATTTTAAATAAGAGATGTCTAATTTACAACGGAAGATACGAAAAAAAAACGTGTGGCACTCGGGGACTGCCGCGGTAAAGCTATTGCATAGCATTTTTTTATCAACTTATGCAATTATCATTTTTTTTTATTTAGACCACGTTGCCATGGTTACAATGTAGCTCGGAACCATGGCAACATTGGCAACATGGTAGGCGGAGCGGAGGGTGTTTGGTTTTTTTCGTTACGAAATTTCGGTGGGTTCCCAACGAGTCACCCCAAACGTGTAACCCCGTTACTCGTTGGTAATATTTTTTCCCATCGAGTAATCCTTTACACCAAGGGTGACACGTTGGGAACTTCTTTTGTAAAAAAAGTTGCAACGAGTCACCCTGTTACTGGTTGGGAAGTTTTTATCCCAACGAGTAACGTTTGGGGTGACTTGTTGGGAACCCACCCCTTTTATCATGGCATGCACATTGGCTTATTTATCAGCCGTTCATATTTAATGTCAATAGCCCATTGCCACTACAATAATATCGCCTCCATTCTGCATCGGTGCAATAGGGAATAAGAGTTAAGAAGAAAAACTTTTTATAATAATCAAGTAGGTATGTACGTATATTTAACAATCATCTATAATTATCTATCAAAAAGCAAACCTAACTATTACAAAACAATCTACAAAGCGTTCATGCGGATATGTCACCTTTTAACTTTTTGACATATTGCAACATCACAAAAGTTTTGTAATCTATGGCGCAGCTGTCAGCGGTTTTTTTTTTCAATAATTATTACAATGATGTTCCTAACAGAAGTAGAAGACCAATTTATTCAAAGTCCCAATAGATTTTATTCAAGTTTTTGTTACTTTTCAGATAACAATTAAATAATTGAGCATATTTTAATTTAATACAAATTAAATTAAAAATTGGCAAAATGTACCTAATGGTGTGTAAAAAACTATTTTTATTTTATTTAATTCTCAGGGTGGGTTCCCAACGTGTAACCCCGTTACTCGTTGGTAATATTTTTTCCCATCGAGTAACCCTTTACACCAAGGGTAACACGTTGGGAACTTCTTTTGTAAAAAGTTACTGTTACTGGTTGGGAAGTTTTTATCCCAACGAGTAACGGGGTTACACGTTGGGGGTGACTCGTTGGGAACCCACCGAAATTTCTTAATTCAAAGCTCAAAGCCCGCGATAAAAGCTATGCAATAGCTTAAAATGTTTTAGGTGATTTGGTACCTAGTTACCTACCTATATCTATTACCGCAATAGAACCTATTTTTACCCGACTCCGCGACGCAAAGAAGGGTTATGTGTTTATCAGTCTATGTATGTATGTTTGTTTGTTTGTATGTTTGTTCCTATGTGGCGCTCCAGAGGCCAAACGGCTGGACCCATTTTGATGATTCGCACGTCAATCGATTCGTCTTAATCCTGGGAGTGTCACTGAAGACATGACATTTATCAAAATTCAAAATGGCGACCACCAGCCGCCATATTGTAAAAAGAAAAATTGTCTGACTATGTCGAGTGGGGTATCGTCGAATAGGTATTTAGAAATCATTCTTAGGTTTCCTTGATCATTTTTCATTTAGTTTAACTATTTGGGATCTACAACGACTTAAAGTTAGTTAAGAAAACAAATTATACTATATAATATACTTTATAAAGTACCTTAGTGAGAAGAGCTCCACGAAGTGAAAAATTTATAGGCCAATTATTTAAACTTTTATGCCGTAATTTATAAAAACAGAGATTGGAGAAAAATTAGTTAATTAACAATGGTCTAACTGTTTGAAAAACCGACGTTAACATTTTTTTTCACCAAGGTTTTTTTCGTTCAAATGTCTAGATTACACCATAATTTATTCAAATTTTTAAATTGTAATTTAATACTAAAAAAAAATATTTGAGATAATATACCGATTTTTGCCTATGCCGTAACGACCTCGCGGAGCCCAATTTTCAACGGTTTTTATTAAATATAAATAATAGGGATAGAGTTTCGGGAGTTAGGACATTATTAATGGAAATATCCTCTTCTTTCAGGATCTTTTTTCAAAATTCCTTAAAAATCATTATTTTAGAAATTATTAACGAAAACCTAAATACCTTTTTTTTTAATCTTATTTTGTTAATAACAATCGCAATTTTTTATGTGCTAATATATCCTTAAAAAACATTTTTCTAGACGTCGTCATTCCGAATCGAATGCGCTATCGCACATATTTTTAGGAGCTTTACTTCTATTTAACACGTTTTTAAACTTGTGAACTAGTGGTATCGTTGAATAGGTACCTATTCGAAAATCATTGTTAGGTTTCTCTAACCATTTTTCATTAAATTTGGGATCTACAACGGTTTATTAATGTTTTTTTTATTGGCTGTCTATTTGTCTGTTTGTTTGGCATTGACTCTTTGACTATTATAATATGCTAATCTCAGAAACGGCTCATCCGATTTTAACCAAATTCATTACGAATGCAGATAACTTTGGACCCCGATAAAGTTATAGGCTATTTTTTATCCGGATATCAAGACCGGTTGTCCGGAAATAGTGATATTTCTAATATTATCTTTATTGATTTGAATGTTAAGAAACATTTATTGTCAAATTACAAATATAAATAAAGGTTATAGTGAAAAGCTTAACTAAAACCTAAAACTAAAAAAAAATATATAAAATAATAATAAAAAAAAGAAAAAAATGAATGATTTGAATGTTGTATCAAAGAAGTCGACCGTCCATCTCGTTGGTGGACATCCAACGCTGCGCTTTTCGATCTGCGGTCTCCATTCGAGAACTTTTCGGCCCCAACGACCATCTGCTCTCCGTGCTATATGTCCTACCCACTGCCACTTCAAAGAGCTATTCCGTTTGGCTATGTCGGTGACCTTCGTTCTTCTACGTATCTCCTCATTTCTGGATTCGGTCCCGTAGAGAAACCCCGAGCATAGCTCTCTCCATAGCTCTTTGAGCGACTCTAAGCCTATTCATAGGGCCTATAGTGAAGCAGAAGCACCGCGGGTTCACGGTGGATGCAGGTCGCTTATAACCGAAGCATGTGGAAATCTATGAGGGAGGCTTATATCCAGCAGTGGACTTCTTACAGCTGAAATGATGATGATGATGATGATGATGATCAAAGAAGTAAAGTTGTGTTGAATCAATATATGTATAATTACCGGATAAAATGCGGATGTCGGAAAGTGCTGTAGGTAGAGTAACTATTCTACTTATAGCAAAATATCCGAATGTTGGTTATGTATGTATGACCTACTAGCAACGCGAGCGCCCCGCTGTTTCACCCGCCCTGACCTGACCTAGCAAGAAGATCAAAAGTAGCTCCAAGGTCCCATAATCCCATCTTTTTTTATAACTATTACCAAGATATAGGTATTAATTTACCAAAATCGCTAAATCAAAATACCAAAACCAATTTTTTTAAGCATAAATACCTGCACCCGGCGGGAACCGAACCCGCAACCTTCTGCATTGCAGTCGTGCTTTCGTACGACGCGCCACAGTGGTCGTCGTCGTAAATGATCCAATATACATACTTACATAAATAAATATGATTTATTTGTACAATGACAGACAATGTGGAAATTCCTCATGATAACACATTGGTAACATCATTAATTTGTCCTGTATTTGAAGTGCATAAGTAGTCATTACTTTAGTTACATTTTCCCGGGTCTTAATCGCGTATTATTATTTATTTTCTTACCTCGACGTTTTTACCATGTTACAGTGGTCTTGGTCGCAAGGGCCTCGCGACCAAGACCATTGTAACATGGTAATTAATAATAAATAATAATACGCAATTAAGACCCGGGTAAATGTAACTAAGTATGTTAACAAATCGTGTGATTTTAAAAAGTTTATTAATCAATACTTTGTTCAATAGGATAGGAGGGCATATTTTTTCATCTACACTAATATTATAAAGAGAAATGATTTGTATTTTTGTGTGTCTGTATGTTTGTAATGAATAAACTCAAAAACTACTGGACTGATTTCAAAAATTCTTTCACCATTAGTATACATTTACCCTGAGTAACATATAGTATCAATATTAAAAAAAACCCGGCCAAGTGCGAAACTCGCGCACGAAGGGTTCCGTACCACTATAACAATTGGGTAAGGAACCCTAAAATGGTTTACAACAACTTTGATTCAAAGAAAATCTGAAACTTATAAGAAACTCTTTGGACAGTGAAGGCAGACTAGTATATTTGACAGATAGGGCAGCCATTTCCATTTTGAATTCCATGACCAACTCGATTTGACTTGACCAATCAGAAGCGACCTCACATCGTACTAGAAATCACTTGTAGTTTTTGAAACACGTTTGTTGTATGGGAGCCCCTTTGAAATAATTGTTTTATTTTGTTTTTAGTATTTGTTGTTGTAGCGGCAACCGAAATACATCTTCTGTGAAAATTTCAACCTTCTAGCTATTACGGTTCATGAGATAAAGCCTGGTGACAGACGGACAGACGGACGGACGGACGGACGGACGGACGGACGGACGGACAGACAGACAGACAGACAGAGACAGACAGACAGACAGACAGACAACGAAGTCTCAGTAATAGGGTCCCGTTTTTACCTTTAGGTACGGAACCCTAAAAAGTTATATTTTTTAAATAAATTGACGCCAATTCGAGCAAAAAAGCAGAAATGCCATGCCAAGTCAAATGCTGCTTTTTTGCTCGACTTGGCGGGGGAACTATAATGCCCCCGGATATAAATGTGCAGTGGAATAGGTACCTACAAACAGCGCTATATCAACCTTTTATCTTAATTTCGAAACGCTCTCAATAAATAACTTCAAGAATGTCGTGTTTGAATCGCTTTCAGAAATAACAAACATATTTTGTCCTAATTAAGATGGCGCACTGGCGCTTACAACTTTTTGTTGTTGTTTTTTTCACGGTTAAATGTTGCGTGGAGGTGTCTGTTTTTCGATAGGGTTCTGTAGAATATTGTACTTATATTATTTTTGTTACGTTATTATTAATAACTATACCTACTCTGTTTCAAAGTCGTACATACATCAATTAAGTAATGTAAATAAGATGCAGAAGGCCCACGTTATTTGAATTGCCAAAGAACTGACAATTTCAAAGGTAAAAGAAAAAAGAACGTGTGGCACTCGGGGACTGCCGCGGTAAAGCTATTGCATAGTGTTAGGTTTTATTTTCGTTACGGAATTTCTTGATTCGGTCGCCGCGTTCAAAGCCCGCATTAAAAGCTATGCAATAGCCTAAAATCAAGATATTTTCGTCAATGCAGTATTCCGTCGGAAGTAGCCCATAGATTATTCCAGGATCCGTATTTTTGAACCACTGGTATTCGTATGCGAAAGTTCGAAATTCGCATGCTTGCTCTTGTTCCTTGTGTATGTGTGTTAGCGAGACCACGCAGTTTTCTACCGGTTAAAAAATACAACTCCAGGGCTCCAGCTATCATCACACCGACTTTCATCAAAATCGATTCACCTGATTTGGCGGCAAAAAGCAACAAGTGTCTATACAATAAACAACATTAACTATTGTATCAAGGAACCCTAAAAAAATAATATTATTTTGACAAGTTCCACGATTTCCGCATTACCAGCTGATTTAGCGTTCGGAATTTAAAAGTGTTGTAATATCATCTAAATCGTTTCTGTATGCGTGGCTTCGGGCGTCACAAAGTATTCAGCCTGTCGATAATTTACACGTGTAGGGGCGGATGCTTAATTAGGCGCGCTCAAACGATGAGCGACAAAACAGTTACTATTTCGTAATGAGCTTAGATTGATAAAACAATATTTTTTAAAGGATAGGTAATCCTGTTTTTATATGAGTTCTTTAACTCATAGATAGATAAAAACATTACAAATTATTACTAAGTATAAAACATGACACATGTACCTACTTAGTACTTACTACCTAGTAACTACTAGTAAGTTAGTAGGTACCTATGTTTGCTAATTCATCACGGAAAACTACGAACCGATTGCGATGAAACTTGGTCCGCAGATAGCTGGTGGATGGACCTATCCGACCGATCTCGCGTGATTTATCCTGATATTCCCACAGGATCGGGAGATGCGCGGGTTGATACCGCGAGCCCCATCTTAATATTAAAACAAGCCCAAATCCTCGTTACTTGGTCGCGAGCCCAAAATGGGAGCAGAATTGACACGCTGAATTAGGAGTGCGGTGTTGGTCTAGTGGTAGATACCGCGACTTTCATTCCGAAGGTCGTGGTTTCGAATCCAGGCCGACCGCGCACCAATGTCTTTTCTTTAAGAAAAATTTAGGTGCGCTATTAACATCGCTCCTATGGTGAATGAAAACATCGTGAGGAAACCGACATGTCCTAGGATAAACCACGGTCCGAAGGCATGGGATTTGATGGGATATTCGCCAATGCGGGGTAGGTAGGCTCCCGGTCAGTCCCGTGGCGTCTTATGCCCTTTAAGAAATCACGTACAATGGCCCAATTTTGAGGCTAAGTGTGGAAAAAGGCTCAGCGAACTGAATGGCAATGATTTCTTGGTGTCAAATAAACTCCAGCATTTTGATTTCGCGGTGTCTCCTTTGGGCGCTCGGACAATTACAGGTAGGTATATTCCCAAAGTCTCTACTCCGAATGGCTCAAATAATGTATCCAACTCCCATCATGAGTCATTTTATGTACGAGTCTAAATTTCCAGGCGGAGACTCTGCTTCGAACTAGGTAATAAAATAAGTAGAATGGTAAAAGATAATGATCTCCTATCTTCTCAGCTTTGTAAACTGTAAGCTTTTACTAGTGACATCTAGTGTTGATAATATGTAAACTTCAAGCGCCATCTAGCTTTTATTATGTGTTGACTTTTACTAGCGACATCTAGCGTTAGTAAGTATTTACTGCAACACAACAGGTTCCATACTGGCAATGCCTGTATTTTTATTTAGTGGCAATATTTTTAATGTCAAGTCCGCTACTGACATCGACAGTTATAGTGATGTAGTAAAGTAAATAATTAATAAAGAAACGGATGAATAAGCAATAACGACGAACGAGACAGAAGGCATATTATATGGATAAATAACAATTAGCGTGGTCTCCGCGTGATATTGGTTGCAATTTCCGATTAAATATTATTAGTAGTATATTAATTGATAAGTAGCTACTTAAATAAGGTATAAAAATATAAAGGTAGTAGGTAGGTATTATATTTTAATCGTTTTGATTATTGCTGTCATCCGTATTTGAAATATTAGAATATTATCGCTCTCCATTTAATTTAGTAGTTACATTAAAATAATTATGCCGTCCGTTCGCTAGTAGTAAGCAATTTTTGTTAATATAGAAATTAACAACACGTAGTGCACATCAATTTAATATAATAATCATTATTCAAATATAATTATTATGTGCGATAATTGTGTTTGTAATATTGTATTGTAACCCATCTGTCAACGAAAGCTGAACATCCACCGCCAACTTACCTTAGCCCACAAATTCTTAAAATAAGTGATCGTGCCTGGCATGGATCGATTGGCGTTTAAAAACCTGGTTTGACTTTGCTGAGTTAAGCTTAACCACCTTAGTAACAAATATTATAACCAACGATCGTTCTCTACCACAAACTTTTCGTTTCTAAGGGTCAATTCACATGTACCACAACCACACCACGTCGCAGCGACAAAATGTGGTCAAGCTGTGGTTACGTGTGAATAGTGTCGCAGCGACTTTTTGCAGTTGCGTTGTGGTACCGACAAAATGTCGATGTGGTGTGGTTGTGGCACGTGTGAATTGACCCTGTCATGTCGTGGCGATGTGGCCGCGGTGCCGCCGCCGGTGGTGGCGTTGCCGTCGCGATGTGGTTGCGATGTGGTCGTATTACACAGGTGGTCGATAAACACGGCAAAATGTGGTACGTGTGAATTGTAATATTCATTTTCAATACAAAATATACGCCCGACCACGTGGCGTCGCTGTGGTGTGGTTGTGCCTGTGGTGTGGTTGTGGTACGTGTGAATTGACCCTAAACGCATCACGTGAACCTTCTAGAATTCTGTAACACCCACCTACTATAATTCTAGATTCATTTAACCCAGAAAATACTTGTATAAAATAAAACTGTTATTATAAATAGTAATTAAATGAAAACTAACAGATAATTCATAAAAATATACAGGGTGTTTCGACGAGGGGGTATTAAGCCGAAAGGGGGTTGTTCTAGAGGTCTAGGCGAACAACTTTTATTGTAAGACTTTTGGAAATTCGAACTTTATTTTCAAAAATTTTAAAGTTGTATCACAAAAAGAACAGCTGTTTTGTAAAAAAAGGCAATTAATATTTAGGTTGTAGTGGTCCAAACTAAATAAAAGGGCATCTTAAGGCCAATTACCTCAATCTCTAAAAGACAGCTGACTTTCAAGCAAACTTTAAACTCCAAATTTTTGAAAACGACTCCGAATTTCCCAAACTTGTAGAACAAAAGTTGTTTGCCTAGACCTCTAGAACAACCCCCTTTAGGCTTAATACACCCTCCTCGGAGCACCGTGTATATTAAGGTACTTATGAGAACAAAACACGGATTGTTCTCTGAGTAAGAACAGAACTTTGCATGTTATATTATTAGGTTAGCACTTTATTGTACCAAGAACGTAAAAACAAATACAAATTAAATACACGACATTAATAAAAATATACTTAAACTATTACTATTACAATGGGCGGCCTTATCGCTAAAAGCGATGTAAGAGTTAATGTGAAATATACATGAATAAATAATTATCGGCATTATTTTTTTGATATTCAGTTTCGGTTTAAGTAACGGTTCTACTGACATCACTATTTTTGTCGATTTTGACGTGTATCGCTGTCGTGTTCCGTCTTCCGATAAAATTCGGCATTTTTCAATTTTGATTACATTTTTATTGCTAAGGACTAGAAAATTTACATTGATAAACGTATATTTTTGTGTCGACTGCCAGTCACTTACATAATCTAGCTTTAAAAGAATATGTTCTCTTGACGATATTGATCAAAATAATCAACAACTAAATTCCGCTTAGAAAATGTTTGTTTTCATTCGATTGAAATACATTGACGCGGCCCCATGCGAACGGACATGAGTTCTTAATTCAAACAATATCCTGTGCCATTCAACTAGTGTCGGTATAATCTCGTGGCAAAAATGCGTTGGAATATAAAGAAAATTTTGATTTTTGGTTTCGTTTTCGCTTTAATATGGGTTCTGGTGTTTTATACTTCGTTCATAGAGGTTCCAAGGATAATGCCAGTTAAAAACAATGTGATAGAAATAGAAAATAGGATAGACAGTTTGGAAAAGAAGATGGAAGAGCAATTGGCAGACAGCAATAAATTGCTGGACAAAGTTAATGAGCATTTGAAGAAGCAATCTGGTGCTATGGACCAGGATGTGGAGAAAGAGAAGAGTCATTTACAAGGTAAATTTTAGGTCATCCTACTAATTGTAATATTGTGGTAATGATAAAATTGTGGCTAACTACTGTCACATCATAGCCCATGTCGTTTTCATCCGTAGATTTCTCAATAGTTTTCTCCGATTCGGTGGTTGTTCTTAACTGCATTTTATAGTACAGACAGAGATAATCGCCGGCTTGATATCCACTTTTTAGTTTGTGAGTAAAATTGTTGAAAGATTGAAACTAAAAAATTAGATTAATTTCAATCCAATGTCACGAAAATAAGAAAAATCTACACAAATTAGTTTTTTTTTTTTTTTAGTTAGACAAATTAGTTAGACATCTTCCTAGACAAGGCACTATTTGTTACTAGTACCTACCTATCTAAATTAATTATTATTTGCACTCAATACTACCTACTTCAAGGCGAAAACCAGTATTTTATCACCTAGTTACACACTGTACTTATCTAGAATTGCTAGCCACTTACCTACCTACGTGTTTGTGTTCCAATAATACTAATAATATTTCTATAGCCTAAGTAGTTTTTGACCATAGTTTACAAAATAGTTCTATCCAACCTGGAGGGTTAATATTTAATATTTTAATATTTTTAAATTGTCATGTTACCAAAAGGGGCCTCTACATGTTGGCTTTGACAGGGATATGGAGCATTTTCAAAGGTCAAGGGCTCCATAGGCCTGAGTATCAGAAATGTTGTATTCTTTGTTCCAACACCAATATCATCCCATTGCATATGTAATATTTAAATATTAAAGGAAAACAAGACAAAGACTGTACAGGTCCCGGCAAATAAGTTGAAAAGTTTTGAAGTGGAAGGGGAAAGTTCACGCAGTACATTTTACATGCGACTTCTATGAAAAATCGACTTCTCCGCCATTTTGTTTTAACTAATCTGCCGGCCACTGTAAATCAGTTTCAAAATATGTATATAATGAATATATATAAATATATAGTATCCTGAGTATCTGTAATCAGAATCACTAGGTACATATTACAAAACCAGGATTTTGATGCAACTGATGATTTTAATAGACTGATAGATAGACTGATTCAAGAGCAAGGTTTATATGTATAATACACACCCGTGTGAAGCCAGGGCAGGCCGCTAGTTCCTATATGAAGATTAAATGATAGATTGTATCAAATTACCTGCCTACAGCATCTGGTAACGCAAAACACATCTGTGTTTAATTTTACTAAATTAAAATATAATCAGAAATAGATAAGTTAAGAGAATAGTCATGTCATGACAATGCATCTACCTTTTTATTTTTTTTATTTTCTAATTAAAATAATAATAAAATGAAAAAAATAAAAAGGTAGGTAGATGCATAGTCATGACAGATATAAGTTTTATGGCATAAACATATTTGCTCTAATTTCTTTATCCAGGGAGGAAAATTTAAACTACGTTTGTATGGAGAAAGAGAATGGAGACTATCCTCTTAAGTTTTGCTATGCCATTTCCGCACTTAGCCACACAATAAGGCCATTGTACCTGATTTCTTAAAGGGGTTAAGCTGTAAGACGCCACGGGATCCTACTCCAGATTGGCGAATATCCCATGTGTTCGGACCGTGGTGAGTCCTAGGACATGTCGGTTTCCTCACGATGTTTTCCTTCACCGTAAGAGCGATGTTATTAGCGCACACAACTTTCTTAAAGAAAAAGACATTGGTGCGCGGTCGGCCTGGATTCGAACCTACGACTCTCGGAATGAAAGTCGGGGTATCTACCACTAGACCTAGTTACCATACAGCGAAAAAAAAAATTTTTCTTGTAACTGGTTACGAGATTGCAGTTACGAATATGGATGAAGGCCTTTCTGCGAGTTTTCACAGTATTTGGAAGGACGGGATTACTCGTTACGTCTCCGTACGGTAGCGAACGAATAAAATTCGGACGAAAACTTATCCAAAATGCGCCCGGCCTTATAAATAAATAAATAAATAATCTGAACAACACACAGCGCCATCAAGCCCCGTGGTAAGCGACTAAGCTTGTGTTACGGTGACTAGACAACGGATATAATACTTATATTTATTTTTCTTTTGTAAATACATACATATTATACATAGAGGAACACCCAGACCAGACACAAATTTTTTTTTAAGCATAAATATTTGCACCCGGCGGGAATTGAGCCCGCAACCTTCTGCATTGCAGCCGCGCTTTCGCACGACGCGCCACAGAGGTCGTCAAAATAAATGGTAGTACCTAAGCTAGTACCAATGACATGACTAAGTACTTACATTATATTAGTTAAACATGTGTGACCCGATTGCGGGTCACGGTACAGTAAATATAACTGCGTACGTAACAAAACATTAATATTTGCTTTACATGACAACTGAATTAGCTAGACTACATTTGAAAATCACTTACATTTGTGCACTAGCTGCGGCCCGGTGGTTATATTTGCGTAAGTCCCGATCCCGTGGGAATATCGGGATCAAAAGTAGCCTATGTTACTCCTTAATAATGTAGCTTTCTATTGGTGAGACATTTTTTGAAACGGTCCAGTAGTTTTGGAGCCTATTCGTTACAAACAAAACTTTCCTCTATATAGTATTACTAGCAGCGTCCTGCGGTTTTACCCGCGTAAGTCCTGATCCCGTGGGAATATCGGGCTCAAAAGTAGCCTATGTTACTCCTCGATAATGTAGCTTTCTTTGGTAAAAGATATAGTTTCGGAGCCTATTTGTTACAAACAAATCTTTCCTCTTTATAATATAGTATATAAGGAAGTATACTATAGAACAGGGGTTCTCAAACTTATTTTATATACTGCCCACTTTGAGGATACATTATTTTTTAGCGCCCCCCTTTTTTCACCTACTTAGAAACCACTATAACTTGAAATGAAATTAATTATTGTAAGCTATATTAGAAGAGATTAAACTACTTTCATTTCGAAACCGAGCGATCTATTGACATGATTTTTATTTTATTTATTCAATAAAACATGACAGATATACACGTAGAACTACACGTGGAGATATATCGAACAGAGTTAGTTTAAGCAATTTCTTGATTAATATTAGTTGTTTACATGTTGTAGTCAAGAGTCGAGAGCTCAGTCGGTATCTAAGAATCCTCCTAGCTAGATAAAATAACAAATCGCCCCCTAAGCCTCTACACAACGCCCCCATTTGTTTGATTTAAGTTTTTGGTCCAATAAAGTATTTAAACTTTTTAAACTAACACGATTGGAACTCATAATTTTATATTTTCCCGGGTCTTAAAGCATTTAATCTATACTATCTATTACTATTATAAAGCGGAAGAGTTTGTTTGTTTTTTTGTTTGTTTGTTTGAACGCGCTAATCTCAGAAACCACTGGTCTGATTTGAAAAATTCTTTCGGGGTTGGATAGTCCATTTATTGAGGAAGGCTGTAGGCTGCTTTTGATCCCGATATTCCCACGGGATCGGGACTTACGCGGGTGAAACCGCGGGACGCAGCTAGTATTAAATAAAGCATTTATTCATTCATTTATTTATATTTGTTATATTCTAACTTTCAGATCTGTCCACTCTAGTGCTGCCAGTTCTGGTGATCGCCTGCGACAGAGTGACTGTGAAGCGGTGTCTAGATAACCTAGTCAAATTCAGACCTAGCACAGAGACCTTCCCTATTATAGTTAGTCAAGTAAGTGTTTTGATAAGTATGTTTTAATAAACTTTTTTAACTAACACGATTGGAACTCATAATTTTATGTGGTAAGAGAATTAAAAAGTAAAAATCACGCGATTAAGACCCGGGAAAATATAAAATTATATGTTTTAATAGTTCCGTCCCCTCTTATTATAACTAAGCCACAAACAAAATGCATTTAATTTTGCGTCGAACTCGTGATAAGCGCTCGATATCACACGAGTGTTTTAATGCCAATATTGAACAGTTACCTCTACCCACCGATCATATAACCATTTTTTTTCTTTTTTTTTTACGTGGAGAAATGCGCGCGCATACTGCACTACCACGGGGAGGTAGTGCAGTTATGTGGGACTCCAACCCACTAAAACTCCACGGTCCACCTCCTCTACCGCTAATGGCGGGAAACACGGGCACGCTCTCGCATTCATCTGTGTAACCCGCCACGGCCGTCCGTCACCGGACCCTCCTCAGGGGGAACGCCCCCATCACCGGCGCACCAGGGGACGTGGCACGCCGTGACCACCTCGGGAACCAACACGTGGGTGCCAGACGACCCCGTGTCTGGACACCCCTGGTACCCCTGCGACGGGTCAGGTCTGTGGTCCCGTCGCCAACCACTTTTCGGCTGCAGAGGATAGGGAGAGCGGCAACGACACACCGTCACTCCTCTTCCCCTGCAGCCCCACCGCGTCCGCCATCAAAACGGTGGCGACTCCGCCAAGGCCGCGGAAGGTAGGGAGAGCGGCAAAAGCACACCGACACTCCTCTCCCGCCGCGGCCTCCCAACTCTCAGCCGCAATACCTCCCATACGGCATTGCGGCCCGCCTCAGTTGCGTGGCGCCCATACACCACGCAGCCTACTGGCCGCTTCATCGTTGGCTTTGCCCTAAAGCCCTGATGAGCGGCCCCTCCTCAGGTTCCTCTTAGCTTCACCGTGGGTGACCAAGCCACGGTTACTAAGCCCCCCCCGCCACGACAAGGCGGGAACCCTTCGGGGGGGACCGATCATATAACCAAGTGGTGGTCTGTGCCTCTACCAAAGTTAACTTCTATAATATTAACAGGGTATCTATCTATACTAATTTTATAAAGAGGAATGATTTATTTGGCTACTTTTTATCCCGATTTACGCACGGGATCGGGACTTACGGCGGGACGAAGCTAGTCATTAATAAAACTGTTTGAAGTGAAAACTTCTTTTAGCGCGGTACGGATATTTTTAGGTGAGATAAAATCTCTGGACACGCAAGACCGTTACGAGACGCTTGAATTTTTGAATAGAAAATTTGATTTTACTCTGTCCAATCAACGCAATATTAGCACAACGAGATATAAAAGTACAATTGATGTGGCATTCACGAGATATTTAAATAACTTCGAATCAAAATTGTTTGTTTCCTATCTTAGTTACCATGAACCTATAGTTTCTATTTTAGATTGTAATATTTATTCTAGGATTGCGGTCACAATGCGACCGCCAATGTGATAAAGTCGTTCGTAGACTCCGACCCCTCGATCTCAGTGATCAGACAGCCGGACCTCACGGAGATTCCGCTCCCGAAGCCCAAAGTCAAGTTCCGAGGGTACTATAAGATAGCTAGGCATTTCAAATTCGCGCTCAACTATGTGTTCAGGACGTTGGGACATGAGGCTGTGATTATTGTTGAAGGTAAGAAACAAGTGTTTAGTCCCTACAAATATTATTATACAACGGGGTATTTAACGGGATATGGACGCCCCTAACTGTCATCACCTACCAGCAATCTCCAGTCTCGTGAGCCAGTTGAAATTACTGGCGAAATATCGAGCTCCGTCAAAAAATCAAATTTAAACATGGTAAATACCCCGTTGTATAATAATATTTGTAGTGAAAACAACCATGTAAGTTTAAAATTGTATATTAATTACTTAGTCGTTGGTCACGTGGGTTCCCATGTGGCGCAATGGGTAGCTGTGCTGGCTCGCGCTAGCAAGGAGCGCAGCACAGCACAGGTTCGAAGCCTGTCACGGGAAAATATTTGATGGTGCATTTTCTCCTTGTAAATTTCTCTAAGAATGCCTTTTGCAATAAATGTAAGAAATATCTCCTCCTAGTATTTTTGAAGTCGGTTAAAAACATTATCCAAATAAAAACGGAAGCACTATCTGTTTGTTCACTAATCACTATCTCAGCTGATGGTAAGTGATACCAATTATACCTAGATAGACCAATTGTCTAGGAAATATCACTTGGAAAAAAGCACAAGGAAATTAGTCTAGATTCTAGAACAGGGGTTTCCAAACTTATTTTGTCTACTGCCCACATTGAGAAAAAAAATTTTTTAACGCCCCCCATTTTTTCACCACTTAAAAACCCTACCGTTTGATACAGGAATGCACAAATCAGGTTATTTAACAAAAACTTTATAAAACATTCCGATAATAGCCCGCGGTCTTAATCTACTAAAGAAAATGTGAAATTGTGTTGCCCTTTTTATTTGTTTGTTGTCTCCTGGACAATATAGTCTCCTAGATGAAATTACGTAACCTCTTCATTTTTTTCTGAGTTTCTTTGGGTCTTACCGCCTTTTAGGCCTGCAGCGCCCAACAAGGGGGCGTTATCACCCACTTTGGGAACCCCTGTCTAGAAGAAGGAAGACGGCAGTGGGACAAAAAATATAAAACAAATAATGATCGAAACAAAACAAACCATCGAAACGTAAATAAAAGACGACCAAAACAGATACAAAAGACATTAATTTTCAATTTTAAAAGATTTCTCTTTATATTTCAGATGATTTGGACATATCTCCAGATTTTTTCGAATATTTTCTTGGAACTTATCCTTTATTACATAGAGATCCCAGTTTGTGGTGAGTACAACTTTATTTGTGGCTAGCCACCTCCAGCGGTTTTCAATAAATCAAACAATCAAAGTCTTTATTTGTAGGTAATCAAAGTCTTTTTTAACATAGGTAAAATTTGATGTTACATTTTGAGAAAGAGTGGTTCGACTATGTTTTACCTTTACCCATGTAAGGCCCATAGCACACCACGTTTACCATTTCCATACAAACTTAATACCAAAATAAATTATGAAAAATTTAGTTTTCTACCTTAACATCGATATTATTTGGATTAAGATTTTACTTTTAAAGGGTCCCCACAAGCACAATCACAAGGTTTTCCAAAGTATTCATTCGAATTGAAATAAAACGAAGTTTCTCCGTTTTATTTGAATTTATTTAAATGAATATCGATATTAAGGTAGAAAACTAAATTTTTCATAATTTATTTTGGTATTAAGTTTGTATGGAAATGGCGCCGCGTTCTTATAGAATTATGTTTTTTTTAACGAGTAATTATTCTAACCATTTTCCATGGGTTATACCTACTTTAAACGTACTTTAATTTTATACAAGTTTTCCTTATTTGCTTTACAAGTGTACACACAGTTTTTATTTCTTACCACAAGTGTTTTAGTGATAAAGTGTAATTGCCCTTTTACTTATATCTACAATAACCTATACCTACTCTATTTCAGAAACTTAGATCGAAAATGTAAACAAAGAATTGTCAATTTTAAAGGAAAAAGTAAATAAAGAGCTGTCACTTTCAAATAAATTTATGTAATTTTTGTATACTCCGTTTTTTAATTGTAGACTACGATTTGACACATTTTCCTGAAGAAAAAACGTCAGATCGTAGTCTGAATTTAAAAAATTGAGTTTACATTTTTAATAACAAATTAAAATAAAATTCATTCAATAAAACGATTACAAAGTAAACTATAGTACTCAAACATAACAAAAGAACAATAAAAATACATATGCCTTAACTAGGTTAAACCTGTATTTCAGGCGAGAAAGGACAAACATAGGAACTTTATAAATTAAATTATACTAAATTAACATACTCGCAAAATATTAGTTAAATATTCTTAACCTAACTATTTAATAATACTTATGTAAAAAAGTAACTTAGCAAAAACAAAAACACAAAAATTATATCTTGATCTAAGTTTGTGAAATAGATTATGTTAGACTAGCAGCTCCCCGCGGTTTCACCCGCATAAGTCCCGATCCCGTGGGAATATCGGGATCAAAAGTAGCCTACAGCCTTCCTCAATAAATGGACTATCCAACACCGAAAGAATTTTTCAAATCGGACCAGTGGTTCCTGAGATTAGCGCGTTCAAACAAACAAACAAAAAAACAAACTCTTCCGCTTTATAATAGTAAAATAGAAGATGTGCTGTCTGTTTTCCGAAGATTAAATTTAAAAAATATATAACTTGAAGGTGCATATCAGCATGGAACGACAACGGCAAGAACAACGTGATCGACATGTCCAGGCCGGAGCTGCTGTACCGCACCGACTTCTTCCCCGGCCTCGGCTGGATGCTGCTGCGAGACATGTGGCTCACACTCGACGAGAAGTGGCCGCCCGCGTGAGTCTTGCCTCTAAAAACATTGCTCACTGAGGAAAATCATTGATTTTTGGGGAAAATCATTGATTTTTGTAAGGAAAATCGTTGATTTTTTTGAGGAAATTCATTGATTTTTGGGGAAAATCATTGATTTTTGGGGGAAATCATTGATTTTTGGGGGAAATCATTGATTTTTTAAAAGCAATTGGTCATTTAATTTTAAAGATAAACATTCGTCTTTAAGGAGAGTCATAGGTCAGAAATATTTCTCAAGAAGAAATGAATCATCAAAAATCCTGATGATTTATTTCTCCTTCCGGCCGGAGCTACTGTACCGCACCGATTTCTTCTTTCTTGTTAGGTTAGGTTAGGTAGGGTCAATGAGACCTATCATAACCCCAGGGGATTGCAGTAGTATGTGCAAACAGTGCCTACCTGCCCCTGGAATATGGTGAAAAGAAGGACACCGAGGAGTTTTAGTGGATAAACCTGTGGCCGCCCACCATCCCATCCTCGAGTTCATTCGTCCAGAGGTAAGCGAGGGATTCTAGAGTAGAATCCCTCGTATCGCTCACCACTCTACTCTCTCCACGTCTGGGTCCTCATCTCAGGAAAAACCATGAGTCTTTAAGAAAAACCATACTCCTCGAGTTCATTCGTCCCGAGATAAGCGAGGGATTCTTCTAAAGTAGAATCCTTCGCATCGCTCACCACTCTACTATTTCCACGTCGTGTTTATAGCATATCTAATGACCTTTCCTTTCCTTACCTCCAGATTCTTCGACGACTGGCTCCGTAACCCTGAGAATATCGACAGGAAAGCCTGCATCAGACCTGAGATATCCAGGACTTACTCCTTTGGAAAGGTACGTTCTAGGTTTTATTTCTGTTTTCACGATGTTGTATTGAAATTAAACTCATTTTCCGGTTTTAAGAGGACAGTCTACACCTACTCTTTTCTCCATACAAACTTTACAAACGTAGGCGACTGTTTTCTTCCCTACATTTTGAACTAGCTGCGCCCGCGGTTTCACACGCGGAAGTCACGATCCCGCGGGATTTACGGGATCAAAAGTAGCCTATGTCCTTCTCCAAGGTCCTATTTATCTTTATACCAAAATTCATCAATATCGGTTCAGCGGTTTAGGCGTGAAAGCGTAACAGACAGACAGAGTTACTTTCACATTTATAATATTAGTAAGATAAGATATTAGTAAGATTAGAAAACGTAAAAAACCAAAACGTAGGGGCATAGCCATGACAGATATAGGTTTTATGGCACAAACATATTTGCTCTAATGTCTTTATCCAGGGAGGAAACAGTCGACTACGTTTGTAAAGTTTGTATGGAGAGAAGAGTAGGTAGACTGTCCCCTTAAGAACGTGGCGACTGTTACCATTTCCATACAAACTTAATACCAAAATAAATTATGAAAAATTTAGTTTTCTACCTTAATATCTATATTATTCGGATTAAGATTTTACTTTTAAAGGGTCCCCACCGCAAGGTTTTCCAAAATATTCATTCGAAATGAAATAAAACGGAGAAAATTTTTTTCATTGAAAAATGTTTCTCCGTTTTATTTGAATGTATGTAATGTAATGAAAATGGTAACAGTCGCCACGTTCTTAAGTGCAATTTGTACTTTATGTAAAGGTCTCGAAACGTAGGACATTGATAAAATGCTAAAAATAATCAAAGCAACGCGTTTAAAACCAGAAAATTAGTAATTTCAAGGTACGTTCTACTTGGTTTTACATTAGTTGCTTTTTTCATTACTAGGTGACCCGGCCCACTTCGTATCGCCTTCGATACATTAGCAAAACATCATAATTCGGTACGACACTAATTTTTACTCATTAAGGCAATTATTTTTTTCAGATTGGTGTGAGCAAAGGACTGTTTTTCGATAAGCATCTGAGAAATATACAACTCAACTTGGATTATGTCGAATTTACTAAACTTAATTTAACTTATTTACTCAAGGTATGTATTCAACTAGCTGCGTCCCGCGGGTACTTGTGAGAATTTCGGGATTAAAAGTAGCCTATGTTACTCCTCGATAATGTAGCTTTCTATTGGTGAAAGTATTTTGGAAAACCTTGCGGTGGGGAGGGTCCCCACCGCAAGCTTGCGTTGCAGTTGCGGAGCCTATTTGTTACAAACAAACAAATCTTACCTCTTTATAATATTAGTAGATAGAATATAGATTACATAGATAGATAGATAAATGGTTTGTTGTACTAAACAATCTAATATTTAATGTGATAAGATTAAACTTTGACATTAAACAATGTCAAGAACCAATTTATTTAATAAGCGTCTGAAAACCTTAAAAGTTGTATTGTTTTTACGTCAGTGACGTCACGATCTAACCGTTACACCTGCGGTTGTTTTGGCACGAATTTGAAATGATTAATTCCCGCTAAACATGAATTGTGTGCAAAAATATGTTGTTTATTGTAAATAATATACGTTTCCGAACATTATAAAACAGTTTTTCAAAAGTGTTAAGTTCAAAATACACGACGACAGTGTAAGTGTCATCGCGTACTATTTTGACTTTTATATTCCGTATTTTTTTTTATATCCACTTTACCCCCCTAGGAGAATTACGACGAGTCCCTCACTTCGCTCGTGTACTCTCTGCCCGAGCGTAGCGCAGAGCACGCGCTGTCGGAGGGCACGAGCGAGCCCGTGCGGGTTGCATATAGCGACGCCGGCTCCTACCGCCGGAACGCTAAGAAATTGGGACTCATGGATGACTTTCGAGTAAGTCTAGCACCCTTATTTATTGACGAATCTAAGTGTTTACGCTAAGTAAATCCCCTGTCTCGCTCTCATTAGTGATTTTTCAGCGAAAATACTTTTTCCAATGTACTCCTTGCATATGCCGAGAATGCTGAGATGGAAATAATGAAACGAAAATCATTTTTTTTTTACTTTTCCGCTAAGTGTGCGTAAACAGTTAATTAATGTTTTCTATGTATCATAATTAATCATAAATCATAATGTATGTATTTACTAAAAAAAAAGTATATTATGTAGTATATCCGTTGTCTAGTACCCATAGTACAAGCCTATTGCTTAGTTTGGGGCTAGATTGAGCTGTGTGTAAAGTCGTGGAAAATTGTTTTGTTTAGTGTTTTACAAATAAACTAGCTGACCCGGCAAACGTTGTTTTGCCTTATAAATTATAGATAGTAGCCGATTCTCAGATCTACTGAATACGAAAATAAAATTTCATAAAAATCGGTCGCACAGTTTCGGAGGAGTACGGTAACTAACACTGTGACATGGAAATTTTATATATTAGATAAATAATCATTTTATTTATTTATTATTTATTTATTCTTGTAGAGTGGCGTCCCAAGAACGGCGTATCGCGGCATAGTGACGTGCTACGTACGAGACCGCAGGATATACCTCGCGCCCGTGGCTTGGCACGGGTACGACCCCAGTTGGGGATAGAACCGACGGACAAAACTACTTTTATATTACTAGTCTTATTATTACGGAGACTTTGTGAAGTCAGTAGACTTTCTGAAGTGAGAATAAGGAATACATTGACTTTGATACTACTATTAGTTTTACTATTGGACTTTGAAAAGTCAGTGGACTTTTTAGAGTGAGTGGGATTTTGTGAAGTGAGTATGAGGGAAGATTTCAAAGACTAGTTCCATAGAATTTTATACTATTAGTCTTATTATGAGACTTTGTGAAGTCGGTAGACTTTTTGAAGTGAGTGGGTCTTTGTGAAGTTAGTCTAATTTAGTTAATTTGTGAGTTCGGACTTCGACTTTTGAAGTAGGTGAAAAGTGTCTCAGTGAAATAGAAAAGTGATTTTATAAAGTAAAAATAAGAGGCTTTTTGAAGCCAAATAGTGTATTGTTGATTGATTGATGCACTTTGAAAGTCAATGAGTTTAAAAGCATGGACTTTTTGAAGGGGATAATAGTTTCTAAGAAGACTTTATGAAGTCAATATTGTAAAAAATGTTACTCACAGTAACGATAATAGGTAATTTCTATAAATTAACTCCCTTAACTTATAAACGATGAATAACAGATGACTAAGTTATGTAACGTTTGTCTCTGTCTGTCAACTTTGAAACTTCATGTTACAGTGAAAGACAAACGTTACACAGCTTATGTATTTGTTAAACACCGTTTATAATTAAGGTGGTAGTTGTGTAAATTGTAAACTACGACTAAAATGTAAAAATGTACCTATATTGTTTTGACAATTTACTTTTTAAACCAAATGAAATTGACTTTTTTAAATTAGAAGGACTTAAAAGTAAGTTTTGTGTTCACAAATGGTTATAAAACCCATTTTAGTTAAAAATTCGAGAGGATTTGATTTTATTTTTATGAAAGTTTTTACGGATAACTAGCTGCGCCCCGCGGTTTCACCCGCGTAAGTCTCGATCCCGCCTCGATAATGTAGCTTTCATTTGGAGAAAGAATTTTTAAAATTGGTCTAGTAGTTTTTGAGTTAATTCATTAGAAACATACAGACACACACAAAAATACAAATCTTTCCTCTTTCTAATATTATGATCCCGATATTCCCGCGGGATCGGGGCTTTCGGGGGTGACACCGCGGGGCACAGCTAGTTGTTTATAACTAAAATGGTAAATAAAGAAATATAATAAAATATACTTAATAAACCGAATTATAATATCATCAATGTATTCAATTGATGAATTGTACAATTTTAGACTAAATTTTATGTTAGGTCTCGTAATCAGAAACTGGGACAGACCAAACGAGCGAATGCAAGCTAACGATTAAACCCCTTGTTTATAAACGATGATTAACAGCTGCATAAACTATGTAATGTTTATCTTTTACTGTGACATGAGGTTTCATGTCACAGTAACAGAAAACGTTCCATGAAGTTGACAGACAGAGACAAACGTTATAGGTATACATAACTTAGTAATCTGGTAATTATCGTTTATAAGTAAGGGGGTAAGATTCTAACCACCATACTTATAAATGATGACTAAGTTTATTAATAGACTAACGTTTGTCTCTACATTTTTCTTCTGTTTTCGCGATGTTGTATTGAAATTAAAGACATTTTTCGGTTTGAATCGCGTCGTGTTTATTACTTTTAGCATTGTTTCAACGCTCAACGTTTCGAGACCTTTCCAGGTCCCTTTTTCAGGATTGTCTCTGTCTGTTAATTTTGAAACTTCATGTCACAGTAAAAGACAAACGTTATATAAAGTTAGTCATCTTTTTTAAGTAAGGGCGTAAGCTGTTAGCTTCGAGTCGATTTTTTTTCAGAAAATACGCGTTTATCTGCCGTAATGAGAGTTTTTCACGTTTTTACCTTTACGTTTGCGTAAGCACCAACATTATGAGCCGCCTCTAGTGGACATTATGCAAAGTTACTATGTCTCATCAAAATGTATGCGTTTACGCAAACGTGGTAGTTGTCTGTGGAAAACTCGTACTACGGTAAAATTCTAACCTCCGTCCCTTAAACGTTAGTTAAACCTGTTTTAGAGATCAATCAGACAGAAAGCGGTCAAGCGTTCAAGCGATCAGTTTTGCGTTCTTTGTGTTTTATGACGTTAAATACTCACAAAGGAACTCTGACCGCGTCGGTCAGAATGCTTCCTTTGTGAAATCAGAAGTAGGGTCCGCTCAACTGAGGGGTTCGTGTGCAATTGGGCAATTTCAAAAAAATATATAAATATAAATAAAATAAATAAATTCTGTGAACAACACACAGCGCCATCTAGCCTCGTGGTAAGCGACTAAGCTTGTGTTACGGTGACTAGACAACGGATATAATACTTATATTTATTTTTCTTTTGTAAATACATACATATTATATTATACATAGAGGGAGGGACACCCAGACCAGGCCCAAATATTTATTTAAAAGCATAAATACTTGCACTCGGCGGGAATCGAACCCGCAACCTTCTGCATTGCAGTCGCGCTTTCCCACGACGCGCCACAGAGGTCCTATACACTTACACTTAATATATTTTCTTATGTTATTAAGAGTAAGCGTAGGTTCCCGTGTGGCGCAGTGGTAGCGCACTCGCCAGGCAAGCGAGGGTCACAGGTTCGAATCCTGTCACGGGAGAATTTTTGATAATATATTTCTCCTTGTATTTGTTATTTATGTTTTTTTTTAATAAGCCAATTGCACGCTCTCACGCAGACAGAACGCTTGACCGCGTGACCGCTCTTTGTCTGATAGGTCCCTATAGTGCGTTTCATCTTTAAAATTTATATGCCGTTATGTTCCAATGTGGAAGCAAAACAAATAACTGTTGCCTTTAAATATCTCTTTATTTGTTTTTATTGCTCAAGGCTATTTTATCTAGAGAATTTTTTTAATACCATAAATGTGCTACCTTGAATTCATTGCGATTTTTTTTTATAGAATGAATCTCCCTGAATTCAAGGTCTAAGTATTAAGTCTAAGCACACTCAAAGTATTAAGGGAGCACTTATTTGTTTTGCTACCAACATAACAGCATAGGAAAGTGGAAATGCACTATAGTTAAGCTGGGTATCCACTTGCGCAGCCTCGTGACGAGCTGCCTCATCCTGAGCGTGCCGCGGGCTGCGGAAAGTACATGCGTCTCCACTTGAACTCACATAATATCGTATCGAGCGGCAAGCCTTAACCCGAGCCACGATACTGAGCACACGTGCAAGCGTCTCCACTCAACGCACGGCTCACACTGAGGCGTCTTTGGGCATGGTCATTTACCGACATGATTTGGCTCGCTGCGCGGCCGCCTCGTTTGGTTCAAGTCGCGGCAAGCCTCGACTCGCGGCACGGTCTCCATTAGATCTGCCTCGGATCGAGACAGCTGCTCGGCCCGAGGCTGCCTCAAATGGATACCCAGCTTTACACTCGTCTTGAGCATCCATTTGAGGCAGCCTCGGGCCGAGCGGCTGTCTCGACCCGAGGCAGATCTAGTGGAGACCGTGCCGCGAGTCGAGGCTTGCCGCGACTTGAACCAAACGAGAGCCAAATCGTGTCGGTAAATGGCCATGCTCAAAGACGCCTCAGTGTGAGCCTCAGTTGAGTGGAGACACTTGCACGTGTGCTCGGTATCGTGGCTCGGGTTGAGGCTTGCCGCTCGATACGATATTATGTGAGCTCAAGTGGAGACGCATGTACGTTCCGCAGCCCGCGACACGCCCAGGATGAGGCAGCTCGTCACGAGGCTGCGCAAGTGGATACCCAGCTTTGTATTTTTGCATATCACAGACAGACGTCTAACGGAAAATAAAATACACTCACTAAATAAGGTTTATTAAGCGTTCATTACGGAGGTAAGGATAACTGCATTTATGGCTATTTTTAAATCCCTTAGTTAAATTAAAACTATTTTTTAAGACTGTGATGTGTAAAATTCTAAAGCTGTATTATTGCAAGTGTTGTGTTATTAATAATTAATTATTAACTATTATTAAATAATAATAATGATGATTATTATTTAATTAAATAAAGAATTATTGGTTTTTGTTAAGTTTATTGTTTATTTCAACACCTTTTGATATCTTTGCTGTGTCATTTTTGAGTCAACGTCGTTATCTAAGTATATCGGTGTGATAAGAAGTTAAGGTAAGTGTGAAACGCGTGTTTAAGAATGTGGTTCCGTATATAATTATGGGTTTTCTATTAATATTACAAGACTTTGATCTGTAGTTAGGGAGATTCACATATGTGTCCCGGATATGTGAAACCGCGGGACTCGATACAATCCTGCTTAAATCCCAATATCTTGGGGATTTCGAAAAACCCTTTCATATCGGACGCTTACACCATTAAAAGAACACACTCTCCAAATAGCTCTACTCTCTCTACTCTACTATCAGCGGTTTAGGTTGTCTGTTATTTCATCAGTTAATCAGTTAGGAGGTAGTCACAAATAGATATAAGACAGACATTTTTTTACTATCCCTAATAATTATAGATAGATAGGGTAGGTATTGATTAAGTAAAGTTTAAAAAGTAGCCTAGGTATGTGTTATTCGGGGTCCAGCTATCTACATGCCGAATTTCATCGCAAACGGTTCAGCGAACACACCGAATTATCTAAAATTTGAAGATTTGAAACAGGTTTTTAATCTACTCTATTTCTTTTTAATCGAGTAGGAGTAGAGGCCTACTATTCTATGTTATAATGATCAAAAATAAAATATTTAGGTAAAAGGTATCAGGGTACACTTTACATTAACCCACGGAACCCCAAATCATTAAAAACACGTTAATAAAATATCAAATTACAATCAATGTAAGTTAGTTGTATTCTATTGTGAAGTGAACAAAGATGGCGGCTACAGTGGCAGCACCGTTTTATTTCAATGGGAGATCACGACAGGAGATACTGTTTCAAGATGAACAGGTAAAAATATATTCAGATATTATTTATAGACTAACTCTAATGTGCATGTCATCATAACTCTCTCCATTTCCCAGAATTTGCCTTATCAAAACCATTGATCAAAACTCATAATTTTTGGTTGGTTTTTGCGTGCTATTAAAGACGACCTCTATAATTTATCATTAGACACGGGTCTAGATAGCGACCTAGACCCGTGTCTAATAATAATGATTGACGGAAATCGTGTAAGTTTAAGTGTGACCTAAATTTTAGATAAGTAGATCAAAAATGTAAACAAAGAACTGTCAATTAGGAAAAAGTTAAGAAAGAGCTGGCACTATAATGTACTTTGTGGCTGGCACTTTTAAACAAATGTATGGGATTTTTGTTTACATATTTGATCTAAGTTTCTGAAATAGAGTAGGTTCACTATAGTAGTTATAGTTACCTATAGTTAATTATAATTAACTATAGGTATAGGTTAGGTTAGGTTAGAATGGAAAAGACATAAGGGTTGTCTGGAAAAACTGCCTTTGACTTATCATTTGTTTCTTGGGTATCTAAAGATTTTTTGAAATCGGTCCAGTAGTTTTTGAGTTTATTCATTACAAACATACAGACACACAAAAATACAAATCTTTCCTCTTTATAATATTAGTGTAGATTTAAGTTATCTATAGAATACCTTCGTGCCTTGCTCTGCTGCGTACTTATTTATTTATTAACAATTTATCATTGATTAGTGTTACGTATTCGACGTGGACGAGAACCGGCAAGCCACGACACATTTCGTCGTCGTCCCGAAGACGCATCTACCTCTGCTTTCCATGGCCACCGTTGATGATGAGAAATTATTTGGTAAGTCAAATAACATCACCATTACTACTGAGCATCCGAGCGACGTTCACGGCTGCATCCCTCTCTCCCCTTTACTGCTCTTTCGTCTCCTCTTCGCTCGATCTTCAGCTTTCCCTTTAGTGTGGCGATTTGTGTTACTCCACGCAAAAAGTACTGAACCGATTACGATGAAGGTAGGTACCTACTTTTCATTCCATTAGTCTGGAGGAATCGGAACTAACGCTACGTACCTATACCTACGCAGGTTTATCCGATGGCTGGGACTACGTACAAATTGTAATAAATAGATAACACCATATCGCCAAAACTGATTCATTTCTTTAGGCTTGTGATGTAGGTGCCAGGCTAGGTAATTTAAATAGGTGCCTATCTACTTAGATCCCTGACCGACAGCGCGCGAGAAGCGACGGGCGAGTAAAAAATGATTTTAATTCAATTGCAATCTAAGAAATTAAGAATATATATTGGTACGATTTTAAGCTACAACATAGCAGACTCGCCCGCGCTTACTCGCTGTCGGACACCTAAGCTTTAGGTAGGTCGGTACATAAAAGAATCCCCTTGGTCATCATCATCAACACCACCCGAGGTTTAAACTTTATTTTGACTTTTACGGGCGAGTTCCCTTGTTACCACGATTATTTACGTAGAAAGCTTGACCCGAAAGTATCGAGGGGTTGTCCTAATAACCTGAATCTTACGTGTTTTCTCTTATTATATTTACAGGTCATCTCCTCGTAGTAGCAAAGAACGCGGCGCTAACAAAAGGCTTGGACGCGACAGGTTACCACGTTGTGGTAGACGAAGATCACAGAAACTACAGGTTTAAGGGACTACACGTGTTCGGGAGAGCGTTGCATCACATGCTGTGGCCTACTGGCCCGGGAAGCCGATTGTGATTTAATTTAGGTTCTTACAAAACACTTGCCAAAATTAGGTTTAGCAGAGAAAATCACGTAGCACGGTAGTCCCACTAATATAAAGTGAAAATCTGTTTCTTAGGTAGACTCTCATGGCTAAACAGCTTGATCGATTTGGATAAAATTTAGCATAGGACAATAGGTGTATTTCAGAGGTTGGCAGGTACATAGGGTTCTTTAACAGACTTAATAAAAAGAAGAATTAATGTCTATTTTAAATCGACTAACGCGGATAAACGCGGACGCTCGCGCGCTTCACAAGGCACTGCTTGATATGAATAATTATATAATTTAATGATATATTCCGGAGGAAAATATTAGACAAGACTTCTGATCTATTTCCTAAAATAATAAAAGATTAGCGAAAAATGTTGAAAGAAGTTGTGTCACTGACAAAAGCCAGATATTAATAATAAGTTAAGCTAGTTACCATCATACATAACTGTGTTATCTTTTGGAACGTTTCTTGAACCAGAAAACAGCCGACTCGCCCACGCTCGCTTACTTGCTGTCGGACATAAGTTAATGTGTTGTATTACTCGTAGTAAGTAAGTATTCTATTTAAGTGCTTCAACTTGCACGGGGCTTTCATAGAAACATGCCTAAGTTGTGTTGAATGGTATACGATGGCGCATGACTCCCCGACGCCGACGCCGGTAGACTAATTAGTTAAGTCATTGCTCCCAGGTTGAGTAGAGATGCGTTGTTAGTTCGAATCCCGCTCAGCGCCGAACGCGAGTTGTGTTTTTGCAGAAGTCTTTTTAGTAATTTTTACTTTACAATTTTATTCTAGTAAGTAGTTATAATTAAATGTACCTAGGCACTAAGTGGTAATTAAATTAAGTTTATACGCTATTGTTAATTTAAAATAAGAACTCTATAATATTATGTTGTAGAATGATTTAATAAACTGAAAATTAGCACAAAACTTCACGAAAACACGGAAAATTACATTTTAAAATGTCATAACCAAATTCTATAATTATTCACCAAATAATTATTCATATTTATCAGGATATCGCTAAAATTTTCACGATAATTCTGATTAAAAAAACATCCTACAACATATTCCTATAAGGTAAGCAAGTATGCTAGGGCATCTTGCAAAAGGTGATATGATAATAAAACTATTTCTTAACAAAAACCTCATATTTATTTGAAACCACCACATCACTCCCAAGTACAGTCTATTTACCCCGGAGGCCACTGCATCTGGCGACCTCCCAGCACATGGATATGCAGATGGTAAACACTCTGAGCTCCGTTCTTACCATCGTTGACCACGAGACGGTAGCCTGACTTGTCGAGACCTGCTTGAGCTGCTACTTTGCGAGCCGTGATTAGGAGGTGCCCTAGAATTTAATAACTACTGTAAGATGTTGAATATAAATTCAGTTTTAGAGTTCTATACCCAAGTTTACAAAGACTTCACTGTCCATCTGTCTGTCTCTCATGAACCGTCATTGATACATAGTTGAAATTTTCACATCAATCATTTATTTCTGTTGCCGCTATAACAAAAAATGCTAAAAAATAAATATTTAAGTGCGGCTTCCACAACAACAAACGCGATTTTTGGTGTAACACATTTAAAAGGTAAAAAAAACAGGACCCTATTAATAAGTTTTGTTAGTTATTGGTAAGAAACCCATCATGTGCAAGTCAGACCTGCACTTAGCCGGTTTATTAAACTTATTTTTGACTTACGTACGAAGGCTCTGTCCGGATTACGCAATGTACATTTATTTTGCATCTCATAGGATTAGGGCTCTAAATCACAACACAAACATAATTATACAGCTAACACACTGCAGAAATAAGATTTCTGGTTTCTACAGCATCTTTCTTACCAAGTAGTTGTTCATCTTCGTCTTCGGACTTGGACAACTGCGATATTGGCTTCCTTGGGATCACTAGAATGTGTGTCGGAGCTTGAGGGCTCACGTCGTGGAAGGCAACGCACTGAAATACACGAATTCTGATGATTTCCCGGGCTCAATGTTACCAAAAATGATGGAAATATGAAGATAACACGTAATTTCTACTATTTAACAAGGTTTTTTATTGAATTTACAGGGAAAATGAACAAAATGTTAGAAGACAAAACGATTGAAAGTCACCCAGTGCCGGCCCGTGAAACTATGAGTGATAGCGATGAATTGATATTATTGAATACCTGATCATCTTCGTAGACGAATTTAGCTGGTATTTCCTTCCTTAGTATTTTCCCAAATATCGTATCTCCGCCAGCAGAGGCAGATTGAGCAAGATCAACTTCGCCGCCAGCCATGTTTTGCAGAACTTTTTGGAAAATTCCTTGATTTGACACTTTTGACAGTGACAATAATATCGATGATGTCCATTTCGTTTTTGGGTCACCTTTGCTATTACCCTAACTTACCTCGTGTAAACGCACATTTATTAAATTTTTAATCTGTATTGTTCATGACCTTGCTTTTTTTTATTTGTTATCTGTGACGTGACATCGTGTTGTTTGGATTTTATTGAATGCCGACGAAGTTGTATTTCTTCAAGATTTGTCGATAATTACTCCAAAATGAGTGGAAATCTACTTGTTAATAAGATATTTAGCGAATTCCAGCAAAACCTCGACGCTGAGCAGGAAACTCGTGAGGTAAACATTACAACTCAAACCTCCAACCTTGCTGCACTTTATTTTTCCTATTTTACTTTGTTTATCTCAAGCTATTGTCTGTATAATAAGTTATATTTGTCGATTAATATGCTTTGCATCCTTAGGCTTATGTATTTAATTATTAAAAACTGAAATAATGGTAAAATTACTATTTTAGGTTATTCGCAACATTTGCAAGGAAGTCGATCAAATATCTCGTCAAATCACCACAGTTCTTCAAGTTATACACCACAACGAAGAAGGCAGTGAGTATTCTACTTTTCTGCTCCTCCTAGTTTTTCCTCTTTTCTAATTAAAGAACGAGAAAAAGGAAAACAACATTTTTCTTGATCAACAAAGTATTTTTATGCTTGTAAGCTTTACTGCTGGCTAGGGTAAGTAAATTAAAAAAAAATCTTAAGTTGCCAAATTAGATTTTATCAAAGTTGGGGAACAACTCCTTTTAAAATGTTTCCCTATTCTTCTTCTTCTTCTTCTCTTATATATAAAAATGAAACGTTTTCCGTTGTCACGACATCACGCGTGAACGGCTGGACCGATTTCGATAATTCTTTTTTTTGTTGTGTTTGCTATTGCCAGGAGAAGGTTCTTATGAAAGAAAAAATGCTAAACCGATTTTGATGAATTTTATTTTTTTATACTAAACGACAGGACAATGTCTGTCGGGTCAGCTAGTTTCTTATAAATTAGGAAATTCAAGGCCAGTCTAAATGAGTATATCTATTACTATTATAAAGCGGAAGAGTTTGTTTGTTTCTTTGAACGCGCTAATCTCAGGAACCACTGGTCCGATTTGAAAAATTCTTTCGGTGTTGGATAGTCCATTTATTGAGGAAGGCTATAGGCTATCTTTGATCCCGATATTCCTACGGGATCGGGACTTATGCGGGTGAAACCGCGGGGAGCTGCTATTAATAATATAATGTCTATCCCCAGTCGGCCCTGCCTGCCTCAAAGCTCGGGAGCTGTTTGACAAGAGTCGAGATGGCTACACTCGGCTGAAGACTGCTGTACCCTCCACTGATTATTACAAGTAAGATAAAGAAATGTTGTATTGTGCATACAAATTTTACCAATTAAAATAAATTAAACTCTTAAACCACATCCCTCTACCATTTCTTGTCGTAGATACTACGACCATTGGCGCGTAATGACGCAGCGGTACTGCTTCCTCATCTCGCTCACGATATGGCTGGAGAAAGGCATCCTTGTCTCGCATGATACTGTCGCTGAAATACTTGGCAGTAAGTATTTGTTCTACTTCGTTTTTTAATTGACCCCATGAGTTTCTTGTAGTTTCTTCTCATCAGAGGGCGCGATCCGAAACCACTATAAAATCTCGACATTTCTAAACGTTTATGTAACTTATACATCGTTCTTAATGAATAAATATATTTGACTTAAATTTGTAGACTATGATTTGACGCATCTTCGTGAAGACAGACGTGGGTGCCATCGCTATGTTTTCCTTTACCGTAAGAGCGATGGTAATAGTGCACATAAACTTTATACATGTACCTATTATTGTGTATAGCTGCGTGCGCTCCACGGTGTTTCCCGCGTAATTCCCGATCCCGTGAGAATATCGGGATAAAAAATACCCTGTGTTAAACCAGTATCTGCCTGCATACCAAGTTCGTTGCAATTAGTTCAGCCGTTTTTGCAGAAGCAACAAACATACTCACAAACTTACCTTCATAGTATCAGTTGGATAGTGGATCGTCCCCTATAGGGATCCCCCCAACAGACAGACAGTAGAGACTTAGCTTAGGGTCCTGATTTGCACTTTATGTACGGAACCCTAAAAAAGGCTAGATAAAGAGAGGTTACACCAAGAAGGTGAGTTTATACAATGGAACTGCAAAAGTTTTGAAGTGGAAAAGACAGTAATACATATATAATTTTTCATTTCCAGTAAGTGCAGTGGAGTTGAAGGAGGGTTTCCACCTCGATATTGAAGATTACTTGGTTGGTCTACTGCAGCTATGCTCAGAATTGGTAAGTTAAACAACTTAGGTCTGTATAGCAAGAATTCTTTTGAAATGCTATGAGCATAGCTGTCTCTTTGGTTCAAAAGTTATTTTTGATAAATCCAGCCCCCATATCAGCATTTTATAATGACGATTATCTTGTTCCTTTGTCTTAATGTAATTAATTATTATTTTTGTTCTACTATTTTATTATTTTTAAGATAACGCACCTCACCCTTAATCATTCGTGTAATCCTCTCCATACCGAGGTTGCCTAGAAGAGACCACTCTCAGTGGAAAGGCCGCCTATTGTGCCACTATAGATTAAGATTTTTTGTACTTTATTTTATTGTAATTTATTTTATTGTAATTTATTTTTGGTGAGAACAATAAAGCGTTCTATCTATCTACCTATCTTTAGTTAATCAGTTTCATAGGCACTATGCAGTCCATTGCTGCTTTAACGTAACAAGGTAATCACCAGTGATTACCGCAAAGTCTAGTCTAGCTAATCTCATCTCGACATCTTGACGTAAATATAAATCCCGGTCGCTGATGGCCGGAAAGGGATTTATTTTGACGTCAAGATAAATCCAGGTTCTGCCATCTTGACATCAAAATAACTTCTGCTCCCGTCATCTTGAGGACAAGATAAATCCCGATCCTGATATCTTGACGCATCCCGGCACTTTAAGTCAAGATAACTCTGGGTCCCGCCAGCTTGCCGCGCCCCGCCATTTTGCCGCGTCCCGCCATCTTGCCACGTCCCGCCATCTTGCCGCGTCCCGCCAGCTTGCCGCGCCCCGCCATCTTGCCGCGTCCCGCCATCTTGCCACGTCCCGCCATCTTGCCGCGTCCCGCCATCTTGCCGCGTCCCGCCATCTTGCCGCGTCCCGCCATCTTGCCGCGTCCCGTCATTTTGCCGCGTCCCGCCATCTTGCCGCGTCCCGCCATCTTGCCGCGTCCCGCCATCTTGCCGCGTCCCGCCATCTTGCCGCGCCCCGCCATCTTGCCACTAACGCTGTACTCTCTCCCCCCCAGTCCCGCCTAGCTGTGAACTCGGTGACGCGCGGCGACTACAGCCGTCCGCTGCAGATATCCAAGTTTGTGATGGAACTCAATGCTGGATTCAGGTATGGTTTATACCTACTTACTTATATGTATTATCTGTTAACGGGGACAGTCTACCT
The DNA here is from genome assembly GCA_958496205.1 of Idaea biselata. Taxonomy (NCBI): domain Eukaryota; kingdom Metazoa; phylum Arthropoda; class Insecta; order Lepidoptera; family Geometridae; genus Idaea; species Idaea biselata. The sequence goes on along the minus strand of OY292394.1, from coordinate 51,898,736 downwards.
ACTCTTTTCTTCATACAAACTTTTCAAACGTAGTCGACTGTTTCCTCCCTGGATAAAGATATTAGAAAAAATATCTTTATGCCATAAGTCTTATATCAGCCATGACTACGTTTCGTTTTTTTTTTCATTTTCTAATTTTATTTCTATTCTAATTAGAAAATGAAAAAAACTAAAACGTAGGGGCATAGTCATGGCAGATATAGGTTTTATGGCATAAACATATTTGCTGTAACGTCTTTATCCAGTGAGGAAACAGTTGACTACGTTTGTATGGAGAAAGAGTAGGTAGACTCTTAACGGGATGTTTTTAATGTGTCTCGTGAACAAGCCAGTTAAATGAAATTTTTAGCCAAATATCGAGTTTCGTAAAAAAAAATATTGTACACCATGACATTAAAACAGGCCACACCTACAGCACACATGCACGAATTTCTTCACTGTCTGTCTGTCTGTCACTATGACTAGACCGCTAGACAGTTGAAATTTTCACAGATGATGCATTTCTGTTGTCGCTATAACAACAAAAATACTAAACAGAATAAAATAAATATTCAAGTGCAGCTCCTATACAACAAACGTGTTTTTCAATTTTTAAACGCAAATTTAGTGCGATTTGTTTTACCACTAGCGCCATTAAGTGCGAACCCGACTCGCACTTGGTCGTTTTAAGGGTTCTGTACCCAAAACGGAAAAACGGGACCCTATTACTGAGACTCCGCTGTCTGTCCGTCCGTCTGTTACCAGGCTGTATCTCATGAATCGTGATATTTAGATAGTTGAAACTTTCACAGATAATCTATTTCTGTAGCTGCTATAACAACAAATACTAAAAACAAAAAAATATATTTAAGGGGGGCTCCGATACAACAAACGTGATTTACATAATAATAACCCAACGATACCGCGATGTATAACCAATAGCGCCATTTAGTGATAGCGTGATAGACTGGTGCCAGTAGTGTAATACATTTTAACGTTAGCGTTGCGTTCACGGATTGGTTGCTCCAGTGATCATTTCAGGGTTCCGTACCCAATTGTAATAATGGTAATAACTGAACCCTATTCTCGCGCTAGTCCGACTCGCACTTGACCGGTTTTTCTTTAGAAAATATTTTTTTTTACAAGGAGAAATACATCATCAAAAATCCTCTTTTTTGATGATGTATTTCTCCTTGTAAAGAAATATTTTCTAGTAAAAATGCCTTGAGCAATAAAAACATAAGAAATATTCGGTTTTTCTTTCTTTTCAGACTACTAAACCTTAAGAACGATCACCTTCGCAAGAGATTTGACGCACTCAAGTACGACGTGAAGAAGATTGAAGAAGTTGTCTATGATCTCAGCATTCGGGGGTTGTTGACCAAACCGAGCGAGGCCGAGGGGCAACCCTAGTCTAGGAAGCCATAGCTTCGGTCTGTCAGCTTAAAGTTATTATAAGTTAAGTTAAAGTCCTTCCTAAGTTAAGTTAAAATGGTTTTGTAAGTTTAAGTGTCTTATTAAACAGCTGTTTAAGTGATGGGGTTGTTTATTTTTCAAAAAAAACAAGTACCGGCAAAGATTTTGAACAAAAAAATGGCGAATGTGCAGAAGTCGATTTTTGTGATAGACGTCGCACGTAAATGTACTGCACAAACTTATCCTTTCCACGTCAGTATTTTTCAAGATGCTTGCCAGCACCTGTATCCCACTTAGTGTCCAGTCAGCGTCAGAAGTAGAGTACTACATTCATTTTTAGGGTTCCGTACCCAAAGGGTAAAAACTGGACCCTATTACTGAGACTTCGCTGTCTGTCAGTCTGTTTTAAAATCACTATAGGTGCGTCATATCATAACTGTGGATTTTGATGTATCCTAGCGATTTTATGGGAACCTCGCGGACGAGACCTAGGCGGGTAAACCCGCGGAGAACAGCTAGTCAACACGAATATTATAAAGAGGAAAGATTTGTATTTGTGTGTGTCTGTATGTTTGTTGATAAACTCAAAAACTGTTACTGGACCGATTTAAAAAAAAAATCACCAAAAGAGAGCTACATTATCGAGGAGTTACATACTATGTATAGACAAGCCTATTAGGCTTGTCTATACTAATATTATAAAGAGGTAACGTTGGTAACATGTATGTATGTGTGTATATTGGGGGTAATCTCCGAAACTACTGGACCGATTTCAAAAATTCTTTCACCATTAGAAAGCTACATTTACCCTGAGTAACATAGGCATACTTTTGATCCCGATATTCCCACAGGATCGGGACTTACGCGGGTGAAACCGCGGGAATCTGCTAGTATTGTATAAACTTATCAAAGAAGCAGAAATTTTCTTTTCCCTTACTTGATACTTCAAGCGGTAGGTACCATTTTTTCGACAAAGTGATTTCCAGTGTATGTATCATTTCTGTGGTACAAATAAAAAATGACAAATAATTAGTTATAATTATAAAGGTTTTATTACAGTCAGAGACCAAAACAACAAAACATAATGTAAGAAAGAACTTAATTAAACTTTGTACTATTAGTATACGACGTGTTGCGGCGAAGATAATCATAGTGTGCGTCAGCGTGGCCGGCCCATGCAATAGATTTACACCAAACTAAGCCCATTATTTAGTACCTACGTGGTTTCAAAAATATTAGGAAAATCGAAGGTGGTCCGGCCAACCTAACGTCAGAATGGCCGGCCACTTCGTATCGTTAATATGTATTTTCGAAACCACGTCGATATTATATAGGTATTAGATAATGAGCGTAGTTTGGTGTAGGTATTTTGCATGGTTCGGCCAAGCTGACGCACACCAATAATAATCTGCTTACAGAAAAGGATTGTTAGACGTCTAGGCGAACAACGTATGTTTTATGACATAAAGAATGTACTTACAAATATTATTTATTAACCATGTTTTGATTGAAAAAATGAAAAAGTAACAACCCAGACAAGTATGACATTATCTTTGATGTAACACGTTGTATGCATTTATAAAAAACAATGTTGAGTACTGACACTTAATATAAAACTACAATCTATCTTCTAGAATTCGTTCGACGAATCCAGCTAATAAGAAAAACCAACGATAAAAGTTATTGATCGGAGAATGTAGTTCAGTTACTTAAAAGTTATGGCTTTCTGCCAGCCATATAGGGCAATTTGGGCCAGTATCACGTGTAAATAATTAAATCTTAGAAAATGTAATAAGGCGTTGGCGGCCTCGTTAGCAACGCGCAAATTTCGGGTGCATCATCCCCTAACCCCGACCAATAGCGTTTAGCGCTTTATTTTCGTTTTATGTCTAAAATAGGAAGACATGAAATCTATAGAATTTGGCATAAACTCTTTGCTTCACTTAAAAACTATTAAAAATCAACAAGAGATCAGATCAAATAATAATAATTGTACAAAAATAATAATACGGCGGGAACAGCGCTATAAGTTGTCAAAACTCAAACAAAATAAAAATAAAGAAATTGCTTAGTTATGGTGCTTGGAAACTACTTGCAAGTTTCCGATAGAATCTACGCTTATTATTTAATACTCTATTTTCGTATTATACTTGCTAATACGATTTTAGCTAGCGCAGCAAGTTTTTTGTAATAAATTTTAATTAGTACTTCAGAGAGCTTGAAAAACATATAAGCGTAGGGACCAAATAGGTATAAAATCTTGGGAATATAGGTATAACGTGGAGCATATAATGGTGGATAGCTAGAAATCGAAAGGTGGTCCGGCCAACTTGACGTCAAAATGGCCGGCCACTTTGTATCGTAAATATTTCCGAAACCAAGTAACTAAGTACTAAATATATGAGCAAAGGTACCAAATAGGTACTAAATAATGAGCGTAGTTTGTTGTAAATCTATTGATTGGTCCGGTCAAGCTGACGCAGACGGGTTTGCTTACCCGCGATATGCCCACGGGGTCGGGAGTAACGCGGGTGCAACCGCGGGGCGCTGCTAAAACGTTACAAATATTTTATAATATACACTATACTTTGCTTTTTTTAACAATATTTATAAAGTAGTTTTTGGCAAATATAGGTTTAGTTTAAACATAGATAACATTATTAAATTTGTTTTAAAGAACTATGAATATGTTATAGCCTATAGCTACAAAATGATATCAACTGCATCACATTTTTTTCAGTCATATAAACTTAAATAACAGGCTTAAGTACAGTTTTTCACTCCCTGCACACGGACCGGTCATAAATCATAGTAAAGTAAGAACGGTGACTATGTTGTAATATTGATATCGCTTATCGATAGGAATAATGCGCAGCACCCGCCCCCATGAGACCCACGAGTGGGAGGAAGAGCGAAACACTCTCTGCATCGCTTCCACGTTTCACGACTTGGTGTATGCAGCGAGTCAAAAACTGTATTATAAGACGTATACTAGACTAGGTACCTATAGATATTTGAGTACAGTTGGTGAATAGTTATTTCTGCGTAAATCCATAAAAATACTTCGACATAATCCAAATGGCGTATTTTTATTTTTACACAACTAACTACCGTTTAGGTGCACAATCTCCAAGTTGCATAATGTCATGCGGGTGCGAAATGTCATGATGGCAGAATGTCATGATGGCAGAATGTCATGGTCTCAAAATGTCCAAAAAACACTTAAGAGGATAGTCTCCATTCTCTTTCTCCATACAAACGTAGTTTACATTTTCCTCCCTGGATTTCATTAGAGCAAATATGTTTATGCCATAAAACTTATATTATATTAAACTTATTTATTTTAGAAACTAAAAAAAATAAAAAGGTAGATGCATTGTCATGACTCATGACAGATATAGGTTTTAATGGCATAAACATATTTGCTTAATGTCTTTATCCAGGGAGGAAAATGTAAACTACGTTTGTATGGAGAAAGAGAATGGAGACTATCGCGTCTGAAGCGTTAATCTATCTATCTATCCTCTTAAAAATCTAGTTTTAAAAATGACTTTAAAAATTTAATTGCAAATTGACTTGTTTGATTGAAATTTGAAGTTAAAAAGTTAGAGGCGATGGGTGAAAAAAACAAAAGACGATCGAAAAGAAAAACAAAACATAAAATCAATATAGTAACAAAAGACAATCTAAACGAAAACAAAAGAAGATCGGAGTAGAAATAAAAGACGAAAATATGTACAAAGTATGACAGACAGATAGACAGTCTCTATAACCGATGATAACTCTGAAACCATTGACACTAGACCACTACTTTTGCAGCATAAGTGATAGAGCTCTACGAGATCTTCATATCGGATGACAGCTATCAAACTTTAAACGTCAATATCTAGGAAATGTTTGATCCTAGACTAATTATTACTTCGATCTACTTTTATTTCTACTCCGATTGTCTTTTGTTTTTACTCCGATCGTCTTTTGCTTTCGTTTAGATCGTCTTTTGTTTCTACTTCGATCGTCTTTTGTTTTCTTTTCGATCGTCTTTTGTTTTTTTCACGAATCGCCTCTGACTTTTTAACTTCGAAATTCAAACAAACAAGTCAATTTGCAATATTTTTTTAAGGATTTTTAAAACTAGATTTTTCTAAGTGTGTTTTTGGACATTTTGAGACGATGACATTCTGCGATCATGACATTTTGCACCCGCATGTTTATGCAACTTGGACATTGGGCACCTAAACGATAACTACTACCTATGCACCGTTTTTGGTTAAAAATCTACTATTAATAATAAGTTGCACTTATTTTTTTATATCTAGAAAGAGGTCAAAGTCGGTTTCTCATAAAATTCTCCATAGTAATTTATGCTTAAAAATAACTATAACTAGGATATGGCAAATGGCAAGTCACAAGACTTCTGCAAGAAATTGCAATGAACCGAAGATAAAGAACACAGTCAATTTTAATTATCAAGGTTGGATTCAATCCCAAACATGAGTAAAAAGTGCCACATCAACGCCTGCGTAGAGTGAAAAATTAGCATCCTTCAAATAACAATAAGACATATTATCAATATTAACATATATAACCACAAAATCCTTGTGAAGTTCTTTTTTAATGACAACCCAATGATCAACGCTCAAACCTTCATTGAATTTAACAAGCCTATTCAATATATCACTTGTAGTTTCCTCAATAAAAGTACTAATTCTAAAAGCCATCTTTTTATTAAGTTTTTCTGTGTAATTTAAATCATAAGTAATTTTTAAATTTGCTTTATGAACTATTTTTTCAAGCAAGTTAAATGTTTTTTCAGAATGGCAACTGTAGATTAAAGTTCCATTTTTAATTCCGTGACATTTTAGTAATGGCAATTCTGAATTGTTTTTAATCGCTTCGATGAGTAAGGTTTGGATTTCGCGCGCTTTTTCGTCGTCCATTTTGGTTTGAGGGTAGTTTTTAGGAACTATGGCGAGTTTTTTGCAAAATAGCTTTAGTTTTTTTGTATCTTGAAGTGAATTTTGGGAATTTGATCGCGATCTTTTGCTTAAAGTAGATACCGAAGCTTTAACGTCCGAAACATGACTTTCTGAATCTTTTTTTATCTGTATGGATTTATTTTCGACCTTTACTACATTGTGGGATTGTTTTTCAGTATTATGATTACCTAAATTATTTGGCATTTTCTTTTTTGCTTTCATTTTGCCTTTAACTTTTTCTAATACTGTACTAATACTAATATCATTCTCAGTATCTGATCTAAGTAAATAAGTAAGTAAAGAATCGTCAGCGTCATCATCGTCACTCCCTATCGTTATAGTTAAGTCTTTATTTTCAATTATTACAACTTCATCATCTGGTTTAGAGTCATCAGGTTTTGCCATTTGAAATTTATTTGGCATTTCAACACTGGTTTTTCTATCTTTAGCATCAAATAGACCATCAGCATGTTTAATATTTTCAGTCATTATTTTGTTATTTGTAAAATGTTTACTTTGATTTTTAAGAATAACATTAGGATTATCAACCTGATCGTTATTATTTGTTACGACGTTATTTTTTGTATCTGGCATTTCATTAATATCAAGGGGAAGTGGAATTTTAGATATGCTTATATTATGTGCGCTTTCAATAGTTTTTTTATTGTGATCTCGATGTGATACTTTAGCATTAGTAACCTGAACACTATTATTGTTTAAAACATTAGATTTTTTATTTGGCGCATCATCATTTTCAGAAGGGGGAGGAATTTTAGATATACTTATATTATTTGCATCGGTATTTTTATTTTGAGCTTTATTATTAGTAAGAACATTACCTTTTTTATCGTGAACATTGTTATTATGATCATCTCTGTCTGTTTTGGTGTCATCATTGTTACAAGCATCATCATCGACGAAAGATTGTTCAGGATCTAAATACACGTCTTTTGTTTCTTCATCAGACTCAACATCTTCTACATAATGCTGTATAGTTCCATTATTATTATTATTTTTAGAAGTTAGTAGGTAATCTCGATCCTTCTCCAAATGCATTGCACTGAAACAAAAAAAAACGAAATTTGAAATTAAAGACATTTTTCGGTTTTAATCGCGTCGTGTTTATTACTTTTAGCATTGTTTCAACGCTCAACGTTTTAAGATCCTGAGTCAGTCAGTCAATCCTGAAGAAGGGACCTGTAAAGGTACAGGTCCCTTCTTCAGGATTGACTGAGATGAGATATATTAAAATAAATATTTGTGTCTGGTCTGGGTGTCACTCTATGTATAATATGTATGTATTTACAAATGAAAAATAAATGTAAGTATTATATCCGTTGTCTAGTCACCGTAACACAAGCTTAGTCGCTTACCACGGGGCTAGATGGCGCTGTGTGTTGTTCACAGAATTTATTTATTTTACTTGTCATGTTCCACTGCCATCCTACCTAGTCTAAGATATAGCAGGTTCGTCTAGAATCCAGACGTAACGTCTTTATATCTTAGTCAATAACAGTCAAACGCTTACCTACAAATTTAAAAAACACTCACCATGGCGAACTAAATACTAGAACAAGTTTATACCCATCCATAGCAGCAATCATTTTTTCAAAGAATTTAGTGTTCAAATTCGGCACCAAAAGTGTCGTATTCAAATTGACTTTCTCTATACACTTCCTGATGAAAACCCTTTGGTTTTCCACCAAATCGTGTTCAAATTTGACAAGCTTATGTTCAACGTCGGTTTGGCAGAACTGTAAAATAATCTGTAACACGTCATGTTGAAACTTTTCAGACAATTCTGTTGTTTTCTTAGTTTTGTTTTTGTCGTCTTTTATCACTTTGTTCCAATTCCCAATAGAAACTACTGGGGTTTCGTCTGCAATGTCAATTGTGGCTTTATTTTTATTATGGTGAGTTAAATCGGATTTCTGGTCCTTCGGGCCGGATTTCTGGTCCTTCGGACCGGATCGTTGGTCCTTCGAGTTGGATCGATTGTCTTTAGAAATGGGTATTTGGTCCTTTGGCCCAGATCGTTGGTCTTTCGAGTCAGATGTTTGGCCCTTTGGTATAGGTCTTTGGTCCATTGTGGATTCGTTTTTAACTTCTTTTGTACCTTTCAAGTCGGTTCCTCTAGCGCGTGTTTTGTTCCGATAGGGATTAAAACCTCTGTAAATATCCTTAAATGTACCGTCTCTGCAAATTCTGCTCTCAGTGAAAGCGGCTATTTCGCAGAAGAGTTTCAATTCCTTAGGGAAAAGCGGCAGGATTGATTTTTTTACTACTATTGTTCTAAAAAAAAATACAAAAAACATAATAAAAAAAGTATATCGCAAAATATGTAAAGCGACATGAAAAAAAAATGCTTCCAAATACTATATGTCAACTGGTTTCTATCTTCAAGACTACTGGTATTTCGTTTTATTGGAATAACCACTTCGCCATGAGACCGAATGTTTTTCGAAACAATATTTAGTTATTTAAAACTAAAACGGCCTCTTAATAAAAAAAAGCCCAAAACCAAAGTCATTTTATTCCTTAGGGAAAAAAAAACATGTGGCACTCGGGGACTGCCGCGGTAAAGCTATTGCATAGCATTTTTTATGAACTTATGCAATTATATTTTTTATTTTGTACCACTTTGCCATGGTTACCATGTAGCTCGTCCGTGCTACATGGTAACCATGGCAACATGGTAGACGGAGTGGGGGGTGTTAGGTTTTTTTCGTTACGAAATTTCTTCATTCAGAGCTCAAAGCCCGCGATAAAAGCTATGCAATAGCTTAACAAAATAAATGAGAAAGAATGATCCTTAATTTAAATTTCAACTTACATCCGATCAGTCATCAGCCCAGTTGTCAATATCCAATCAGTTTCATCCAAAATTTCAATAATTTTGTCAGCGAATTCTAACTTGTTCTTGGTAGCATTAGGGTATTTGTTTTTATTGAAAAGTATAACGACATTTTTGACATATTCCCACTCTTTCCTCATGTATGCAACTGGGAAGGTTATTTCTTTGGAATTTGCTTCTGATGTCAGTAAATTAAGTATTAATTTAAGAGTTTCCGTATGGTACATTTTCGTCATGATTTTTGAAGGACTATCGGACAGTATAGGTTTTTCGATTGGCATTGGTGCGCCTAGACCTTTTCTTTTGGGCTGAAAAATATATAATACAGGTATAGATAGCGTTCAGGTTCATAATGTCCCTTTCCCATAATGTCCCCCGGTTTCAAAATGTCCCTTTCCCAAAATGTCCCTTCCCAAAATGTCCCTTCACTGAAATGTCCCCTTCCTAAAGGATCTATATAAGTATTAATTGTAGTGCATCCATTGTGTAGTACCCATAGTACAAGCTTAGACGCTCAGTTTGGCTAGATTGAGCTGTTTACAACGTCCTGCAATATTTATTATTTTATAACAGATTTATATTGCACAATACTTTACACAACTAGGCTTGCACTAGTCTCACTCACGCATACTCAACTAACAAAATGTATGGATTATAGTCTGAAATTAAGTAATATTAATTTAATTTTTAAATTAATAAAACAAACAAACTTACAATTTCCAAAGAGGGCCTGATAGGTTCGGTGATCCCCTCCCCGCGGGTCCCGAGGGCTCCACCCTGCCATCCCATACTCAACATCATTCTGAAATATATACCATTATCAATATTCCGGTCGGGTGTTTAAAATATATACCATTTTAAATATTGTATGGGATGTTTAATATATTCCATGTAGCATAAAAATCTACCAACTTGTCAAAAATAAGGCTTATGGGGAAAATGGAGTGAAAATTCAAAGGAAAAATTACACATTTTTATTTTTTTAATTACGAATTTTGTTCCAAAACATCTCCCATAGTTCCAATACATAATGTGCGCGACAGGTGGAGCCCATGAAACGGGGCCAAGTCACCTAATCTACGAGTTTGTGAACTCTCTAGTTGGGTTTCATGGGCTCCACCTTTCGCGCACATTATGTATTGGAACTATGGGAGATGTTTTGGAACAAAATTCGTAATTAAAAAAAATAAAAATGTGTATTTTTTCCTTTGAATTTTCACTCCATTTTCCCCATAAGCCTTATTTTTGACAAGTTGGTAGATTTTTATGCTATGTGGACTACACCGTTGTAATAAGGGATGTCAAGAGCAGTTTTTAAGAGTATTTGAACTCCTCGATCACTATTAGTTTTGTTTTTAGAATGATGTTTAGTTGACCTTTCGGACAACATTTTTTTATTTTCTTAACTTTGAGAGCCTCTAACTAATTATTTTCTCATTATTTTGGATAAACAATGCCTTCGATAGATCAAGAATACATCTGGCACCAAAATCGAATAAAAAGTTTAAGCGAAAACATGTGCAAAAAAAGTTGTAAGGGTAAAGAGGTAAAATTTGGGAAAAAAATACAAAATCTCAAAAATTATCATAAAAAAAAATGTGAAGAGTTAGGGTCTTTTCCTTCAAATAGTATTTTACAAATAGGTCCATCTACACGCCCACCAGGTTTGTCTAACCCTCCACCAAACACCCTGTATATTAAACATCCCATACAATATTTAAAATGGTATATATTTTAAACACCCGACCGGAATATTGATAATGGTATATTACCTTAAAATTTTACAGATTGAAAAAATTAAAAAGGCATTGAAACAATGCTAAAAGTAATAAACACCACGCGATTAAAACCAAAAAATGAGTTTCATTCCTTGAAGTTTAACATCGCGAAAACAGAACAAAAATTAATTATATTAATGACTAGCTGTGTCCCGAGGTTTTACCCGCATAAGTCCCGATCCCTTAAGAATTTTCAAAAATCCTTTCTTATTGGTTGCTAACATTACATAAAGAACACACTCTCCAAATTTCAGCTGTCTACTATCTGGTTTAGGCTGTGCGATTATCAGTCATTCAGTCACCCAGTCAGGACAAAGCCTTTTATAGATATAGATAAAAAACCACTTACTTCATTGCCTTGTCGCTGTTCACAGGTTGCTCTAAGCCCTCCAACAGTTTTAATTTGAACTTGTTACCAGTTTTTAACTCTTTAGTGTTGCCAGCGGTCGTCGCTTGAGAATTTACCAATACCGGGGTTGGTTTAGGAGTTTGTCTTCAAATGAAAACCAAAATAACATGTACGATTTTAAACTTACATGGTTGTTTTCACAAACAAATATTATTAAAAACGGGGTATTTATCATGTTATAATTGTTTTTTCACGGAGCTCGATATTTCGCCAGTAATTTCAACTGGCTTGTTCACGAAACAAGTTTAAACATGGTAAATACCCCGTTATTTAATAATATTTGTAGTGAAAACAACCATGTTTTAAAATTGATTATTTGAAGAAATGCTGCCCAACCATTAAAAATTTGCACCCGACAGGGCTTGAATCTGCAACACTGACATTCCGTGTCATGCGCTCGCCAATTGCGCCATTTTTGGAAAGCATTTCTTAAAATAATCAGTCATCCAAGTGTAGGAAACACTTTAAAAAAAAACGAGTTTAAAATTGTTAAACCTAGACCTAGATTAACACGCATGATACTTTTTATCCCGGAAATCCCACAGGAATAATAAAACAGATAATTTTCCGTTTTAAAAGTTTTACTAAAAAAAAAAAATTACCAAGAGCGGTGTTGGTCTAGTGGTAGATACCGCGACATTCATTCCGAAGATCGTGGGTTCGAATCCTGGCCGACCGCGTACCAATGTCTTTTTCTTTAAGAAAAATTAAAGTGCGCTACTAACATCGCTCTTACGGTGAAGGAAAACATCGTGAGGAAACCTTCGGCTTAAAGGCACGCAAAAGGCCCAGTTATAGGGCTAGTTGCGGAAACAGTAAAAGTAAAAAAGTACCTAGACACATCATTTCCCTTCGACACTTGGTTTGCTGATGAACTCTTAGCCGACACTTCATTAGCTGACACTTGGCTGGCTGACGCTCTAGTCATTGAAACGCTTCTCGGTGACGCTTCATTCGCTGACGTTATCTTAAGCGACACTTGGCTGGCTGACGGCCTCGTCACTGACACACACCTGTGTGACATTTCATTTGCTGACGTTATTCTTAGTGACACTTTATCTGCTGACGGCTTCGTGTTCACTTCGGTTGAGTTGCTAGAGTTTAAATATGTGAGAATTTCTTTGAAAAGTGAAGATTGAGATTAACCCATTGAATGCCGACTACGTATAAATACGTATCGGCATCTGTCATATGTTGCAGATACGTATTTATACGTAGTCGGCATTCAATGGGTTAAGGTTGCGGGTTCGATTCCCACTGCGAACAAGTACTTATGCTGGTTAGATGTTTTTTTTTGTAAATTTACATATACTAACTGCGCCCCTCGGTTTCAACCGCGTAAGTCTCGATCCCGCGAGAATACCGGGATAAAAGTAGCCTGTGTTAATCTAGATCTCGAGCTACCATATATGCAGTTTCATCGCAATCGGTTTAGTAGTTTTTGCGTGAAGGAGTATCAAACATACTCGTTCAATGCGAATGTTTGTTTAGAACTACGAGGGTAAACCCCGGGACACAGCTAGTATATGTATATTTACAAAAAAAAAGTATTGAATGAAATATACGTACTAAGTAATATTCGTTGCTTAGTACTTATAGTACAAGCCTAGTTGCTTAGTTTGTGTAGATGGCGCTGTGTGAAAAGTGTAATTTTATTTTATAAAAAAATAAAACAATGATTTTCACAGTTTAATCTAGAGATGTATCAAAAGAATTAGCTTTGAAACATTCGAGTTTGAAGTAAGAGCGAAATATAGTTAAGCCATTTTAACACTTTGTCTGCTGATTTTGAATCGCAAAATCAAAATCGTGTCTTTAGCAGTAAACGAATGTGACAGGGAAAAAGACAGCGTCGAATTTAAATGTCAAAATATTATGGACACTATTTTGTTAGACTAAGGCGTTTTCATGGTTACACCACGTCTCTGGCTTAAGAGGATAGTCTCCATTCTCTTTCTCCATACAAACTTAGTTTACATTTTCCTCCCTGGATAAAGACATTAGAGCAAATATGTTTATGCCATAAAACCTATATCTGTCATGACTATGTATCTACCTTTTTATTTTTCTCATTTTATTTTTTTATTATTATTTTAATTAGAAAATAAAAAAAATAAAAAGGTAGATCCATGACAGATATAGGTTTTATGGCATTAACATATTTGCTATAATGTCTTTATCCAGGAAGGGAAAGTAAACTACGTTTGTATGGAGAAAGAGAATGGAGACTATCCTCTTAAACTCATCATTGTGTGTTAGTCACTGAAATGAAACTATACAAGTACGCTGGAATTGGTATACCATACAAAGTGACATTAGATTTTTGTGCCGATTTGATTTGCGCCATGTTGCGCTGTTGTCTATTGAAAGTGATGGTGACCGTCCGTGGAACTAAAAGTTCCGGAGACACTTTGAATAGAAAACGCTCGACAACAGCGCAACATGGCGCAGATCAAATCGGGACAAAATTCAGTGCAAGACCTCCTGTCCATATAATTCAAGTCAGTGGTGTTAGTACTTACTTGTGTTTCTCGACAGACGGTAAGCTTTCTCCTAAAGGTATTTTGTTGAAAATTAAATCACTGGAACAAACAAACATTTGTTAAGGACGTGCAGTTTTAGAAACCCGAAGTCTGCTAAATCACAAATTGTTTTTTTTTGTAGTCGACGTAGTTAAGTTTCGCTGTGCCTTTTATCCGCACTTGGCCTCAAAATTGGGCCATTGTACGTGATTTCTTAGAGAGGTAAAGCGGTAAGACGCCACGGGATCCTACTCCGGATTGGCGAATATCCCATGCCTTTGGACCGTGGCGAATCCTAGGACATGTTGGTTTCCTCACGATGTTTTCCTTCACCGTAAGAGCGATGTTATTAGCGCACATAACTTTTTCTTAAAGAAAAAGATATTGGTGCGCGGTCGGCCCGGATTCGAACCCACGACTCTCGGAATGAAAGTCGAGGTATCTACCATTAAACCAACACCGCTCTGAAGTCGACGTAGTAGGCAATTCATCATTGACCATACCATCATCATCAGTCATCTCATCACTCATCAAACTAATCATACACACATCATCATATCATACATAAGTCAATCAGCCAGGACTTTAAATTTTATATGCATAGAATAGCAATGTCCCGAGGTTTCACCCGCGTAAGTCCCGATCCCGCGGAAATATCGGGATCAAAAGTAGCCTATGTTGAGTGAATGTAAATGGTGAAAGAGTTTTTGATATCGGTCCAGTAGTTTTTGAGTCTATTCATAACAAGCATACAGACACACACACACATACGCACATACACACAAACACAAAAATACAAATCTTTCCTCTTTATGATATTAGTGTAGACATGTATATAGATTACCGCTTATTATCCAATCTAGATCTCCTTTTTCCTTCATTTATCATGATGCTATAAACCATTTTATTTAAATTGTATTTCAATTGGCAAATCACAAACATACAATCGCTATTAAGCAGCATTTTATATTGAGGTTTGTCCATTATGGGACGCCAGTTGAGTAAAACTTGCATTTCCTCTGCCGATACGTTTTCAAAACGCAAGCTAGCAGCAGTTTTGTCCGTAATAAAACTCAAAATCTTTTTAAATATCTCAATCATTTTAGTATCCCCAAGTAATTTTATAGTATCATTAATGTTTTGAGGTTTATTTGTAGTCTTTGAATTCTTTTCAGAGGTTTTCGCCTCATTGCCTTTACCGATTTTGATGTTTTTCGGTGATTTCGATAACATATCTCCGTCAGAGATGTCCATTGGTGAAGGTTTCGATGTATTTCGCTTGGAACTCTCTGGTGTTGATGTACAAAAGTAATTTTTGTTTGGTTTCAGAGCATTATTAGATATATCCATCTTTGAAAAACTTTTTGAAATTTCATTAGTAGTTATTTTATCTTGAGATTCGTCCAGTATTGATATAGAAAAGTTTAGGCTTGAGTTTTGGTCTCTGAAAATGTAATATTTAACTGTTTATTTGTATGTAGTTTGGAGTGTGGATAGTTTTATTGACACTTACTGGTTTTCTTTGTTCATTGAGGTATTCGACACGACACGTATTGGAATCTTGTCGAGGACTAGACATCTGAAAGAGAGAGAGAGAAACCTTATTCTTAAACGTTGTTCTTAAACTAATAATCCATCCTAATCCTACTAATATTATAAACGCGAAAGTTTGCAAGTATGTATGTATGTGACTTTGCTACTCCTTCATGCTAAAAGTACTGAACCGATTGCGATGAAACTTGGAATATAGTTAACCAGAGACCTGTAATAAAACATAGGCTACTTTTTATCCCGGTATTCCAGCGGGAACCGGACTAAAGGTCATAGCCCACTTACACGACTCTGCTCCCACCCGGCAAAAATAATATAATTAAAATATGGGCTTTAAATATTGCTCTTTAGATATATTTTAGACTGACGAGCAGTCTGACGGCGGTAAGCTCGCTGAAAGCGAGCTGTCTGCTAATTTATGATGCCAATGTAAAATATATCTAAAGAGCAATATTTAAAGCCCATATTTTAATTCTATTATTTTTGCCGGGTGGGAGCAGAGTCGTGTAAGTGGGCTATGACCTTAACGTGGGTAAAACCGCAGGACGTAGCTAGTCTATATCTAATATATAAAATTTCCATGTCACAGTGTTAGTTACCGTAGTCCTCCGAAACGGACGAACCGATTTTTATGAGATTTTGTATACGTATTCAGTAGGTCTGAGAATCGGCTACTATCTATAATTTATAAGGCAAAACAACGCACACTGGGGCCACTCTATAGAAAGCAATGCTCGAAATTCATTTTTTTAAATTAAGTTTTTTTAATTTTCAACCACATGAGGGTAGTTTCGAAGATATTTCCAATCAACAATTTAAACGCTTTGCCATTATCTGTCACCAGTTAGAAGATACAATAGCTCAAAGTACCCTCCTTTCGCAAAATTTTAATAACCCAGTAACGTACGTGATTTTTTTGTTTAAGTTTGAACATTTATTTTTCTGATTTAGTGTAATATCCAATTAAAGTGCACTAGATAAGCGACAATGCGAGGTCTGTAGATTCTAATATCACTTTTAGCTACTCGAAAAGTTGATTCCTTTTAAAATAATAACTGTTTTAATTCCATACTGCCTTTTTTTTTTTGAACAAATTATTCATTTGATGTTTTCTCCATTTTGCGCAAAAGTGTAAATTAGAATGATTGTGTTTTATATAGTAGAGATATTAGTTATTACGGCACCGAAGTCCGATGAATTACACTTTTGCGCATTTTTGAGAAAAACAATATTTTCTTGCGAGTTTATTTTTATCAGGCGCTTTTGTGTCCTATTAAAGTAATTTATTTAGTGTCATATAATGGTATAAAAAAACCCAACAAAATCTAAAAATAATTGAGATAGATCTTGGATATTACTTACCTACTGTATTTTTTTGTTGATATTGATTAAGAAATATTTCTTTACATTATAGGTAAAACTTCAATTTCTTTGAAAAATTGAGAATTATGTCAGGTTTTATTTGAAAGTAAATTTAAATCGATTACAGAAGAAATTAGTGGATCTACAAAAATATCTTTTGGATATTACCCAATCTACGATTGTGGATAAACCTAAGCCAGGTTTTGGAAATACAAATGATGGTAATGTGGCCCGCAAGTTTTTCCAAAATTGCCAAATTTCTTCTTCAATCACTGGCATTGATCCGACATTAATCCACAAATTTTATATTATTTTACAAACGTTATCAAGTGGTTTCAAAATAGACATCCAGAAATTTAACAACTTTTGTCTCGATACAGCAAAATGATA
Organism: Idaea biselata; assembly: GCA_958496205.1. Classification (NCBI taxonomy): domain Eukaryota; kingdom Metazoa; phylum Arthropoda; class Insecta; order Lepidoptera; family Geometridae; genus Idaea; species Idaea biselata. Next base: position 51,881,499 of record OY292394.1, on the reverse strand, counting down.
TATCAGTCTTTATGCTTGGCACCCAATGACAACTACGTTACATAAAATATTGATGCATGGGGGTGAGATAATATCAAATTTTATTCTACCTATAGGCCAACTCAGTGAAGCGCAAGAATCGCGAAATAAAGATTTTAAAATATATAGAGAACGGTTTAGCCGAAAAACATCTGGAAAGGATAACCTAGAGGATGTTGTTATGCGATTACTTGTTTCATCAGATCCTTTAATAACGAGTATAAGATCTAACTAATCAATTAGTAAAATATAAGCCTTTTGATGCCGAAGTAAAAAATATGCTTAGAGGAAGATACATTCACCTATTCTACTGATCCAGACAATTTAGATGAAGACGAAGATTAGATTTATACGAATTTGTTATATTTGTTGTTATTTTAATGTAGTACATCATTTTAGAGCATTATTTTATTTTATTTGAATTTCGCGCACTACTTTCTATGAAGAGGCCCAAGTGTGCAACGTTTGCCGGGTCAGTATGTATATAAAAGAAAGTCGTGTTAGTTACACCATTTAAAACTCAAGAACGGCTGAACCGATTTCGCTGATTTTGGTGGAGAGGTAGCTTAGAACCAGGAAAAGGACATAGGATACTTTTGATCCCGTAAATCCCGCGGGATTGCGGCTGACGCGGGTAAAACCGCAGGGCGCAGCTAGTTAAAAATATTATTAAACTCATTTTTCGGTTTTAATCGCGTGGTGTTTATTACTTTTAGCATTGTTTCAATGCTTAACGTTTCTTTAGGATTGTGAATGTGAATATTAGTTCTGCAAGCCATATTAAATAGCAAAATATCAAAAGTTGTGCATTTCACTAACTTCATATTCTTATCCTTTGGGTCAATGTGTCTGAGAGTGAACTTGTACTTGAGTCCAAATATCTTCATAGCTTCGTGGAGAGGCGCGTAGAGGGTCTTATATCCCATTCCTAAGTCTCCGTCGCTGGAAAAAAATAAAAAAACACGTTAGTTGTATTGGAGCCTCACTTAAATATTGTTTTTATTATTTGTTGTTATGGCGGCAACAGAAAAAAATATTGCACGACGTTGCACACAGCGCAATCTAGCCCCAAACTAAGCACTAGGCTTGTACTATGGGTACTAAACGGATATTTATTTTTGTAAATACGTTCATATGTATGTATATTGTATGATACATAGAAAACACCCAGACCAGAAACAAATATTTATTTTTAAGTATAAATATTTGCACCCGGCGGGAATCGAACCCGCAATCTTCTGCATTGCAGTTGAGATTGCGGGTTCGATTCCCGCCGGGTGCAAGTATAATTGCTTAAAAATAAATATTTGTGTCTGGTCTGGGTGTCCCTCTATGTATAATAAATAATATGTTTGTAATTCTAATTACAAAAGAAAAAAAATATATAAGTATTAAGTCCGTTGTCTAGCTTAGTAGCTTACCACGGGGCTAGATGAGATGGCGCTGTGTGTTGTTGTCAGAATTTATTTATTATTATTTATTTTACTTTAATTATAACGATTAGGTACAATCAATTACAATAATTAAAGACAAATTACAATGAATAGCAATAATAATGATATTTATTTATTGGAACGAAGTTCCTTATCGCGCGTTGCGTTACAAATTTTGGTCTTGATTTTTTTCGTCTAGCCGAAAAAAATTAAGACCAAAAGTTGTAACGACACATTTTTTTTTGCTTGGAACTTCGTTCCATCCGGGTGTCCCTTGACACCTCTCAAGTTTTTTTGTATTACCTGTCATTATTCTGGAACATGCCGACGATATGCTGTGCCTGCACAGTGGCCATCTCGGGGTAGCGGAGTGACATCCTCGCCTCGTCCTTCACAAACTTGAGGGTTGCGTTCAGACAGCGCAGCTTGAACGACTGCGTGATCAGGTCCGAGGGCGCTGGAGCCGGCTCTTTGGATGTGCTCATGCTGTGGATAGAGATATGTGAAAGGAAGTCATGTTTGCTGTATGGGAGCCCCACTTGAATATAGGGGGGAAAAGTCGGTTTATATCGTACTGCCAATGAAATCGTACCACTTCTGAATTTCCTACTTAATGGGTTTTTTTTATCTAAACTGGTAATGTGAAAGTGTGCCCCCACACTACTCACCCGCAGTCCACCATTTGTAAAAACAATTTGTTGACAAAGGTGCGCGTGATGTGAAGGGTGAAGGGTGGATCAGAAAAGGAGAAGCCCTATTCCCAGCATCAATCCAGTGCTGGGTCTGCAGAAGGATATGGGAGATAGCGCAACAGTCGTGTAGACCTCCCATATCAAGGGTAGGGTGTTACCTGCACGCGGTGCCACCTGCTATTGGTCTGATTCCCTATGAAACAGACGTAACCAAACATACCCCACTCAAAGTCCCCCCCTGTCCACATCTCCATTCCCATTCCCCTCCCCATCCCAATATAAACTTATAATATGTATGTATATCAATAATAATGTATGTATGTATGTGTATAAATATATATATATGTAACTCTTATTCTTATGTATAAACATCCGGCAATCCCGGTTTTTCTAATAATGAGCGCGAATGATAACAAGAAATTACCCCAGGAGGGTACCGGCAATGCCGGAGAATCCCTCCCCGGATCATCCAATGATCTGGGCAGCCCCTCGTATTCTGGGGGGGGCACATTAGCGCAAACTAACAAGAAAAACAAGAACCCTTGCGTCGCGTCGACGAGCCGTCCCGGCAGATCCATTTCGGAGTCTCTCGGGCACGACCTCGCGCAGATGGAAATAGGGGAAAGCTCCAACAAAGAAGGCGTATGGATCTCCAGATCAAAACGAAGGAGAGATCGCATACGTAACAAGATCGAGAAAGAGAAGACGGGCCCTACCACATCCGGCACGTCAACCAAAGCGGCTGCGCCCACACCGGGAGGTGGAGAAGGCAGGCCTAGAAAAATTAAGAGGCAGGGCACAGACCCAGAAGAGCGTACGCAGCAACGTCCAGCTAAACGACTGAAGCCGGAGCCGCGGAACGAGGGAACACGGAGACCCACTACGGGTCAAAGTGACCTCTCGGTCGTTATCCTGCGGGGGGACGGCGTAGAGATGGACGAAGCTACGGCCGCCGAGATACGAATAAGACTGGTGGACAAAATTGAGGAAGCAGCCATCAGTGGAGCGAGCGGACAGAACCTTTCATTCGCGGCGTCGGGACTGGTAGCCGAAGGCTATTTTCTAGTCACCCCGATGACGGAGGGGGCAATGAAATGGTTACTGGGCTGCGACTTTGGGGAGCACAACGGCGTAAGACTGATCCCCAAGAGACTCGACTTCCACAGGCTGTCCATATGGCTGCCTGGAAACATAGTGGGCAAAAGATTAGACCCTCTGGGGCTCCTCAAGCTACAAAATGGGCACAGAGTGGAGCTAAAAATAGACGAGTGGACCTTACTCCGCAAGGAGATGATGCCACTAGGCATCAGACTAGTAGTAGGGGTCCCCATAGAAGCGCCGAACGAGAACGTTTGGCTTAATTACCAGGCCACGCAAGTCTACGGAAAGTTCTTGGGGAAAGACTCAGGAGACAAAGCCCAGGAGAGCACCTCCGGTCAACCTACACACACCTTGGCACCGGGGGAAGAGTCTGCCGAAAGCGGCAGTAACGATCAGCTGACATCCCCGCAGAGGGGAGCCACTGACGATGGCAGACCGTACCAGCAGACTACAAGCCCAAGCACCACACAACAGGCGCCAAACACAGGCGGGGTAGCGTGCGAAGGGGGGGTCCGGTGTGTCGTGCCGGGAACCTCAAAGGAGGCGACGACCGACGACAGGACACCACACCGACACACGCGCCCCAAACATACACACACAACACACCCCCTCCCTGCGTCACGTAGCGGCGGGACACCGCCAGACAGTGTTGCAAAAATGCAACCGCACTGGATGGGGGGAAGCCCGCCCTCGTAACGAGCAACAGGGAGGAGCAATAGACACACACAAACACACACACATCCAATACAAACACATGAACACAAACAGCTATACACCACAAATACACACACACAAAATAAAATTAGTTCAAGTTAATCTCCACCACTGTCGAGATGCCATGATTGAGTTCTGCAGACATGTGGTGGAAGAGAAAATAGACATCGCACTAATGCAAGAGCCATACGTCGTAAAAGGACGTATCTCTGGGATCGGATCTCTGGGAGGAGAGATCATTTACCACGAAAGCGGTGAGTCCACTCCCAGGGCCTGTATATATACCAGCAATAGTGTAAGATCGTTAGGTATAATAAAAGCAGATTGTTACAGTGACCTAGCTAGCGCCACAGCAACAATCCAGTTAAACACAGGCTGCAAGGAGAGGGTACTTCTAGTGTCCGCCTACATACCAAGCGAGGAGGACTACAGACCCCCTACACCAGAAATGGAAGAAATAACAAGAAAATACAAGGGTAAGAACATTCCTATTATTCTAGGTTGTGACGCGAACGCACATCATGTGGTGTGGGGCAGCACAAACTGCAATAAAAAAGGTGACCTACTCTTAGACTTTATTAGCTCAACAAATTTTGACATAATAAATGAAGGCAACACGCCGACATTTGTCACAAAGACCAGGAGGGAAGTGCTGGACCTAACTATTGTCACCGACAAGATAAGCCGGCACATCACAGACTGGAAAGTAGACCTAAGGGACTCGAAATCGGACCACAGACGAATAACTTTCAGCCTGGGAGCCAAAATCGAGAAAACCTTAACAAGAAACGCACGGAAAACCGATTGGATGACATTTAACAAACACATTAAAAGTTGGAATCCAATCGACCAAAACCTGCTAAAAGACTCAAAGGACCTCGAAAGGGAAGCAAACAGACTAGACGAAGCCCTGAGGGAAGCCTACCACAAGGCGTGCCCACTGAAGGAGATAAGACCAGGAAAAGGCCAACCATGGTGGACCAAAGCACTGGAAAAAAGTAGGAAAAAGACACGAAGAGCCCTCAGAACCGCTCAAAAGAAGGGCGACGATGAAAGCTGGCTCACGTACAAGATAGAAAGAAATGCATTCAAAAAAGAATGCAAAAGAGAAAACAGGAACAGCTGGAAAACTTTCTGCGAAGGAGTGGAAAAGCAACCCGACGCGGCAAGACTGGCAAAAATGTTCCCCAAAACCAGCACCTGCAAATTAGGCAGCATTAAGAACGGTAACGAGCTAGTATCCGACCCGGGTAAGATTCTGGAACTGATGCTCAGCACCCATTTTCCAGAATGTGAACCACAGATAGGTGACGAAGCGCTCATTGACGAGAAACCTATAACGGCACTGGGAGATGAAGCACTGATCACCAACGAGCAGTTAATATGGAGCGTCCAATCGTTCCAGCCGTACAAGGCTGCGGGCCCGGACGAGATCTTCCCCAAAATGCTACAAACGGCATTAAAATATATAGGTGAAGATCTTCTAGCTCTATATAACTTAAGTATAAGAACAAAGCACATCCCAAAGAAATGGAGAGAAGTAAGGGCGGTCTTCATACCGAAACCGGGAAAGGCGACATACCAAGAAGCAAAAGCCTTCCGATGTATAAGCCTCTCCTCATTCTTACTTAAGACAATAGAGAAGATACTAGACAGACTGATTAGGGAGCAAATAGCTACAAGCGGATCTCCACTACACCAAAACCAGCATGCATACATGGAAGGCAAATCTATCGAGACAGCCCTACATAACCTGGTAAATAGAGTACAGAGATCGCTAAACAACAAAGAATACGCGCTAGGATGCTTCTTCGACGTCGAGGGGGCATTCGATAGGGCCACCCCGGCCTCGATAGAAGAAAGTCTGAACAGAGAAGGCATTAATAAAGACATATCAGGGTGGATTAAAAACATGTTAAAACACCGACTGATACAAGCGGAGCTGGCAGGCAATACATGCAGGGTGGTGGCAAAAAGAGGATTCCCACAAGGGGGATGCCTATCGCCACTGCTATGGTGCCTACTGATAGATGAACTAGTAGACAAGATAAACAGGATGCACATCTACACACAGGTTTACTCTGACGACGGTGTGCTCCTAATAACAGGTAAAGTCCTAAGCACTATGTGTAACATAATGAACAGGGGACTGAAAGCAGCACTAGAATGGTGCAGGAGCAAAGGCCTAAACCTAAACCCTGACAAAACCAAACTAGTTCTATTCACCAAAAAGAGAAAACTAGGATGGATTGAACCAGTAAAACTAGATAACCAAGACCTAGAGGTGGTGAATGAGGTCAAATATCTAGGTATTACACTGGACAACAAACTAAGCTTCAAGACACACATAATGAACACATGCTCAAAGGCGAAAATGGCCATGATGCAGTGCAAAAGAGCAATAGGTAGAAGCTGGGGAATTAAACCAGCTATGGTGCTGTGGATATATCAGGCGATAATCCTACCGAGAATAGTACACGGCGCCCTAGTATGGTGGCACTCAGCCAGCGCAGGTAAGAATAAACAAGAACTGGACAAGGTCCAAAGACTAGCCGCTCTCCTAACCACTGGCGCGATGAGAACAACACCCACAGCCGCGCTAGAGATCATTCTAGGATTGAACCCCATAGACCTAGAAATAAAAAGGAGAGCTATAGAACAATGGTTCAAACTAAGAAGCACTGGTCAATGGACTGGCAACTTCTATGACGAAGGCCACGCCAAGATCAGCAAGTACTACGAAGACAAATTATCAATGGTTCTAACAAATAATGACCTAATAAAGAAGGAAAGGACCTTTGATAAGAAATACAGAATTCACATAGGCCAAAGAGACAACTGGAGGCTGGATAGTGCAGGCACAGTCTGCTATACAGACGGCTCCCGGAAAGAGACAACAAAGCTCTCTGGCGCCGGTATCCATATCACATGCGAAAACGGAACAGAGATAAATAGAACAATATCCTTAGGTAAGTACGCCAGCGTCTTCCAATCAGAAATGTACGCCATAATGGAATGTGCTGAAATGGTAGGCCACCTAAAAGACACAAGCAAGGCCACAATTTACAGTGACAGCCAGGCGGCACTGAAGGCGCTCGGTAAGACAGAAACAACATCAGCATTGGTCAAGGAATGCAAGAAAAGACTAGAGGAACTATCCAGAATAATCGATGTTACACTTGCCTGGGTACCTGGACACGAGGGCAACACAGGTAATGAGATAGCAGACGAACTGGCTAGGAAGGGAGCCGATGAGAACCAGATGGGTCCTGAACCCAGGCTGCCAATTGCCCTCAAAATCACGAAGGGTGCAATCAGCCGAAGCATAACAGCGGAAACAAATAGGAGATGGACATCCTCACCTGTCATGAGACAGTCGAAGATATTCATCAAAGGGCTAGACTCAAAGAAAACCAGTCGACTGTTAAAACTCACAAGAGATAACATGAGACTTGTTATAGAAATAATAACAGGACACTGCCGACTGAACAGACATTTGACACTCATAGGCGTGAAAACAGATCCCACTTGCCCAGAATGCATGGAGACAGAGGAAACCAGCTTCCACTTGCTCGCCGAATGTCCCATGTACTCACTAATACGATGGGAAAACATGGGAACAGATTTACTAGAAGCACAGGATCGAAAATCTGAAGGTGGAGCAGATTGTAAGGTTCTGTAAAGAGACAGGTAGGTTCGACAGAAAGCCGTGATTGCCGGGCGTCCCTCGGCCTCCCCAAGGGAGGGATAGGGGAATTGGGTGAAATGGCCCTCATGGAAGGGCAGATCACCCGCCCGGCTCGCGGCGTCCCCTGCTGGAAGTAAGTAAGTAAGTAAGGTGCGCGTGATCCGGTAAAAAAAAATGACCTAGTTTGCTAAATCGTACCAGTCATTGTTTAGTGAATTGTACTAGTACGAAACTGAAAATAAGATAGCTGAGCATATTCTTGTTCTGGAAAAGAACTTTTGGTCTAACGATAAATGACATTCGGCGGCTCCCATTTGAAATTGCAGAGTCGCACATTCAGATTTTTTAAAATAAAGAGAAACGTATGGCTGGTAAGGCCACTTTATGAAAAGACACTTACAGCAGAGTTAGATAACCGGAAAACATGTCCATGAATAGAAATGAATAGAATTTTGTGTTTATTTACTCAGTGGTAAGATATTTCTGTCTGTGGTACGATTTAAATACTTAGTGGTACAATTAAACCAACAAGTCGGCTAAATCGTACCAATGACAATCCTCTGCAATAAGTCATTTATTTCCATGTTTAAGTAAACAAATAGAAGTGATTTTCCGGTCATAGGTAGTCAAAATAACAGCCTTTATTGTGGATATTCATTCTTTAGTATTAGTCCTTTCGTAAACAAAATATTTAGGTTTAAGTAAAAAGTGGTCCAATATAACCGACTTTCCCCTATATTTTATTCTGTCCTTTTTATTCTTTTGTTGTTATAGTGGCAACAGAAATACATCAATCATTAAAAATTCCACATCTAGCTAACACGGTTCATGAGATACAGCTTGGTGACTGATGGACAGTGGACACTTTGTAAAAGGGCCCTGTTTTTACATTTCGGGTACGGAACCCTAAACTGAGTTTAGGGTTCCGTACCCGAAATTAATTCTGAGTCTGTTGCCTGTTGTAGCTTAAATTGGTTTTAGACAGATTGACAATTGCCCTGTTTATGTTCAAATCACTTATGTTTAGCTACTGAATATTTTTATCGGCCGGTAAACACATTCTTATGAGGGCTTTTTCTGTATGATTTTTCTAAATGGCTAATAAAAGGCTTGACGTCGTAAAGATCGGATGTGTATGCAAATGGCCTTACAACGCGGGATGCCGAAGATCGTGCAAAGTGGAGACGTAAAAGTAGGAAAGCAGACTCCAGGCTCTCAATAGGGATGCAACCAGGAACATCGTGAGCACCTGTAACTCATCATCATCATCGTGAGGATGATGATGATGAGTTACAGGACATTTTCATTTAGTGATTGTAAGAAAGCATTTATTTGTGCAATAATGATTTTTTTTTTCGTTGTAACAATACAAGTCTTGTAAGTTAGATGAATAGGGCTCATCTCGTTTTTCAAGATGCTCAGGCTATACCTGAGTCAGTCACAGGTGAAGTCCATGCTGCAGTCTAGGTTATTATAATAAGTAATATGATTGTTTTACTCACCTATTTGGCTTCCGCAGTGGCTTATGTTGTAGAAATGTCATTGGAATCATGACTTTTGTGTAGATCAATGATCTGAAAGGACACAATAGAGTTTTTAAGACATTAAACAAAAATAAAATGATATCTTAACCTATAAATAGGTATTATATACATTGTCTAGTCATCATAAGTCACCAAATATGCAAACTAAAAAATATACAAGTTTGTAATTTTATTTAATGTTTGTCTTATTTTGCCTGAAATACAGAATTAACCTAGTTCAGGTATATGTATTTTTATTTTTTCTTGATGTTTAGTTTTATAGTTTTCTTTGTAAAAGATTTATTGAATATATTTTAGTTATTTACTAGCAGTGCCCGCGACTTCATCCGTCAATTTTTTTTGTAAATATAATCTATGCCTTTAAACTTTTTAAATTCACACAATTTGTTATCATATTTACATTGTCCCGGGTCTTACGCGATAAAGACCCGGGAAAATGTAAATATAGCCTTTCTCAATGGAAGATCTGAAAGAATTTTTTGAATCAGACCAGCAGTTCCTGAGATAAGGGCTTTCAAACAAACAAACTCTTTAGCTTTATAATTTAAGTTTAGATTTATTTATAACACAAGCTAAGTGGCTTACCATAGGGCTAGAGAGTGCTGTGTGATGTTTACAGAATGTATTTATTAAAATGACACTATAATATGATTCTAAAGGAGTTATCAGGAAGTGGGATGTTTCGGCTCGGCCTGTCATTTTTGCCCTGGACTTGTTAGTGTGCCTATATTAATGTAGGTCAGCGTAGCCACTAAGGAAAATGGCTTGGATCTAAGTAATTCCACTGCAGTCTTCCTATCTCCTAGATGACCATGCTACATCTCAGACCCCAGTTTCACTTACCGTCTGGTGTAATAGTGCAATGTGCAAAAAACCATGTAATATTTAAAAAATATATATTCAAAGGGTTCCATACTCAAAGGGTAAAAACGAGGCTATATCTAACGAACCGTGATAGCCAGACAGTTGAAATTTTCACAGATGATATTTCTGTAGCTGCTATAACAAATACTACAAACAAAATAAAACAAATATTTAAGGGGTCCCTTAAATATTTGTTTCATTTTGTTATACAATAAAGGTGATTGTTTAACCTTTTGGGGTATGGAACCCTAATATGAAATAGTTCACGCCTCTACCTCCAATAAGGCCTAAAAACTCACCTAGTGCCACAAGACAAGTCTTTAAAATCACAACTCAAACGATATTCGCCTTTTTTCGCCTCAATCTCAGATCTTATCACGGAAAATAGCGTTTTAAAATCATCATCAAATCCTTGCAGTTCAAGGTCATTATGCCCGGCTACTTTTACCAGAATGTCTTCGACGCCTTTCGAGAGACCAGGGAACACTTGGGATGTCTTTTGGCTAGTTAGAAAGCTGAGTATTCGATTCAAATAATACGTGAGACCGTCGTAATCTACTTTAAAATCCATCTCGTGAAATAATTTTGGTAGGTACGGTCAACTGCTCGTTTGGATTAATTTTGGCGTTGGTTTTCTATGCGGTTGAAAGGGAATAGGAGATGGTTATTGGTCAGCTACAGTTCCACCTTTTGCAAGAAATTGTGGATGAAGGTATGTTTGATAAATGTTCAAGATGGGTCGGCAGGGCATAAATGTTGGTAAGCGGGTAGGTACCTACCTAGTTGAAATAGGATGGCTACAAAGCGATAAAAACTTGAATAGAAATAGTTTTTAGGAACTTACCTACACTACACCTGGAAATGTGTTTCTATCAGTAAAATTCGCAGTTTCTTCGCTTGTTTTCTTGTATTTCAAAACAATAATTATTCTTACCGGAAGTTGTTTTTTTTTCTTTGAATTAATGGCTTCGCGTGCTTCCCATCCATTTAAATACTTAAAAGTAATTTCAAAAAACGGGGCAAGTGCGACACTCGCGCACAAAGGGTTCCGTACCACTATCACAATTGGATACGGAACCCTAAAATGGTTTACAACAACCAATTTTTCAATTTTATAGGAAAATATAAAATATTTATCTTCGATTCTTACTCCCATCAAACGACCGAATCACTCAAAAAAAAAAAAAAAAACCTTGGCACAAAGAAAATCTGAAACATAAAAGAAACTCTTTGGTAAGTAAGGCAGACTGGTATATTTGACAGATAGGGCAGCCATTTTGAATTCCATGACCAACTCGATTTGTCCTGACCAATCAGAAGCGACCTCACATTGTAGTACTAAACTCCTTGTTATTTTTGAAACACGTTTGTTGTATGGGAGCCCCTTTTAAAGAATTGTTTTATTTCGTTTTTAGTATTTGTTGTTGTAGCGGCAACCGAAATACATCTTCTGTGAAAATTTCAACCTTCTAGCTATTACGGTTCATGAGATACAGCCTGGTGACAGACGGACAGACGGACAGACGGACGGACGGACGGACGGACGGACAGACAGACAGACAGACAGACAGACAGACAGCGAAGTCTCAGTAATAGGGTCCCGTTTTTACCTTTAGGTACGGAACCCTAAAAATAATGCAGTATTTCTATGTACTTAGAACCTATTGATTGTATTTATTCCATTTATAATTATAAATATCAAAACCTATCGGCCTAGCGTTAAACCTAATAAGCGGATTTAACTCTGAAAAAACATTGACTGCTTTTTTTTTTGCACGACTGACTTATTACCGCCATAAAAGTATTTTTCTTTTCGTGGCAAATTAAAATTTAATTATCTAACTAAATAAAACAACGTTCTCACGAAGCAAGTTGAACTGTACCACAGACGGTTTTATTGGTTCGAAAACTTCGAATTATTGGAATCCAGATTTTTTTTTTTTTTTTTTTTTTTTTTTTTTTTTTTTTTTTTATTTATTCGGTCTGAGACCGATATGGCCAATTTGGAATAGCCAGGGTCAAGTTTTAGAATATTTCAAGTTTCTTCAATTTAATTTTGGCGTCGTACATCTTGTAACATCTTGCCAGTATCAAGTATTTTGCATGAAATTAGCCCGATCGGGCCTATAGTTCAAGTCAGGGGCTATGGTAAAGCGGTGGCAACTTTACTATAACCTTCAAGGATCTTCGGCGCGAACGACGGAAAGTTCATGTTTAACACTCAATTTTGTTTTCACTACACTTGTGCACATTCACGGAACTAAATTGAATAAGATTCCACTAAAATTACACAATTTAACCGAGTTTACAACATAGTATAACGAAAATAAAATTGGAGCACGACATGTTGTCTCCGCTTTCCCGCCGAAAGTCCTATAATTTGTTGTGGAATGGGGTTTTTTTTTTTTTTTTTTTCTTTCGGTCTGAGACCGATATGGCCAATTTGGAACAGCCAGGGTCAAGTTCTTCTATATAATTTCTTGGTTTTTCATTTTTATTTCGTGACTTGACGTTTTATTTTATTGAAGTACAACTTGTACAAGATTATTTCTTAGGGAAACTAATATTTTAAAAAAAAAATACGAACTAAAAAAAAAAGGTTTATCGGAATTTGGAAAGGTTCAGGATAGTAGGCTATGAAAAAGAGAGGAATTGAGAGAATATTTACAAAACATAAATAATATAGGATAGATACCTACAAAAAACTTTTACAACTTAATATCATTATTACATATATATGTGGATAATATTTTATATATGTCAGGATCTAGGGATGAAAGCAGGGTTGATATACACGTTGGAAAAGGAACTTTAAGATATGTCAAATCGTTGTAAAACTCAGCTGTATTATTTAATGGACAGTTAAAGAAAATATGGTTAACGTCGCCTACCTCGTATCCACATTCACAGCACGGACTACTAATTATGCCAAGTCTGGCTAAGTGTGCCGGACAACAGACATGGCCTAACCGTAACCTGATTAAAATTGATGTCGCCGTCTTGCCGAGCCTGATACAGTGGAACCATGGTTTTTTAAGTATTTGTGGTTGTATGTTAAAATAATATTTGCCTTTTTGCTGTGCACTCTTCTCCCACATCTCATCCCAAGCATTTTTGAGATAACGTGTCGGTAAAGAGGACAAATCGTGAGTATAGTTGGTGTATGGCAGGAGATCTCCACATCGTACTGCGTCCTTTGCAAGTTCATCGGCTCTTATGTTACCATCGATTCCAGAGTGACCTGGTACCCATACAAGCGTCACAGATAGACCTTTATTAAGGCATTCGTACAACTTACTTCTAATGTCACATATTAGTGGAAAATAAGTTTGGGACTTAAACGCAAATCTTTTCAAAGTTAATAGAGCACTCTTGGAATCTGTAACAATAACAGTATTCTTCAATTTCATAAGAAGAATTAGTTCTATTGACTTTAAAATGCCAAAACATTCGCCCGTATAAACCGAGGTCTCAGGTGGAAGCTTTATCTGTTGTATAACTTTGTGTTGTTTGTGGTATACACCTACACCAACACAACTACTGTTGGAAAACTTGGAGGCGTCACAGAAAATAAGGTGAGAGTTCGGCCACATTTCATTAATTAATATTTTAAATTCTTCCTTTGCAGTAACACTATCTTTAACAATGCCTGTATCATCATAAATATCTATAGGGGAAATTAATGCTTCATATTTACAATTATAAATTGGAAGATTGGGTGATCGATATGTGGGAGCATTAATTAATAAAAATCGACGTAAACTAATAACTAAGCATGGAACTTTGATGGCATCTCGAGGAAGTAAATTATTTAATTGATGAAGTCTCGGTAATAAGGGGTGATTCGAGAACTGCAAAATGCGATAGAAAAATCTATCAGCTAAATATTGGCATCTTAATGGCAAAGGAGGTTCATTACATTCAACCTGTAGCGCATTTATAGGACTAGACATCATTGCTCCTGACACGATTCTTAAGGCTTTTGATTGGATGACATCCAGTCTCCTAATTGACGTCAGGTTACAAGGCTCCAGCAAGAATGTCCCGTATTCCAGAACACTTCGAACTAAGGCATTGTAAACCAACTTCATGGAATCCGGATGTGCTCCCCACCAAACACCCGAAAGACATCGTAAAATATTTAAAGTTTTCTCACACTTATTTTTTACATGTTCAACATGAGAAACACCTTTAAGGTTTGAGTCAAGCTCAACACCTAAAAACTTAGTATGTGTTTCCGTAGGTAGGGCCATATTGTTGTAAAAAACACTCACAGGAGGGGGGCATCTTCGTGTCGTAAAAAGAATAACTACGCTTTTATTTATTGACAGTTCTAAGCCATTAAGATCCATCCACTTTTTAAAGTTTGAAAGAGCCTGGGTTAGATTATTGGATGCAATGGGAATGGACTGGTGGGTATTGTAAATTACTAAATCATCAGCATATTGTAAGATATTTGAGGGTTCTGGGATACTTTTTTCTAAATCGCTGGTATAAATGTTGTATAACAATGGACTCAGTACTGACCCTTGTGGGAGACCTTTCCAAAGAGTACGGTAGGAACAGTTTAATTTTAATAGTCTACCCGTTAAAATATTTAAAATAAATGTAATGAACATAGTCGGTACATTTAAAGCTTTTAATTTTTCTTTTAGCACAGGTAAAAGGACATTATCGTATGCCCCTCTAATATCCAAAAAGGCTGCAATAACAACTTCTTTACGTAAAAAGGCCAACCTTATATCTGAAGTTAAAACACTAATGTTGTCGAGCGTGCTTTTACCCTTTCGGAACCCACATTGAGAGTTAGTTAGCAATTTATTACTTTCAATAAAATGGTCAAGTCTATTCTTAACCAAGTGTTCGGCTACTTTAACAAAAACAGATGACATGGCAATCGGGCGATAGGACGAAACGTCTGACGGTGATTTGTGTGGTTTCAAAATTGGCAACACTATCTGTGTTTTCCAATCTGACGGAACGACTCCTGTCAACATGACAGAATTGATTATTTGTAAATAATAACCTAAACTTTTATCTCCTAGATTGCAAATGAAACTGTAGAGTATACCATCTTTACCTGGAGCAGAGTCTTTAAGGGAAGAGAGAACCCCTTGCAACTCTACCAGGGAAAATGGTGATCCAAGGTTACAAGTGCTATCGGGCAAAGACTGAAGATATTCTAAACGGATTACCTGCTGCTCTTCAGGTACATACGGTGGCGCAATATGGTCAAGAAATTCAGAAGTCATGGCTGGTGGTAGGGTACTGAAGTTAGTCTCGGACATACCTCCTCTGAACCGTTTGATATTGGTCCATAATACAGAGGGAGGTGTTGTAGGAGAAATAGTGGAACAAAAACTTTTAAAACCGGTTATACGTTTTTCTTTAAATAATTCCTTAGTTTCTGCCGCAATCTTTGTATAGTTATCGAAATTTTCGTCAGTCATGTCCCTATTATATTTCTTTTCTGCTTTCTTCCTAGCTCTAGCAGCACGGGTACATTCACTGTCCCACCATGGTGGTGAAGGAAGATCTTGTGACCGTTTTATAAGTGGAAATGCTGAATCAGCTGACTCTTCTATCAAATTGGTAAAGGATTGTGAACGACTTTCTATGGAATTAGATAAGGTGGGAAGTGAATCAATATTACTTTCTATGTGGTCTTTATATTTAATCCAATTGTAGTTATACTCTTTAGAAATTCTATATTTTCTGGTTGAGGAATAGTTATGTAGTGATACAACTTTATGATTTGCATTTAATGGGAAAGTCAAAATAATGGGGAAGTGATCGCTGCCATGTGTTGATATCAAAGGTGACCAGTCTATTGTTAAAGCTAAATCAGGTGTACAGATAGATATATCAGGTACACTTACACCCTCTGTAGGTTTTGTACGACGAGTGGGGGTACCAGTATTTAATATAAATAGGTTATGGTCATTTATTATGTTTAATAATTGATTGCCATACTGATATGAGCTAGTCGAAGATAAGGAGCTGCCCCATGACATGTGTTGGGCGTTCAAGTCTCCCAGCCCAATAAAAGGTTTAGGTAAAATACTTAACATATTGCTTAATTCATTATAAAGAGTAGACGAAGGATGAGGTATATAAATAGATACAATACATAAATTATTAATAATAATAGCTGTAACATTAAAATGTACAGTAAAGGAAGAAAGAGGAAAATGAGTAAAAGGAATAGAGCTATGTACAATTAGGGCCGAACCGGCACAGCCATCAGACCTATCGTCTCGAATACAGGAGTATCCGGAGACTTTAAATGTGGAACCTGGTCTGAGCCAGGTTTCACTTAGTGCAATTATGCAGGGTTTGTGGTTGTTTAACAAGTGGATAAAGTCACTTTTGTTGCGGCGAACACTGCGACAATTCCACTGGATTATCTTGTAGATGTGGTGATCCATTATTTAGGATATTTGTGTTAATCAAAGCATTAATCATTGAGGCAGCGTGGTCTGGTTTTATAATGTTTGATTGAGAGAATGAATTTATTATACTGGATATTATAGATAAAATTGTTGAAAAGCCATTGTCTTTATTCATAGATGAATTTATTGCCGAGCCATTTACAGGTGGAGGCATGTTATATTCTTTAATAAGTTGTCTATGTGCAGCATGGTCATATTCAGTGGTTTTGTACGAATCATTATGAGAATGGGGTTTTAAAAACATTGTTTTTTTGTATGTTTGACTAGGACTATTGTTTGATGAAATTTGTTTTGAAAAAGTGGCTTGGTCCTGTTTAGGGGCACTTTTGATATTTAAAATGTCTGCGTAAGACTTTGACACTGGGGGGTGAACCTTACAGGCTTCAAAGTACGAGATACATGACTTGGCCATGGTTTGTTTAATGGAAGTTTGTCGCGAGTACTCTGGACAATTTTTGCTTGTAGCAAAGTGGTGTCCAGAGCATAGGCAGCATGAACCATTCTCTATTTGAACATTACATGTAGAACCATCGTGCTCTTGGCCACAACGGTAGCATCGGGGTTTGGATCTGCATTGGGTTTTCGTATGCCCAAAGCGGCAGCAAGTGAAACATTGTATTGTTGGGTAAATATAGGTCTCGACGGGTAAAGCATTATAACACATGAAAATGCGTTTCGGTAAAACTTGTCCATCAAACGTGACTACTATCGATTGAGTTGGTTTCCATGTAGGAGTCCCGTCAACAACAACTTTGAAGTTCAGTCTCCTAATTTTTAAAATTTTGCCGCAACCTATAGGTACGTTAATGTTGTCAATGACTTCCTCCGCAGTCCAGTCGTTTGGTACACCTCGTACAATCCCCATGCGAGTGACATTAAAGGAAGGTATAAATGCCTTAAATTTATTTGTTAGCAATTGGGGATCTACAATAAAATTATTAGCATCTGTATGCTTCGAGAAAGACAAGGTCATCCTATTTCTACCAATGCGTTTAACACTGCCTTGAATTATGTTTAAAAAATTATTTTGTTTCAGGAACCTGCCGAACGCTATAGGGTGTAGAGAGTAACCATTTGAGTCAGGCATCTCCTTTTGTACATGGATGATGTATGGAGCACAGTCAGTGGCTTCATACTGAGTTCGACCGATAGGTGGCGGACGGACGGCGACATCAATAGTCATGGAATTGTTGGATTGACTAGTAATATCAGGGCTAACAGTATTAGTATTAATTTGTGTGGATGTGGATGGACCAGGCGCAGAGTGAGTAGTCACTGACGATAATTCAATATTTTCCTTAGGTCTTTCAATTATTGTGCAATTACAGCAACTAGCTAGATCTGAATTAGTACCGGTAGATTTCCTTTTCTTTTTATCACAAGTTTTACAGACGTGTCTAGCGCTGATACGTTTTCTGGATGCAGGTTTTTCAGATATATTTTTGTCTTTCAGATAACCAGATACTGAAGAGGCATCTGTTTCCATCCCTGACTCGCTGGCAGATATCGTAACATATGATGCTACTACAAAAGGGTCGGGCTCGAGTTCTTTCCCGCCACCGGGATCCGGTGGGCGAGACATTGTGAAAAATAAATTAAAAACTAAAACTCACCCAGACTCCAAGTTATTTATAAAACTATGTAATAAATAAACTAAATAATAAATATACACGTAAAAATTACTATCCTGAACACTTTTACTGGATAATTAATTATAAAATTTTCTCCAAACGAAAATCCCGCCTGTCTCCACGAAGGTTCCCGCCGAAAAACCGGAATGGGGTTATAAAATAAAAGGTCGAGGCAGGTGGCGCTAGTGTGTGTAAATTATACTCTATGGTCGAATAGGTTTCTGCCAAGTAGTGATGGGACTCGAGTGCCATTTTTCGACTCGACTAAACTACGACCTACTCGAGTTTTCACTTGAGTGAAAGCCGGAAGGTGTACGTACACTGTACATTCAAGTCAAATGAAAATCCTCGGGACTCGAGTAATTTTTTCGACTTTAGTCAAACAAATGCTTTTTTTTATTAACTGGTAAGATAGGGGTAAAACAAAATTAAATATAGTACTCGGCAGATCTTTAGTTAAGAAGATTAAATTGTAGTTATCGTCGTAAATCAACCTAAATCAAATAGTCTCAAAAGTCTCAACTAGTTTTTAAATTGATTAATCGAATGACTCGAGTCGGCTCGAGTACGCTCGAATGGCGCGGCGCGGCGCGGCGAGTTGACTCGAGTCGCTTAAAAATCGAGTCAAGGTTACTTTCACTCGAGTACGAGTCAAATAAAACTTAGGCCGCATTCCGAATTACGCTATAATCGATTTGAGCGCCCATGAACCCGTTCCGAATTACCGTGAGCGCGATATCGATGTCCCTTGAATCGTCATAGATGACGTCATGACATGCGCCATCTTGCGATTACAGCGACCATGCCCCAAAGAAATATCACCGTAAGCGCTGTCAAAAATGACAGTTGTGTAATTGTGTGTACAGGCCGGAGTCGCACAAATACATTCAAATATTTTTTTGAAATCTCTTTGGAGTCGCATAACCATGAGTATTCAAGTAAATATACAAGACGAGCATAACGGGCGACGAATTTCTCTTATGCTCACATCACATCACGCTAAAATAAATACTTCGACGTCATCCTCTTCATCACTGGACGAATCGTCGTTCTCTATCTCAAAATCTGAGTTATCAGAGTCGATAGAGTCAACCAACTTAATTAACTTCCATTTCAAAAATAGGTCTTGGTCTTGGTTGGTTTAGGTTTTGGGGTTATGTTTTTGTTATCAAGCGAGCAGCGAGCACTGTAAACGCGTTCACGAGCGTTCCGAATTGATGACAGCTCTTAGCTGTCATAATCGTGATATCTAAATCGGAACGCGGAAATAGACGTGAGCGCTGTGAGCGATTATTTTGTAATTCGGAATGCGGCCTTAGTGTACTCGAGTCAAGTCGAGTCACTTGAGTAAAATGCCACTCGAGTCTCATCACTAGGTTACACACTTATGTCATATTATTGTTTGGCTTTTTGGGTTGGTTTCGCGTTGGAAAAAATTCAATTGACGATAATTCCATAAAATTATGACAAAATTAAAGTAAATTAATAAATCAGTGTTCCGTAATGTCGTTCCACGTTAACTGGGACGTAGAAAAGCACCGGGAGGAGCACGAAAGCGACGAACATTGGGAATTAAGGAAGTCCTTCATTGAAAGATGGAAAGAAAACTATCCTGAGGAAAGATTGATATGTTTGGCTCGCGTGTTCGCTAATATCGAGTTTATGGGGTGCCGGTACCCTGTAGAGGTGATGCAGGAAGTTGCTCAATTATCTCAAGAGGTAAGGTAAACATAACCTAACTTTATCGCACATATTAAAATCGCACTAGCTGTGGCTCACGGGTTTACCCGCGTAATTCCCGTGAGAACATCGTTATAAAAAGTCCAGGTTATAAGCTACCTTTGTGCCTAATTTCAGCCAGATCCGTTCAGCCGTTTATGTGTGATTGACAGACAAATATCTAATAATAGCTTTCGTATTTGTAAGATACCTAATAGAGTAATAGTAATGATGTACAAAGTAAAAAAGGCTAACAGCGACATTAATATTCATTCAATTTGTAGGTAGCAAAAACCTACCGGAATAAAAAGAAAACAAAACTCCAAAGAACATTTGTATCAGCATCGGATGCCGCTGAAGATCGAGCGAGAGGAGTCAAACGAGAAGGAGGCATCGTTGTCGACGCACCATCAACAAAATCTACCAGAATAGAGTTTGTTAAACAATCAAACAATGTTGAAGACTTCGAATCTCCAAATCAAAACACAAATAGAACAAAAATGGAATCAACTGACTATAGCATTAGTGATTTTGGAAATCAAACTAAAAGTTTCAATGAAAATAGCACAGATTCTAAATTTATTGAGAAAAATGATAGTACAGAGTCTCCGTACAGTATAGAGCTGTATTTGAAAGAGATATCAGAAGTTCAATGTATGAATGTGCAGAGGTTTCGCGAAAATATGTTTAATACAATATATGGGAAGTTGGTGCTGCTTGTCAGGCCTTGGTCGGCTAAATTGTGGAATATACATGGTAATTTTTGTACCTAGATGTTATTTCATATTCAGTGTGTATTTTAAAGAATTTATAGTGAAATTTATTTTCTAAACTATCTAAAGCTTTATATAGTTTAGTTTCACTGGGCTTCTCTGCACCCAGCCTCACTATTGGGCCATTGTATGTGGCTTGTGATTCCCCTAACTAAACTTTACTCCAACAATCCCAAGCTATCCCAGTCCGCAAAGGCTGCTAAGGGCTCCGGAAAAGATTTTTCTACTCTCAGAATCTCTGTTAGATATTTATTATTTATGTTGTATAAATTATAGAAGCGCCTTGTTGTATCCTATGTTGCTCCTGAATAATGTAGCTTTCTATTAGTAAAAGAATTATTGAAATCTGTCCAGTAGTTTTGTAGATTACCAATATACATTCTTACATTACATACATACATACATACAAACATGTTACCTCTTTATAATACTATAATGGATTTATGAGGAATAATGCACTAACAAATATTAAGACCCCGTTGAGAGTGTAAGTAGAGGGATCCCACTAACCTAACCTAACCTCACCACTTGCCCACACAATTGACACTTTGCACATGCAATTTACCTATTCTTTACAACTTAGGTGATTTATTCCTTTGTATTTTCCAGCGAGTTGCCATGCCTGCGGTGTACCGGTACAAATAGTCGTAGAACGAAACTTTGCGAGTCTCACAGTGAACGGCAAGCTAGTGGTCGAAGCCAATGGAGAGAGCAAACCGGACGCCAAGAATAATGCCGGAAATATGGCCTGGGATGTAAGTATGATGTTCAATTGGTAAAAATAGTAAACTAACAGTAAATGGTAAGCAGCATATTTATATTAAAAAAAATCATTATCATAATGAAACGGTTTTACCTTACCAATAAAACCAGCATTGTGCTCCGAGCCTTGTTCAGGGTGAGGAGATGAGAAGCTATTGCTGACATTTTACTGAAAACACGTTTTATTTTAGCTGGCACGACTAATTTTCACTATTTCTACGCCTATTTCCGCCATAGTTCACAAGTTTGCCACCAGGTGGGGCAGTGACGCGAAATTCCGTTGAGAGCGGCCTCGCCATTTTCTTGTCATTGATTCTCACCAGGTAGCAATCTAAATCACCCTGAACAAGGCTCGGAGCACAATGCTGGTTTTATTGGTAAGGTAAAACCGTTTCATTGTGCTCCTCACCTTGTTCAGGGTGTGGAGATGAGAAGTGTCTGGTATCACCTGGTGGGTAGTTATATCGGTTTTTAGTCGAAAAGTCGAATAAGTCTTTGTACCACTAAAAACACTGCTATTATTCAACTGGGATCCTAGGATCCAGGGAAATTTTTCGACGAATTTTGTCGGGACGTTTAAGGTTCCGATGGATATATTAAAATAGATTTACGAAAGATATGGATACAACGTGAGATAATATTCAATTTTTACAAAACATTTTGTAAGAGTTTTCGTGTTTTAAAAGTTGAAGGTAGGCTTAAATAACCTCCAGGCTGTTATTTTAAAAAGCTAAACAATTTCGAATCAAGTAGATTAAAATAATTTACTATTTGATTTCAAACATGAAAATAGTTGTTTGACTTTAATTCGAGGTAAAATTAATTTACGTAATCTAGAAATATTTGTCAATATTTATCAGTCAAATTCAATTGCCGTTAAACTGAGTTTGTAAATCGTAAGTCGTTGTTCATTTCAAGCTCAACAAAACCAGGCGTAATTACAGTAATCCAAACCGGTTTTCAAAAATCTAAAAAAATTGTAGGGTAAGTATACCTACCCGTTAAATCGTATTTTTATCAGTTGTATGTTAGTGAGTCTACAGATTGTTTTTCCGTTGTAGGGTAGGTAGTAACGGAAAAATCTTATTTTTCAGATGCAAGGTAATAGATAATTAGAACAATTAAGTGTTAAGCATGATTAGACTCACGTGACCTTTTTCTGCGACACAAATTTTTGATAGGATGCTGAAAATCTTTGATGTGCGTGAGATTCATGACCGTTCGATTCTCGTAAGGAGATGCTGAAACTCCTCTCGAAATTTCCGTCCGCGCGATTCATAACCGTCCGATTTCGATAGGAGTTGCTGAAACTCTTCTAGAAATTTCGGTGCGCGCGATTCAGAACAGTCCGATTTTCGGTTGGAGTTGCTGAAACTCTTTTCGAATTTTCGGTACCGTCCGAACTACGAGTTGAAGCAGATCTCGATGTATTCGACGATGTCGCTGTCGCCTCCTGTCCGGTGTCTGCCAGCCTCTAAGTTCAATTTAGTAAAAGTAATCTGCAACAGAAATACTCCACCAATTAGAACAAAGTATAGTCAACGTGTTGACAGCGCGATGTTCAACAACGCAATGACAAGAAAATGGCGAGGCCGCTCTCAACGGAATTTCGCGTCACTCCCCCCACCTGGTGGCAAACTTGTGAACTATGGCGGAAATAGGCGTAGAAATAGTGAAAATTAGTCGTGCCAGCTAAAATAAAACGTGTTTTCAGTAAAATGTCAGCAATAGCTTCTCATCTCATTTTCATCATTCTCTCACCCTGAACAAGGTGAGGAGCACAATGAAAGAGTGGAAAGAGCGTTGGTTTATTAAATTATACTGGATCTAATGAGACTAAAATTGTCTAATTTCCATATGGTTTAAGGGTAGATAACAGATTCCTACCGAAACAACATTTGATAAAAATATACAGTTAATTTCCAACTTTCTGTATTGCATTGTAAGGTTGAATTTTTATGATAGATATAATAATAAATAATAATGTAGCACGCTGATCTATATGAAGGAAGATGCAAAGACGGCACTATAATCCTCAGTTGGTTAATTGTAAATCTATTTGTTACAGAAATTAAAGCGTGAAGTGATAACAGTGCTAGTGAAAGACAAGTGGATTGCTCAGGACGGGACTAAAGTGAGTCTCAGCGACGTCTCGGGCAAGTCTGAGGACGTGTTCGGGACTCCTGTGGAAAACGACGTCGCTACCAAGTCAGTAGTAGTCTATATAATTATGATAATTATACATATACTAGCTGTATCCCGCGGTTTCACCCGCATAAGTCCTGATCCCGCGGAAATTAAACAATAAAAAATTGTTTTATATGACATAAACTCAAAATCCTTGTGGGATTTATCGAAAATTATTAATTACTGGTTTACAGAATGATGAAGCTGATGGGCTGGAAGGGCGGAGGCCTGGGGGCGGAGTCCCAGGGCATCGCGGAACCTATCAAACCACATCTGCAGATGGTAAGCATTAATAACAAAAGGATATTATCTTATATTTTTACTAGCAGTGCCCGCGACTTCATCCGCATATTTTTTTTGAAAATATGCCTTCCTCAATAAATGGACTATCCAACACTGATAGAATTTTTCAAGTCGCACCAGAGTGATTTTTGATCTAAGTTTCTGAAATAGAGTATAAGTAAAAGTACATATAAATAAAAAATAAAAAAATAAAAATCGTTATTAACACTCCAAGGACAAAAATATACACAGATGTTTACATGGTCCCTACACTAGGCTAAGCCTGTCTTGTAGGCAACCATTAGAACCGAGTTACCAATTATAAATTAGAAAAATTAAAACGTCAGCAATACACATTTAACACATTCCGATAGACAACAAAAGGGTTAAAACTTAATAGGCCAAGCAGCAGGGAAATCACCTCTTACGTAGCCTTGCAAAAGGTGGTGTAACTTTTATGATTTTATGTTATTTAGCTAAGTTAGCTTGACATAAATTCAATTTCTTGATCTTGGGGCACGACGGGGTATGTCCGATATTTTGCTAATATTTCGTTTTTTGCACATAGTGCCTCGATAGTAAGTGATATGACAAAAGTGTCTAACAACAGTATGTAGAAGTCAAAAACTCTTACATTCTGTCCATACATGTCAATTCTGTAAGTCCAGGTAAAAAGTTACAATCAAAAAATGAAAAAATAACATTATATAAAATCAGTATAGATTTCTACAACAATTATTTTTTAATCGTTTCCATAATAAGCAACTACAAATTATTTGTGGTGGCCGCCTACAAGATGGCGCTAGTAGTACGACACGGTGTCCTAAATGGCGCATTTAACATTTTTCTTCTTTTGATTGTAACTTTTTACCTGGACTTACAGAATTGACATGTATGGACAGAATGTAAGAGTTTTTGACTTCTACATACTGTTCTTAGACACTTTTGTCATACGACTTATTATCGAGACACTATGTGCAAAAAGCATATTAAACTCAAAATATCGGACATACCCCGTCGTGCCCCAAGGTCAAGAAATTGAATTTATATCAAGCTAACTTAGGTAAATAACATAAAATCATAAAATTTGTTACACCACCTTTTGTAATGTGATTTCCCTGCTGCTTGGCATATAAACAGATAAACAATTGTTTCCTTTATTCTGTGGGTTGGTATTTAATTTAATAATAAATATCAGTAAGAAACCGAGTGTGTAGTGTGATAAGAAGAATGTATGTGGTACGTGGAAGGAAGATTAAGGTTGTGACTGAGAGTGGCAATATAACCCCCCCTCTCCAGGTGAACCGAGCGGGTCTAGGCTCCAGCTCGGCGGACATCCGAGCGCTGCGGGCGGCGGGCTACAGTCTGATGCAGCGTTACCTCCACTCCTCCACGTTGGATGTGGACCTGGTCTTCAGCTCCGAGTTCAGCAAGCCGGAGCGGGCTGCCTTACACCAGGTTAGTTACTGAGAATTACTCTCACCATGCTTTTATAAAATAAGTTTTAAGTGCCAGACCTGGTTTAAACCATGATTTACTATACACTTTTTAAATTTACACGATTTCCGTCCATCATCATTATTAGACACGGGTCTACATCGCGTTATAGATAATCATTGTTTTTAATTACCTCGACGTTTCGGCAAACGGGTTATACCGGGCGTGGACATGACATGACATGACTGATATAGGTTTTATGGCATTTAAACCTATTTTCTCCTATATCTTTTATCCAGGGAGCAAACAGTCGACTATGTTTGTAAAGTTTGTATAGAAAAAAGAGTAGGTAGTCTTTCCCTTTAATTTAGTAGTTGACCCCTCGATTAGAGGGCAAACAGTATCCTTCATAACTGGGACCAGGGTCCATTCGCCTCTTTTGTTAGTAGTCAACTGGGCCCAAGTTTGTTTTTCTCGCGGAGCTCTTACAGTTTCATACTTTGTTTGCCGGGGCCGGTAACATTAAGTTGTTGGGAAGTTGGCACATGTCTCCTTGGTGCTACGACTTAGACTTGTTTTCTTCTGTGCAGGTCGCGAGCAAGTTCGGATTATCCAGCAAAAGTTACGGACAGGAAGATTATGATAGGTGAGTTTTTTTTGTCTAAAATAGCTGACTCGGCGAACTTCATATAGCCATTTTTTCTTCATTTTTTATTTTATTTTCTGTTTTTACGCACCTTGGTATGACGATAATGAATTAAAAAAAAAGGATTACCTATCCAATTTGGTGCAATCGTTCGGAAATACTGAAAATAATAACAACAACGCGATTGAATCCACATAATGAATTAAGTTTCGGTTCTGTATCGAGAAAACCGAAGAAAATATTTGTAAACAACATTAAAATTCGCGTTTATTATTAACAATTTATAATTTACACGCGATTAAAACCGCACGATTAAAACCGAAAAATGAGTTTAATTTTAAATTAAAAATATAAAAATTAGTTAATTCTTTTAGTTTATTTAGTAATTAGTTAAGTCAAACGGCTTTTGTGTATTTTCCAGGTTCCTAGTAGTCCGAAAGAAGATAGATCCCTTCTCGATAGTCCGCCAAGTGATACAGAAAGGTGGCGAGACGCCGAAATATCGAGTCTTTATACCGGACACTCTCAACGGGTGCAGATGATATATTTCTGACTGGCTTCGTCCCGCGTTTCACCCGCGTAAGTCCCGAATATCGGGATCAAATGTAGCCTATGTTACTTCTAGATAATATAGCTTTCTATTGGTGAAAGATTTTTTGAAATCGGTTTAGAAGTTTCGTAGCTTATGCGTTACAAATAAACAAATCTTTCCTTTGTATAATAATAGTATAGATAAAATACTAGAAACATTTTACTAGGAGAAATGTACTTATCATTAAAAATTTATCCCATGACAGGATTCGAACCTGTGCCCCTCGCTTGCCGAGCGAGTGCGCTACCACTGCGCCGAATAATTAAAAAAAAAAGTTTATTTAGGTACTTATGAACTTTACAGAATTTACCTTAGCTTAGCCCGAATAGATAAATAAATAGATAAAATAAATAAATATTACAAAACGTTGTCCACAGCGCCATCTAGCCCCAAACTAAGCAACAGTATTTACAAAAAAAAAACTATAAAAACGTGTGGCACTCGGAGACTGTCCCGGTAAAGCTATTGCATAGCATTTTTTTTCAATTAGTGTGGGTGTTAGGTTTTATTTTCGTTACGGAATTTCTTGATTCGGTCGCCGCGCTCCAAGCCCGCGATAAAAGCTATGCAATAACTTAATAGATCCATTGTGTAGTACTCATAGTACATAATTTGAGGTTAGATGGCGAGTTGTAAAGATGGCGCCACATGATAACATTTTTTTGCATCAGTGGTGCCATCTGACTTGTACTTATTATACAGCCCTCGTATTGTTGATTGTAAAAACCTATTTATTTAAGATAATACCTACCTCCTCAATATGTGTAAAGTCGCGTACAGACATCGCGAGGCATGTGCCACGAATGGTTCGCCTCGCATGCCTCAACCTGAGGCATGTGTGATTACATTTACGTCCCACATGACTCATGCTCAAGCTGAGCACGCAAACAACCAAGTATAAGGTTCGTCAGTAGAACAATAGAAAATCACTCAGGCGGCGTTCGCGACGATCGTATGACGCGAATGCTCACTGTGAGCACACACGTCCACACAGCCCGAGCCATGCGAGGCGAACCATTCGTGGCACATGCCTCGCGATGTCTGTACGCGGCTCAAGAATTAGTAATCGTTATATTTTGAATAAATGCCGATTAAATATATCTTAGTAATATTTATTTGTTATGCACTATGCACATTTCAAATTATTTATTTCTGACAGGCCGCGGCGCGGCGCTGCCATTTCGAAAGAAAATAGAACCTCGTTTGAATTACTTTTTTGACAATTTCAACAATGGGGTGGCACACGCAAAGCTGTGAGCAGATGGCGCTGGTGTCGCATGATCTTTTTTTTTTTGATGATGGTCCGAGACCGAAATGGCCAATTTGGCGCCGAGAGTTGTAAAAAACACCTGTTTGACAGTTCTTAATTCAAACCTAAATTCAGTCGTCCAACGCCCTCTGCCGGGATAAAAAGTTAGTGTTCCTCCTCATTAACGTCACATTTTAGCCAATATAATTATATAAAACCTAAACTTCCTCTTGAAACTAATAAGTATGTACCTATTATAGAGGTTTTGTTTTTCAGAAAGCACGGTTAATCTGTATCATAACGGGTCGTGGATTTAGAAGAAATTCGTACATACTTACATCACGTGAGTGATCCGCAGTCGTACTACCTAAATAAAAAACATAACCCTTCCTTGCTGTCGAGTAAAAACAGTAGTTACTTACCCACCTATAATGTGGGTACTTTTCAATTCGGATCTCTATCAACTTGTACAGACAGATCAAGATAATACTTACCTACTAATTTACATATCGATTTCATCTCAAAACAATAAAACACGAAAATGCGGGCCCGATCTAATCATATTCACCTATAAAACACTTTGCAATTACGAAAATATCATCAAAAACCATCCAGCAACCAAACAGAACAGTCGTTCCGCGCCATTATTCAAACACCGCCATTTTGTCTTTTAACTTTTTAATACAAAAATGTTTCCAAAGCACTTGGCAATTGTTGTTCTCCTATGCAGCCTTGTTGTAACGTACGGTTCGTTTTTAAAACCAAATAGCGTTCCCAGAGTTGGTAGGAGTAATGAAGGTGAAATACCCTACGTGGAAGGCGAGGATGGGGAAGATCTGATGGGATATGTTATAAAGACAAATAAAAACATACCGCGTATGGGAAGAAGGAACTATGATTCGGTAAGTTTTTTTTTACTTTTTCCTTCTATCAAGAATAAGGAACCCTGGCTGGGCTGCTATTCTACAATAACATAAAAAGTCATAAGAATGCTTTAGCTCTGTTTTATAATTTCTCGAAAATAGTTCAAAATAATCTTGCAGAAGTCTATATTAAAGACGTTATCATAAATTTTATTAACCATTTTAAAAAAATGAACAGAGCAAAGCGTGCTGCTTCAAATCTGTCGGTATGTTGGTTCTTTAGAATTTACAAGTCTTATTTCCCAACCGATTTTCACAACGCTTGGTATAAAAGCTGGTGCCTATTTATTGAACTTATTTTTCGTGGCGCATGGCGTTGAGGCGGGGCAGAGATCTTTGATTGGTGGCCGAGAAGCCTCTGAGGTTAGATGCAGCGTTAGTATTTTTAACTTTCGGTGTTCTTTTTTTTAGGAAAACCGATTCGATATACCGAAATTCTACCGCTTGCCGGCTGTAAATGAAATGATTCCAGGTAGGTACATTTTCCATTTTTAATAATATTATCAGTTACTTTACGCGAGCTATTTATTAGCCTAATAGTAAGGTACGTACGTGGGTAGTTAATAAAGTTTCTATGTTTTTTCAGAGGGATATATGCAAAATTGAGTAAACCATGAAATGATGAATACGCCTTCTCCTGTGATTAAACGAAGCTATGCCTACTTGTCTACTGTTTTTGATCCATCTAGTCCTATAATAAGAAAATAATATTTAATTGTAAATTAACAAAGAGCACTTGCATGCATTTTGATTGTTTTTATTTCACAGTTGTTTTGACCATTTAGATCACTTGTTATTATAACGTTCCCAAAAGTCCGATATGATAGGATAAGCGTAGAACATGATTTTTTTTATTTATGACATCGCCATCTACGGAATGGTTAGGAAAGGATTTTTAATGCCATAGTTATTGTAAATGTAATGAATGATTATAGAAATTAATGATAAAATCTTCTAGCTAGAACTTGACCCTGGCTGGGTGTTCCAAATTAGCCATATCAGTCTCAGACCGAAATTAAAAAAAAAAACTACAGTCTTGCTGTCACTGTCAGCTGTCAAACAAACTACATTAAAAAAAATATTCTTCCACGGATTTTTGTGGAAGATTATTTTCTATTTATTTCGGTATTTCTTGTATAAATTCGTTGTAAAATTGCACTATAATCAAGATAAATCATAATGGTGGTGACCGCGGAAGTGCATTTGCCCGAGGACTCGGAATTGACCGTCCAAGAGGTCAATTTGTCTGCTGCTACTTTGATGGCAAGTTCAAATCATCTCGGAAAATATTGTGAACAAGCTAATAATGTAAGTAAAACGTGATTAAAATACGTAAAATGTAATAAACTTGATACCTTTATAAATCATCTAGTTGTATTTTCTTTCAATTTCTTTCTATTGTAGTTTTTTGGTTGCATAATCAAGACGCATAGGTTATGTTTTGATTCTGCAATAACATTCGAGAGGCCAGCGTATATAACTCTTCTCGTAAGTCAATGGTATTGTTCTTTCTAATAAGGGCTGTCATCCGTCCGAGCTTCCCCGGATTTGTCCTAGTTTAGAGTAGTTTTTAATAGGTAG
Organism: Idaea biselata; assembly: GCA_958496205.1. Lineage (NCBI taxonomy): Eukaryota > Metazoa > Arthropoda > Insecta > Lepidoptera > Geometridae > Idaea > Idaea biselata. The sequence goes on along the minus strand of OY292394.1, from coordinate 51,851,211 downwards.
ACCAATATTAGATCCACAACAAAAAATACATAAATAAATAAATTGTGTCAACAACACACAGCCATCTAGCCCCGTGGTAAGCGACTAAGCTTGTGTTACGGTGACTAGACAACGGATATAATACTTATATTTTTCTTTTGTAAAAACATACATATTATACATAGAGGAACCCAGACCAGACACAAATATTTATTTTTTAAACATAAATACTTGCACCCGGCGGGAATCGAACCCGCAACCTTCTGCATTGCAGTCGCGCTTTTGCACGACGCGCCACAGAGGTCACATGTTACGCTTATTTGTGTTGCTAGCAAGAGTTTAAAGTTAGCAGCCCTGTTTCTATTTGATTGTTATTTACCTATACTTTTCCAGGAATTCATGTTGTGTCGTTATGAAGAGAAAGACGCCAGAAAGTGCATCAATGAAGGGAAGGCAGTGACGGCTTGCACCCTGGAGTTCTTTAGGAAGATGAAGAAGACTTGCATGGATGAGTTCAGCCAGTACAGCAACTGTATTGATAAGAGCTCTGGAGATTACAGTTTGAAAGTGTAAGTTATTAAATTTTCTAAAAGTGTATTTGATTTCATCTGCGTAAGTCCCGTGCCCACTTGAATAAAAAGTAGCCTAAGTGCTATACCAGGTTTCTAGCTACCTATGTACAGAGTGACATCACACTGGGTTTGGAGTTTTTACGTGAAGGAGCAACAAGTATACACACAAACTTTCAGCTGTATCTTTCTAATATATAAAATTTCCATGTCACAATGTTAGTTACTGTACTCCTCCGAAACGGCTTTACCGATTTTTACCTAATTTTATATGCGTATTCAGTAGGTCTGAGAATCGGCTACTATCTATAATTTAGAAGGCAAAACAACGTTTGCCGGGTCAGCTAGTAATCCTACTAATATTATAAATGTGAAAGTTTGGATGGATGGATGTTTGTTACTCTTTCACGCCAAAACTACTGAACCGATTGCGATGAAACTTGGAATATAGATAGCTGGACACCTAGAGTAACACATAGGCTACTTTTTGTCCCGTAATTCCCGCGGGATCGGGACTTACGCGGGTGAAACCGCGGGGCGCAGCTAGTATTATATATAGAAAGGAAGAGAGATTAACAGGATTTTTTTAAGAGTAATATGTTTAAACATTGTTTTTCTTCTTGGAGTTCTTAAATTGAAAATTATGGAACAGACTGACTCAGGCTGATTTCAACCCTACTACAGTCAATGAATTTTTGAAAAGTATCCTTTCTAGCATCATTATTGGTTTTATTATATTAAGTATTTTCTCCTGGTACACAGGTAGGCTGATAAGTAAAATAAATATTGCCCGATGTTTCACACAGTGCAATCTAGACCCAAACTAAACACTAAGCAACAGATACACTACATATTAAACTTTTTAAAATTGTAAATACATACATATGATACATAAAAAACACCGAGACCAGAAACAAATATTTTTTTAAGCATAAATATGTGCTCCCAGTGGGAATCAAACCTGCAACCTTCTGCATTGCAGTAGGGCCTTTGCCCGTCACTCCACAGAGGCTGGGAAGCTACCGCGGTTGGTTCGTTGACAGCAACTCGATGCCGACGCAGTAGTTTGACATCTCTGACAGCGGAGTTTTCAATTTTAAAACCGCGCATCCATGGCCGTCAGCCGTCGATTTGAAGATTTTCTGTCAAAATCTTCAATTCATTTCAATTCTGTCTGTGTTGCATTCATTTAATTTGGCTTCGGCATCATATCGAGTAATCGACGCGTCGATTTGAAATTTTCGCGGTTCGAAATTCGGCTGTCAACTGTCAAATGAATTCGATTCCGATGCCGACAGAACATCCGCGGTAGCCTCCCGGTATTGACATACTTATTAAGTTTAATTTGATATGGTTCATTAAATGCTTTTGGACTTTTAACTAGCCACAGCAGTCTTTGTTTTCACACCATTAATTGTTTCTATTCTATATTTCAGTTGCCGTAAAACTCAAGGTGTCTTCGACAAGTGCATGCTTGAGAAGTTGAACATGGAGCGTCCTGGGTTTGGATACTTCACTGAGGTTCACGTTCACCAAACTAAGAGGTAACTCTTCACTTTATAGTTAAAAGACAGTCATCATTAGTTAGTTAGACTATTATGTCTGAGCGGTGTTGGTCTATTAGTTGATCCTGATTGATTAAGCAGTTGGTCCCGGTTGTTATCTCAGATAGCAGTTGTTGAAAACTCTAACACTAGGTGAGCCAAACCACTGTACGAAAAGAAGAAGAGTCGATCCCTAGTTCATAGTTTATTACTGTGAAAAATAAAACTTAGAAAGCAAGCATATTCGGTACAACTTCATTCATAATGAAGGAAAATTGAAGATTGAACACCAATAATGTTTGGGAGGAACATCAGCAACCCCTTGTTGAAACTGAACTAACAATTATATGATAATAGCGTCCCCACTAAACTTAATGGCAAACATTCAGGCTTGCAAGCAGGTATTTCTGTAGCCACTCCAACTATAAATAAATATTTACCTGGTCATTCTATACCACAAACATGTGTTTTTTGTTATATTAGTATGGAACATATGTGTGCGAGTATGATTCACACTTGGCCCGTTTTTAAGAGTCTCCATACAAACGTAGTTTAAATTTTCCTCCCTGGATAAAGACATTAGAGCAAATTTGTTTATGCCATAAAACCTATATCTGTCATGTCATGACAATGCATCTACCTTTTTTTTTTCTAATTAAAATAATAATAAAAAATAATAAAATGAAAAATATAAAAAGGTATATGCATAGTCATGACAGATATAAGTTTTATGGCATAAACATATTTGCTCTAATGTCTTTATCCAGGGAGGAAAATTTAAACTACGTTTGTATGGAGAAAGAGAATGGAGACTATCCTCTTAAGCTATTGCATAGCTTTTATCGCGGGGTTTGAGCGCGGCGACCGAATCAAGAAATTCCGTAACGAAAATAAAACCTAACACCCCCCACTCCCCCTACCATGTAGCCCAAGACCAAAAAATGCTTTGCAATAGCTTTACCGCGGCAGTCTCCGAGTCCACACGTTTTTTTATTGAATGTTGACATGTGTACCATCAGATCATTAACAGTATAATAACAATTTCAGACCGAAGCCCCTCCCGGAACCGAAGGCAGTGTACCCTGACGCGACACCAGCCTTACCGGACGACTATGAACGCAAGCCGGCTCGCATGGGCTCCCGGTTCTACTGGATGACCGAATAGAGGGCGTTTAGCATCTACCTACGCCCTACATGCTGAAAGTCTTCAACAAAAGTGAAACATTAGATAAGTTTACACCAGAGAAAAGAAACATAAACAAGAAAGCGCATTTCGTCGAAATAATGGAGAACGAGAAAATAGCGTTGAGGACCCTCTGTCTTTTTTGCACTTTAGTTGTCGTCGGTTAGTTAGACAAGCACATAGAGTGAGCGTGGATCTTCTGCCGGCCCGTTCTGATATATCAAAGCAAAAACAACCTTAACGTTATGGAACATAGTTACGGTGCGAGCGCAAACGCGTCTTGTCTAGCTGTCTCTTTTAGTTTCATACAATGTAAGAGAGAGGGCGACACGCAAGCATGCACGTTTGGTGTGCATCTATGCTTAGAAATTAAGTTTAATTGAAAGTTTTTTTGTTAACATATGATTTTACATATTTATTTGTAAGTAAAAACTATTTTGAAGAGTGTTTCCTAAGAAATCATGATAATTTATCTGTAAAATGGGTCTGTATTGGATTTGTTTAATGTTTTACTTTGTGTAAACTAGTTTATTGTAGTTAATATATGTTGGAATTTATTTGCCTTCGTTTTATTTTAAACTTGTAATAATAAGGTTAAGCAACACCTGGCGCGGTCATTGCTTGGATGGGCGGCCGATAATATGTGTGATAAAAATCATTTTATCGAGCTCTTCCATTAAGTAGCTGGTCCCAGTTGTTGTCTATGATAGCCACTTTTCGGTCTCCCATCCAAATAATGACCGCGCCAAGCGTTGCTCGCCGCACAACAATTTGGGGTCGGCAGGTACAGCTGAGCCAATGAGCTCCTCGAAATTCTTAGTACCCAAGTTTTTTGATGAGGTAACAGCTTGCCTAGAAGGAATCTATTCACTCTAGACTTGAAGTAAAGGGGTGGGTAAGAATACATAAACATGCACCTGTTTGACTATATTCTCCTGGGAAGTCAGGTTGAGTAGTACCCAGTATCAAGTCTGCGCTGGATTGGGTTTGCACGAACCCAGTAGCAACCCAGCACTGGACTGGGTTTGCACGAACCCAGTAGCAAGTCAGCGCTGGATACTGTACTGACTTGTTAGCTTGTTACTGACCACGTATAATCTAGCCCTTGTAAAAAAACAGGACTCGTATTCTACAACTAAACTATCTTATTATTCAGCATCATCGAGAGATTTTTCTCGAAAACGATTCAGCAAGAATTTTACTAACATCGTTTTTGAGAAAAATCTACCGAAGCTACGGCGGTGTTGAGACGATTAAGTTATAGAAAACATGCCCATTAAGTTTTCAATAGGTATGTTATGTAGGTAGATAATAAAACGAATAGAATTAAAAATCAATTATTATTTCAAAATAGTTAATTAAAACTATAACACACTTTGTATAAAACAATGCACCGAAACTACACTTAATAAATTCACTAAATTGAGTTATTCTATGTTAAAGTTATCAAAAAACTCATATTGTTTTCGTCAAAAATCGTCAATCTAAATGTTTAATTGACTTCCAATAAAGAGATTTACAATTCGGCTGTAAGTATTTTTACATCTGTGTTTTTTTACGCAGACATTTTCTTAATAATTTTGTGGTATAAATAGCATTACAGTAACTCAGCACTGACTTGTAACTGGGTTCGTGTACACACTATTTTCAACCCAGAGCTGACTTCGCCTTGAACTGGGTTAAAACTGTGCCTACACGAACCCAGTAGCAAGCCAGAGCTACGTCACTGCACTGTCATATTACCAGCCTTAACAGAAACTTGACAGCCGGTAACGGTAAGTAATTATTAAAAGATGACTGAACTCAATTTAGTGCATATCTTAGCAGGTTTGTTTTTGAATACAAGAATAACTTTGCCTGTTATATGTAAGAAACAGTTTTATTTTACTAACGTCCATCGGGAACTAAGCTTATATAGTTTGTTTAGTTTAGCTTACCAGCTATAAAGCTGGCTTGGTTTGCGGAGAACGCAAATGTATACAAGGTTAAACATAGTCGCACTGTCTCAAATGTAACACTTAATTTTACCGATGTTTAGGTGAAGGGGTGAATGATTGATTTGATAGATTGTGTGTGAAAAACTGGCCCGACTATGCAGAGCTAAGATAAACAAACTGAGTTAAGTTGGCGGTGGACGATCAGTTTTAGGGCATATACAATACACATAGAAAGCGAGTGACTTGGGTGGTGGAACCGCTGCGCAAGTGCGCTGGTTAACTAATTATCTCCAGCAACCAGGATTAACAATGAAAGTAGGGAAAACGCCAATTTGTTTTAAAATAATCCCCACTGGTGGGAACATTTTAGTGGGAATTATGAGAATAAACCGACTGGTGCTGGAAAGTAGCTTTCAACGTGCATATACATCCATGCCCTTAGACCAATGTAACGATAAATGGCATAGTCAGTAATTCAGTATAGTAACATTATACCGGGTCTTAATCGCGTATTATTATTCATTTTCTTGCCTCGACGTTCGACTATATTACAATAGTCTTGGTTGCAAGGAGACACGTACGTTTTAAAAAATACCAATACGCGATTAAGACTCTGGAAAATGTAAGTGTAAGTTTAAAAAGTTTACATGGTATGCAGTAGTTAACGGGGTCAGTGGCTATGGCTGAATAACCCAGTGTCATGGTTATGGGTAACCCAGTGTCATAGCTTTGGCCAACCCAGTGTAAATGTTTTGACCAACCCAGTCACTGGATATACAAAATTATAAGGCATTGAGACCGTATAACCCAGCAATCGAATAACGGCTAGAAAAAGTTATAGCTAAAGTCGAAATAACAGATAAAGTAACTTTTTTTTACTTTGTCGTTGCTTGAAGACATCACTTATTTTCGACTGTTAAAAAAAATCTTAATTTAGCCCAAAAATGCTTTTAGCTTATGCAAAAACAGAGTCAAAGAAAGTCACTCTTAAATGTTAGCTTTGGCTGTGACTTTGACTTGCGTACTTATTTGCGACACAAAACTGACCGTCAGTATTAATTACAGAAAATTCTTACATATAACAGACATGTTGGATTTATTTTACAATTACACCAATTACAATTGCTATTGATAAATAGATACATAATAACACCGCCATATGAAAACAACACTATGTTAAGAAATCAATAGGTAAACCATAGAAAAGTCTATACGATCACCAACATGCGCTGGTATAGTTCTCTCCCGATAAAGACTGCTGCGTTTTAGGTGCTCCCCGCGCACTATAGGCAGCCTGGCTGCTGCAGCCAGAATTCATCTGGGATTTCGTGGCTGCCTAGTGCGCGGGCTCTCATACAACGTCATGTTTTACTGGCTGCCGCAGCCAGGCTGCCTAGTGCGCGGGGTACCTTACCGTGCGGTAATATCGCATGGGATTTTGCACCTGTGTGGGTGCAGTATTTACAGGATGCGCTAGCAATAACAAGTAATGGTAAATGAATGGGAATCGCTATGCAAATGCGTTCGCTCGTCGAATTTCGCTGTCACGTTCACTCTGGGCCTGTAGACATGATTATTTGAATTTCTATTATCGAAATTTTACATTATTGCTCATGAAAAGTGACAAGTTCCTAAAATGTCAAATATATGCAAAAACAAACGCGATTGGCTATTTTTTTAAATAGATAGCTCTTGTCTACCGGCCCTGGATAATTTCCTTTCGTTCGTTTGTTTTCGCTCATTTCATCTGTACCTCTGCAGCTTTAGAGCAGCCTTAAAGTATTAATTTCTCAACATAGTATAGTTTATAAACCGGTGTTTTAATAATTTATGGTATTGTAATAGTTTTCTACACATCGGTCGCTTTTCACGACGAATTTAGTTCATTCACCTCCCTATTTGTGTCTCTGTCGCTTATGCGTTAAAGCTACACATTAAATTGAGTCAAAACTCAAAAGTCAGCACCTGACATTTCGAAGTCAGCACCTGACTTTTTTAAGTCAGCCACTGACTTAGTCGACAACCAAGACACTGTTTTCTGACACTGCTCTAAGTATCGCACCTTCACAGCCACAAAGTTTATCTGTGCGAGCGTGACGGAAGTATATTAGAACAGTGCAACAAAGATCAATCATTACAGAGGTCAATGTACGAAATTCTTAAGCCACGACGACTACATAAAAAAGGAAACTATTACAATTCATTTGAGAGTTTAATGAACGTTTTCTTTATTTAATTTAAATAAATTAAATTAATTAACAATTACATATTTACAACGCTTAAGAATAAAATCTTCGTCGACTGTATTGCATCATAAAAATGTTGATTTTCATTGAGTATGTGACATAAGTCAGTGCCTCCGAATTGATGAAGTTAGTCACTGACTTGATCGAGCAAATCAATTCTTAAAACTGACTCACCAACTTCGGGATTTTGCCTCGCGATGCAACATAGCGATTCGCGAAGCTACTCGCTTACTGAGTAGGCGGTGAATTCACCACCATTTTTCCCTTTAAAAGCTATGTTTTACCTATTAAGGGGAAAATGGAGGTTCAAAATGGCTGTCCCTGGCCAATGACCTGTCAGTGACCTTTAAACCAAGTCAGTGACTACTTTTGAAAATTCCGAGGAACTGACCCGTATTAGCCAGTCCCAAGTCTACGTTATACACGGCAGAACAGAAACTCAATCCAGTGCTGGCTAGGTACTGGGTTCGAGTAGGTAGATTCTAGTTCAAACCCAGTACAGTGTTGACTTCGCTTGAGCTGGGTTGAAATAAATATGAACCCAGTAGCAAAACAGCACTGGACAAATTTTAACCCAGTATAGTGCTGACTTCGCTTTAGCTGGGTAGAAATAAATACGAACCCAGTAGCAAAACAGCAGCTAAGTTTCAACCCAGTATAGTGCTGATTTCGCCTTAGTCTGGGTTGAAATTAGTAGCCACACGAACCCAGTAGCAAAACAGCAGCTAAGTTATAACCCAGTATAGTGCTGACTTCACCTTAGCCTGGGTTGAAATTAGTAGCCACACGAACCCAGTAGCAACCCAGCAATGGACTTAGTTACTACAATGTTCCTGATAGGGTAACGTAGCCTTTAGGGAAATGGCTGTCTGTTGACATTTCTATAACTCTCTAACACTCGGTTTCTCGACATCTTTAACGACCGCTAGACATTTTCTTATGAAATAGCTTCATAACTTTTTGGTAGATGGCACTGTGAAAATATATAGATTTCTATCGACCGGTATCTTTAAGGCCGGGCGCAGTTTGGATACGTTTTCGTCCGAATTTCATTCGTGCGCAATCGTACGGAGTCGTCTAACAATCCCATCCTTCCAAATACTATAATACTATGAAAGCGCGCAGACTGTGAATTAGTCGTACGTATACTGATGCGTATGCAGTCTGCGTGCTTCCATAGTCAGTACTTAGAAAGATGGAATTGTACGTACGTCTTCGTACGTTAGCGCCACAGGGCCATCTATCAGACAGTTCTAAAAATATTTTATAAGAAATGAAACCTTATCCGTGGTATATTCGCTGTTTACATTTTACCGGGTCGTTACATTTCAATCGTGTATTATTATTTATTGTCATTCTGTCCCGTCGCGACCAAGACTATTGTAACATAGTTCAAACGTCGAGGTAAGAAAATAAATAATACCTAATACGCGATTAGGACCCGGTAAAATGTAACTACATGTTAACAAATCGTGTGAATTTAAAAAGTTTCTTCATTATAGTTTATGTCGGTCTTTAAAAACCTTGAGAAATCCACCATAAGCCACGGTCGCTTTGCACTGCACATTCATACATTAACCTCTCTATCTGCGTCTCTGTCACTCCTGGGTAAATATACTATTTACGTCCTTTATTTACGCATCGGTATAGAACGACAAAGACACAAAGGTCTTATGTTGCAATTAAATAGTTTCATGTAGGAATGCCTCAGGGGAGAAATTCCTGTATTAAATTGTCCAAAATTTCATTATTGGAGTTGCAATAAATTACACTATAAATTGCAACTGAACTGCAATCGAAACTTTATTGACTTAGAAAGTTTGGAAAACAGTTGTCTCCAAAGAAAATTTCATTTATTTAAAAATCCAAGAAAAGAGCTGAGGCATACCTGAGACATACATAGGTAACTTATTTTTATTTTAGCATAACGGTCAAGTTATGTTTTTAATTTAATTGTAGCATAGGGTCCATTCACACAGACCGATTTTTTGGCAGATTTTTTATCACGTTTAAAACAGAGTTTTGAATTATTGTGACAAGGTTTATTTTTATATGACACTTCTTTTACTATTGAGATTGCTTGAGAGCAAACCTTGAAAGAAGTGACATGTAAAAATAAACCTTATTACAATAACTCAAAACTTTATTTTAAATGTGCTAAAAATCTGCTCTCCTCTCCGCGCTGGTCTGTGTGAACGGACCCTAATGGACCATGCAGTTAATAGTATTGAATATTTTCATGCAAATCCACCAAGGTTCAACATGACACGATGAAGACGAAGATCTTAAAAATATCTACAAAAGTTTCCTCAACGAATTGTAGTCATTATTCTTTACTTCTAAACCTTTATGCCGTTCTTCTAACGTGAGACTGACAAGCGAGGTAACTTGAGATTTTCTAAGTGATTTTAACACGATATATTTCTAACCGCCCGCCGCATTCAGAGACATTGAATGGTTACTTAAACTATACTAAGTAACGATTTCATAAAGAAAATCTTTACTCAGTATAGTTTAAGTAACCATTAAATGTCTCTGAGTGCCGCGGTAAGTGTTTATGTGACCATTTGCAAAAGTGACCAGTTGCGAAAAAGATATTCTGTGAATTCGACCAAATTTTTCGCGATGACAGATGCGAAAATGACGATCTGCGTGTAAACCATTATCAATTGTGGATAAAATGCTCTTATGTCGCTAGACATTTGAGAAATTTGTCAATATAATATTGTTCACATTGAAACAATGTCATTCAAAATATTCCTACATTATCACTGGCCTAAACATTTGTGCAGATAATGTGTTACATTCACTTTTACACATTACAACCACATATTAAAACAATTTCATTCAAAATATTGATAATTTCTTACAATATACTATGATGTTTGGGGTTTTGTCAAAATGATGGACATTGCAACAATGTCCTGTATAAAATTCACTTCAGTACCTAGTACCAAGAAACCCAGATTCGAAATACGAACCTAACTAGCTCGCAATCGTCTTGCACACACAAAACGCACCTGTTAGCTTGTGAGTTTCACCACAGAAGAACGGACATAGAGTCCCTACACACAAGCCATATGAAAGTAACGTCATTTTTGACAAAATTACGCCTAAAATATTAATATAAGTAATTTCTGACGTAATAGGTCACGTGACTGGTGAGTAACGACTTGAAACACAATTATGTTTTATAAACATTACTATGGGGCGGGTTTTCTATATTGAAACTATGGTCTGTTTTAGGTTCGGGCAGTAGGTAGGTTGCAGTATTTTTTTAAATGTTACACGAACCAAACCTCGAGCATTGGCTATTTTTATATTCGCGACGAGCAACGAGCATTCACAAGAATGCTCGAGGCTCTTTAGGCGAAATGCTTACGGCAATTAAGTGAGCATTTCCCTGTTACATTTATTTCTATTTCAATGGTTTATCAATCGAAATTGGCGCTCGTGCTTTTGCTCGTTAAAATGAACTAACTAACCGAACTAACATTTAAGGACTAGATCTGTCTAAAACAGATCCCTGACGGAGTGGCCTGACGGCTCCTCGGAGTGGCCTGACGGTACATCGGACCCCTCCATTTATACCAAAAGTGGTCATAGTTGGGGACTCTATAACATATATAAATAGTTTAAGTCGTCCTTACTCGTTAAAATGCTCAATATTTTTTAAATTGTTTAACAAATTTTAGTAAAACATCAAGCATTCATTTTCGATGTTAGCTCGAGTAAATTTAAAACAGTGAATGCTCGAAGCTCGGCTCGCAGTTCGGCTCAAGTATACAGGCACCTTAAGAGAAAAGTTCATAGTTCTCCTTAGAGTAATGTTTATGAAACTAGTGTTAACTTTAAGGCTTAACGTCTTATTCTAAAAATAGGTACTACATTTAGTTCGAAATATCAAAAAACCCGTAACGTTTCGTAGCAAAAACGAACCTTAAGGCGAAACCAGACATCGCAAGGTGTGCGTCGCGAATGGTGATTATTTATGCATTCGCCCCACATGACACATGTTCAAGTTGAACACGCAAACAACCACGCACAGGGTTTGTCAGTAGAAGAATAGAAAAACACCCGTCCGTCCAGACGCAGCGTACGGCTCGCACTGAGGCAACGTTCGCAACGACCACACAGCCCGAGGCATGCGAGGCGAACCATTCGCAACGCACGCCTCGCGATGTCTGGTTCCGCCTAAGCCGGGCCACACCAAACGCGTGACTTACACGCCACGCAGGCTCACACGCACTCTCTCTCTTACATTGTATGAAACTGAAATGCTACATCAGATTGTGTGATGTCATGATATAGATACGGTAGGTCACATATTTGTAGACTCACTCTAAGGTCGATAATCGCTAGAACTGACGGCCGAATACAGAAACGGTACACAAAATTTTTATTCTAATTAAACAACTAAGCAGCTCTCAAACTCAAAAAATCACAAACTAATTTTAAAAGAAGCTGCTCAATTATTTAAGTAAACCACTTATAATTTTAAGTGGCGTTTCTGTATTAGGCTGTGAGTCTGCAAATATAGCGCATGAAAAAATGCACGCCACGCACCGTAAGCTATCGTGCGTGCGTGCCCGTTGACGTGCAAGTCACGCGTTTGGTGTGACCCAGCTTAGACACCTTAAAAATAAATTGTATCTGCATAACTTCAGCTACATATTGCAGATTAAAATTATAGAGCTGTATACTTGGTTTTTAAATTGCAGACTACGACTTGACACATCTTCTTGAAGAAAACATGTCTACATAGGTACAAGGAGCCAAAACGTCAGATTATAGTCTGAAATTAAAAAACGTAGAGTTACACGATTTTCAGCTCTTTCTTTATCAAAATAAGGTCCATTTTCTAACCGTTACGGTTTCATGATCATTTTTTCCGAACTCTTTTTAAATTATTCTTTTACTTTAAATATTTTAAATTTACACTTAAGAGGTTATGTTTTCAATTGATCAGATTCATTCGATAGTCTTAAATGTTTGCAAAATAGTTAATAATGTCCTTCAAACCTATTTTTAAATAACTAACTTTTTTTGGTTATCCCTCTTATTCGTCCCACTGTAGGGCGCTCTAAAAGGTGTCGTAAAAGGCGACTAGCGAACCTGGAGTTCTCTCTGCGCGGTGGCGGGTAAACAGCTTGGCCCTACAGAGGGCTGAGAAGAAGAAGAGTAATATTTTTTTATCAGTCTAATATTTTTGAAATAGGAAAAACCGACAAAGAATTCAATTAATGAAATGTATGGATTGCCATCATTTTGTCGTAGCAAACGGTTCTATATTAAAAAAAAACTTGGTTAGGTATTTGAAAAAAAAACAACATCATGTTTCAAGGACACTTAATTAAAGCCTTTGAAGACTAACCTTTGTAAACATTTAAAATTAAAATCGATTCAGATCATGTAAGATAACAGAATCGATTCTATTTCAATCGACTGAATCCGATAAATCGATTTAATTTAACTAATTAAAAAAAACACGACAAGTTTAAAAAAAATGTCGCTACGATAATAATATGTTTAAAATCTATTTTAAAATTAGAGTTTTCTACTAATATTATAAATGAGAAAGTCCGAGTGGATGTTTTGTTACATAATTAATACATACAAAAAGACTTTCCGATTTATAATGTTTTTAGGATGTCGGTCGCTGTGTCCTGTCAATAAAATAAATATAGTCTATTTCACAATTCCTCAGGGTTTTAAACGACACTTATTACGAAATAGTTTTATGGCTTTTTAAAAGATGGCGCTGTAATTTTTTTATAGATGTTTATCGCCCGTTAACTTTAACAGTCGTTAACTTAAAAAATCTATAGAATCTTATCGCCCCATGGTTGTCTAAAAATCTCGAGAAACCCACCATCAATGGAGAAAACTGACAGAAGTAATTTTCAAATTTTCCATAGACAATTTCTAGTTCGTATAATTAAATTGTACAATGCACGTACAAAAGTATAATTTTGTCTTGATCGGGTTTCATTATCTTTACCTACCGTTTCGACTATATTACAATAGTTTTGGTCATGTCACAACCAAAGAATATTGGTAAAATTATAATTTGAACAAATATGATTTTATTAATCTTTATTACGATTATAAAACCTTTAAAACTACTTTCAAACTACAATTTTCTATAGGTTTTGTTTTCGTAACATAATAAATTAAAACATAAAAAAAAAACGTTTATTGCAGAAAAAAAATGCTTTTCAAAAAACTAATTTTCCAAGTGTAGGATACACTTAAAAAAATCATTACTTTAAAATATTTTTGTGATTTATTGATTATTAGTGATGATTACGCAGCACCCGTTTTATTTAATTACGAAATTCTTTAAAAATTACCGTTTCACGTCATCTGTCAGTAAACTCCATTGAATTGTGAAGTAAACTATATCACTCTTATTCCAAGCGACAAATTAAAATCTAGTAAAAACAATCTGCGATTTTTGTCGCAAAAATAAACCTTTTATAGTCACATCAAATTGAAACTAACTTGCTCTTACACTGGCTTCTGAGAATTTACTTATAATTTTGGTCAAAGGAGATTGGGAACTTTACTATGGAAAAATTACCCTTAATTTATTTTATAGTTTAAGTGCTAATTTTTTAATGTCTAGACAAATAAATAAATTCTGTGAACATCACACAGCGCCATCTACCCTCGTGGTAAGCTACCAAGCTTGTGTATACAATGGATATAATACTTAAGAGGACAGTCTACCTACTCTTTTCTTCATACAAACTTTGCAAACGTAGTCGACTGTTTCCTCCCTGGATAAAGATATTAGAAAAAATATGTTTATGCCATAAGCTCTATATAAGCCATGATCATGCCCCTACGTTTTGATTTTTGTAATTTTTATGATTTTTATTTCAATTCTAATTAGAAAATAAAAAAAACGAAAACGTAGGGGCAAATATAGGTTTTATGGCATAAACATTTGCTCTAATGTCTTTATCCAGGGAGGAAACAGTCGACTACGTTTGGAGAAAGAGTAGGCAGACTGTCCTCATACATATTAAACATAGAGAGACACCCTAGCTTAGAAGCTTACCACAGGACTAGATAACTGTGTGTTGTTCACAGAATTTATTTATCTATTTATACTATACTAATATTATCTATCTATACTAATATTACCTCTTTATAATATTAGTATATTATTTTAATATAGTATATTATTGTATAGTACCCTATTTCAGAAACTTAGATCAAAAATGTAAACAAAAATCCCATACATTTATTTAAAATTGACAGTTCTTTGTTTACATTTTTGATATAAGTTTCTGAAATAAAGTATAGATACGAATCAAAAAGTTGCCAATGTCCTTTGACATTATTACATGAAACATGTCCCAATTTGACGACCGTGTAAAAGCAATAGCTACCATTTGTACGAATTTCACATCAATTTGATATGAAATCCATACACGTGGCAAACTTCACATTATAGAATAATTCTAAGCAAAAAATATATATTATGAGTAACTTAAAAGGCGGGAAAACATTTTTTTTTGTTTCATTTTGGATGGAAGTCATACATTTTTATGTATAATTATATCATGAAATATGTTTTCATACATTTTGTAACTGTAATATTCAGCCCTTGAGCACTATAGTCACAATTTATATAAAACTCATACATTTTGTCTGAGAAGCATACAATATGTATGAAGTATAATATTATTCAGGAAAATTTTGTATGAAAATTATACAATTGTATGGATTCTAAATAATAATTACGTCATTCAATTTGTATGGGATCCAAACATTTTGTACGGGACATCATTTTCCATGATTTTCGTGGCGGTACATGAAGTATGACATTATTTGAGCTTTAAAATACATGTTTACATACATCAAAACAAAAAACATGACTCATACAATAAAACGTACAAATTTTGGCGTCAAATAAAGCTTATTTTATGAATTATAAAATAAGTTTTATTTGAGTTCCTTCAATCGATAGTAAAAGTCAAAGAAATATTTTCCCGGGTCTTAATCGAGTGATTTTTTACTTATTAATTTTCTTACCACCCCAGTCTCCTCGTGGCCAAGACCATTGTTACACGGTTGAATCGTCGAGGTAAGAGAATTAAAAAGTAAAAATCACGCGATTAAGACCCGGGAAATTCTAAAATTGTGAGTAGCAATCGTGTTAGTTTAAAAAGTTTTAACAAATTGTCATCTATTCAAGCCTAAAATTATCTGTGACGTCGCTTTTGGCTGTTTAATTGGAATTGCCTGTTGCATGCAACATGTGCAACAATGTTACACGTGACGTCATATATGCAGTTGCATGCGAAACTTGTCCAAATGAGGCTTTACTATCGATGAAGAAACTCGGCGTTAGGTTGTAAAAAAGGTCTGGTAAACGCCAAAATGACAGTGGGCAATGTTTTTCGTTAAGATGTTTTCTATAAGTATCCAAGTTTTTAGGTACAAAATTTATAAAAAAAATAAAAATAAACATTTTTTTTTATTTAAGTGTTGCTATTACTTCGTGTATATTGTAATAGATTTTTGGAAGAACGGTTAAACCTAGCTCAAACCGCCTTAATTTGGTTAAACCTACATTTACCAATTTATACCAGTGTATCGGCTAAACCTGGATTTACTGAAGAATAGGTTTAACTGAATGCTAGTTAACCTGTTAAAAAGAAGGTTTGGCTGTATGCAAATATTTCAAGTAAAACATTGATTTTCGAAGAATACAAACAGAGTTAGATCTAGGTTTAACCGTATACCTTCAGGCTATAGCCATAATATTTAGGGAGGTAAAAAAAAACATAAACAAAAATATTTTTCTAAAAGAATTTCTCGGCGGGTAAAAGCACCGCTACAGACTTTCAAGGGCGAAAAATTCAAGTATATCTATTTCTAAAATTTTGGAAAAATATTGTCCATTTTGTTTTAAAATTTCAACTTCTCTTAGCTGCCTCAAGTTAGTTGGACTAAGCCGACTTGGGGAGCTATCGTCGTCGGACTAACTAACTAGCCCAGCTTAGCTAGTCCAGACCGTTTTGACGTATGACATTTATCTGTAATACATAAACTTAAAAAAGAAACAACTTTATGTAATTGCTATTTCTTGACGCATTTACATAACGTTCTTTTTAGGGTTCTGTGCCTTAAAAAGCGAAAAAGGAACCCATATAAGATCACTCATTAAATAAAGTACTACCGATAAATGTCGTACTTCATGGATGGATGGTCTTGACTAGCTAAACCAGGACTAGTTAGTTAGTCCGCAAGTCGGACTTAAATATGTAAGTATACGATTAATAAAGGGTTTACTTTATTTTTTACAAATCAATTTGACAGCTATTTATAAAATACTCGTATAATAATACGACTTTAAATACAAATATTATATTAAAACGAGATATTTACCATGTTTTTATTAATTTCTTTATTACGAAGCTCGGTAATTCCCCAGTAATTTCAACTGGCTTGTTCACGAGACTGGAGATTGCAGGTAGGTGATGACAGTTAAATGCGTCCGTATTGGACTACCTCCTTTCGCATTCGTCCGCTGCGAGTCGTCATCAGTCCCCTACTATTGTCACTAAGCTCACTACTTTCACATTCCTACAGACAGACGACACCCACAGGTCAGTTTGCGACTTTTTATAGTGCTCTTCTTCATAAAAAAATTAAAAAACATCGTAAATATCCCGTTTTAAAATAATATTTGCTGGTTTTATTTAAAAAAAAAATAACCTTATTTGTTGCACACATTCTAGCTTCCCCCGTATTCATAATCTTTTATTTAAACCGTAGAAGGACGATCAAAAATAGACAAGCCGACTTATTGTACTGAAGTATAACCTAGTTATGTCAATTTGAATAGGAGTCAGGCAAAGAAAAGCAAAACGTGGATAGAGACAGAAGACACATTCTTCGTCTCGCTCCCTCTTGTTCATTTTACAATCAACCCATCCCTTTCTGTTATCTATTGTCAAATAGTGGCTTATCCATTTCTGTAAACCTTATTTACACACTTAGGAAATACTGTTTTTGAAAAAACTGCTTTTAAAAATCCTTACTTGGCAGAATTCGAACCCACGACCCGATTCGACTACGAAGCAGTCTAACGCGCTTCGGATTACCAGTAGTTACAGGGTCGAATCCCGCCGAGTACGCATTTTTCCGAAAAACAAATTTTATTTAAACGAGGTTTAATAAACGATTGCGAATAAGGAGGACATTCTGTAGGTATTATAAAAATGTAGGTATAAGAAAAAAAAATACTTTAACAATGTTTTGTCTCTGTCTCTCAGTTCTAACAGGTGAATGCCCATTTTCTTAACGAAGTTGGACCGCTCGTTAGAAGTGAGAGAACAGTACAAGACATTGTGTTTGTGTCAAGTAAATTCGTCAACAGATTGCACTCGTTAAATAAACTTAAGTTAGCATTAAAATATAATTTATGTCTCCATTTCTGTAGGCAGCTTTTTTATTCTGAAAATTAAAATAAAACATATTCAGTTTGTCAGTGTGTCGGTTGTTTATTCAGCATATCTAGTTTGTTTTTATTTATTTCATAATTTTGGAGATAGGAATAACTCGTGTGGTGTAATAATAACAACTCAATTCGAGCCTCGAGGCGCCGTAGGGAATTCTTGCATTTTTCCTTGAAAAATATTTCTAGTTTTTTCTCTATTGAAAGAGCCACTGATTCTCATTAAAAATGACAATGTGCTCTAAAATGTAGCACGCTTACTGAGAAGATAAGAATACGACTCGCCTTCATTGGTGGCTAAGAAAAGTACTAAGAAAGGCGGAACAACAATTTAATTTGTTTAACACGCTAAGCGCCACGTGTATACCTCGGTATATACCCTACTCGTTTTGTCACAGGCCAGTGTATAACTGGTTATACACGGTTAGAGCCCAACTTCAAAGGCCAAAAGGGTGCAAAGGAGTGTCAAATTTTCATGATTTTATAGCACCACGAGAAGCCAATTCCGTAATTTAAAAAAACGAAAGATCCAGTACTTTTTCTTCGAATGTACCTTGGCGCTTAGCGTGTTAATTGCCACCTTCTTTAGTTCATATCGTGCGTGTTAGCATATAAGCGTGGTACATCTGACACTACATCCGGTCTTACTCGTCTTTGGTGAGATAGTGATGAAACGCTTACTTTTCGGTAATAAAAAAAGAAATTAAAATTTGTTCATGTATTTATCGCGTTTATAATAAAACCGGAAACTTGAACCCGCAAAATCACGAAACCCTGAACAAAACAGAGGAAAAAATATGGACATTTTTAATTTTTCTTCTTTTTTTTAGTTAAAAAAAAGCAGCCTAGATACTCACGCAACGTATCCATTAACATCCTCGTCGACACTGAACTTGGCATCGTTCTCAAATATCTTCGTCAACTCGTCGGGACACTTCACGTCCGGCTCGTGCTTGGCCAGACAGCTGATCAACCCGAGGAAAGTGTTCATTACGGTTATCTCGTCCATTACGTACGGACCCAGGAACCTGGAAAAAAAAAAACAAAATCTAATAATTCTTGAACCTTAGCCTCGAGTCTTTGTCGAAACACAAACAAGGGTGATGCATAATCAAAGCCATTAAGATCTAATATGGCGGCCGAAACAATATGGCGGCCGATCCAATATGGCGGCCGACCTAATATGGCGGTCGGTCCAATATGGCGGACTAGTTAGTTGTACAATTAACACCCTTAAAAGCATATTTTAGATGCTAACCTAAACTATTGCTACAATTAAATAACTATGTTTGTCGAACAATGTGTTTGTTTATTTAAACGATATTCACGGCCAAACAATTTGTACGATTTGTATTAATTGCATAGAGGTTAGTAGAACATAAACAAATTCTGTGAACAACACACAGCGCTATCTAGGCCCATGGTAAGTTACTTGTCCGATTTGGATAAAATTTTGCATAGGGATAGTTAAGGAGTTAGAAAAGGACATGGGGTACTTTAACCGACTCTAAAAAGACCAATAATGGTTTTGTCAATACTAACCTAAACTCAGTATAGTCTTCAGTAGCGAACTCGATGAAGTAACGGATGAGCTTGTCGAAGAGAGTGTTGGTCTCTGTCTTCATGTGTTTGGTGATGCTGCGCAGGAAGGGGTTGGACTCCTCCTCCTCGGCCGCCGGGTTCCGGATGTCGTCCGGGGTCACCAGGAACATGTAGTCCGGAGCCTCTTTGTAGATGCAGATTTGGCTGGAAACAATATATCTGGTTACTAGTCGGCAATTTTGAAACCGGTTAGTCTGTTATTCAGCAAAAGTTGACTAGCAGACTAACTCAACTCAAGGAGCTCATTGGCCTAGCCGATCTTAAATAGAAAAGTCGTGCGGGTAAAGTCTCGCTTGGCGTGGTCATTACTTGGATGGGTGAGAGTGACCGATAATTTATATATGGTCTCTTATCTCTGATAGCAGTCGTTAGGTCAATTTAGAGGCCTTAGAGCGACATTAAAACCCACTAGGTGAGCCACACGACTATAGAAAAACGAACAACGAAAAAGAAAGATAGAAACTAATGCCATGGTCGGCCCATCTCTACGTTACCAACGTTGCAATTTTCTTATTGATCCTTAAATTTATATTTATCTATATAGGGTTTCAAAGTTATCTAAACGCAGTGTTGGTCAAGTTGTATACAGTTGTGGTCATATAATTAAGAACGATTTGAAGTTCTAGAAGTTTTTTATATAAATCGTGCCACACACAGAGATGTGTACCTTTTGAGAAGCATCTAGTTATGTTATAAAATAGCCACATTAATAGAGCAACGTGGCTTAGGAATATTATAATGAAATCGCTAACTATTTTTTTCACATTATATTGATTTTACCAAAGTAACATATTCAAACAGTACTGAAGCTGGACAAATAATTAAGAACGATTTATTAAACTGCTCGGGAAATGTTTTGTATGACACTTACATTTAAAAAATTACAATATAATATGTAGCGCAGAAAATTTAAAAATCAATTTAATACGTTTTTGACTAAAAATTTATAGTTAATAGCATATCCACAGCTTTTAATTACTGCTTTACACCGGCGAGCCATTAACTATATTAATTTTTGATATTTCGCAAACGAAATAGAGTTCCATTCTTCTACGAAAACGTCGTACAGCTCGATAGCTCTCATAAATTTTCACACTTTGTATTGGAAACCTTTTTCTTTACTTTGAGCCACAGATTCTCTATTGGATTTAGATCTGGGCTGTTGGCTGGCCAATTTAAGACAGAAACTGATTGCGCTGTAAGAAATTCCTTTACGGTGCGTGCAGTGTCCTTTGGATCATTGTGATGCTGGAATGTTCAAATAACCGGTAGAACGTCTTCAGCGTAAGATAACATTGTTTCTTCCAGTATATTTTTGTATTGGAACTGATCCATGTTAGCTTCTATCAACTTTACAGGTCCAACACCATGTCCAAAAAACCATCCCCAAATTTTCACATTCCACCACCGTGCTTTAATGTAACTTTCGTGTACTTCAGGGTCGAATGCTGTATTCGTGGGACGTCGTACATATCATTTTCCATCGAAACATACTCTGTTTATTTTCGACTCGTCAGAAAAATAGTATATTATGCAACTAGTGAATAAAAGACGGATTTAGTGCGAGGGCCGTAGATGAATCACGAGCAAGTGAAGGATTCTAACGACTGAATCACGACCGTAGGGAGTGATTCATGATGATTGAATCACGAGCGTAGCGAGTGATTCAAGTGTTAGAATCCTGAGCGACGCCAGTGGTTCATGGCCCTCAATCTAAATCCGTACTTTATTCAAGAGTTGCATACTATACTTTATACCATGACTACGAGGAAAAAAACCGGTCAAGTGCGAGTCGGACTCGCGTCGCGTACGAAGGTTCCGTACCACTATCACAAATTTCGGCAACCAATCCGTGAACGCAACGCGAACGTTAAAATTTATTTTACCACTGGCGCCAGTCTCAATTCATCACTAGATAGTAAAAAGTGCTAGGGGTGAAAATACATCACGGTATTGTTGCGTTTTTATGTCAAAATCACATAAAAGTTTTTTTATCTATTTGTTGTTATAGCGGCAGACAGACGGCAAAATATCAGTAAAAGTGTTCCGTTTTTATCCTTTGGGTACGGAACCCTAAAAAGAATTTGTATGTCTAGTATTCTTAGCGCAAGGAGTTTGTATCAAGTTTTTTTTCACGCAAGGAGGTTGTATATGCATTTAGTTATCCCGATCCCTAAAGGTGGCGATAAACATGATGTAACAAACTACAGACCTATTTCCAAATTAAATGTAATTCCTAAAATGTTTGAACGAATTGTATACGATTATATTTATGCAGTTATTAGACCTCACATAATTGAGCAACAACATGGTTTTCTTAGTAAAAAATCGACTGAGACGAATCTCTGTGAATTTGTTGATGTCATTACCAACGCAATGGAAGCCGGTAATCAGGTGGATGTGATATATACAGATTATTCTAAAGCATTTGATAAAATTAAGCACTCGATTCTTCTTCACAAATTACAGAAATTCGGTATTCACGGAGAGCTTTTAAGATGGATTGAATCCTATCTCCGAGAGCGCTCTCAAGCTGTGGTCGTGAAAGGTTTCTGTTCTACTTTTATTCCTGTCCCGTCTGGTGTCCCTCAGGGGTCTCATTTGAGCCCGTTGTTTTTTAATATATTTATTAATGATGTCTGGGAGATTTTTCAACATTTCATATTATATGCCGACGATACCAAAATCTTTAAAATTATTAAAAATCCTGAAGATTGCTTTAAACTTCAGGAAGACTTGAATAATCTATCGGTATACTGCCAAAAAAATTGCATATTCTTAAATAGTAATAAATGTAAGGTTATCTCATTTTCTCATAAAAAGAGTAATTATATTACAACTTATAGTATTAACAGTGACAATCTGGAAAGAGTTGAAACTATTAGAGATCTTGGTGTCATTTTGGACTCGAAGCTTATGTTTGACGTTCATGTTCAAGAAGCAGCGAAGAAGGCATATCGTATGTTAGGTTTTGTACTTAGAATAAGCAGAGACTTTAAAAGGATCTCGACTATGGTTCTCCTATATAATTGCTTCGTCCGTTCTATATTAGAATATGGTTCAGTCGTATGGAATCCCTATTATCGAGTTCATAGTGATAGGATAGAGTCCATAGAAGATAGATTTAACAGATACATTACATATCGATCAAATTGTGCTAATTTAAGAAACCACAACAATATGTCTTTGGAAAATAGAAGAAACATTAGGGATCAAGTATTTCTTTTTAAAATAATCCATAATATGATTGATTCCCCTTACATTCTGGGTTTAGTGAACTTTCGATGTCCGCGAGTTTCTTCTCGGTTATGTAAGGTATTTGAAACATCTCGAGCACGGACTAATTATGGAAGCAACACCTTTATACGCAGATCTTGTAACAATCACAACAAACAATTCACCGACATCGACATCTTCTACATGACATTGTATAGCTTTAAATCAGCTGTTATTAAGCAACTATCTCGCGATGAGACACCATGAACCATGTATATCTTAGATACATGTTTTTTTTTTCATCGCTCTTTGTCTATTTTTCTTGTTTCGCTTTTTTTTATTATTAATGTTCACTTAGCAAGTATTAAGCATCAGTGGAAACTTTGTTGGATTAAGTTATATTATTCATAAGTTGTTTTTAGTTGTTATAGTTCTGTATGTTTCCCTAATAAACCTAAATAAAATAAAATAAAAAAAAATAAAAAATTATATGGACGACGAGTAAATTGTGTTCTAAATTCAAAATTCAAACAGCGTGAGTAAAAGTCGTTTTTATTCACTGTTTAGCGTGAATAAAATAAGCTTTTACGAGTGGGAATGGTATAAAAGTACATTTTACCAATATCGCACAGTCCAGGTTTCATACTTTCTCGCTAATATCAGCTGGACTTGCCTGTGGCAAAGTTTCAACATGGGTACCTTTCTTGCTATCCTTCCGTGCAATATTTCTTCTACCAAAAGTCTTCTAATAGTGCATGCTGAGATTGCTGTAGGGTTGTTTTCACCTAAATATTATTTTCTTGTCATTGGACCCTTTAGAAGGATTTTGTTTTGCCATACGAACGATGTTTCGGTCATCTCGAGGAGTTGATTTTCACTGTTTAGGTACACGCGAAACCTTCGAAGTAGTTTGATACGTAGCAAAATGCTTTACAGTGTGGAAAACCATCGTTTTTGCACATTGTCGATGGTCGGCTATCTTTTTGTTGGACCAAATACTTCTGGCGAACTTTTAGTATTACTTCCCTTGTAGATTTATCACAACTTTAATTTTTTCCATTGTTTTTTCATAAGAAGCAATCACTTTTACCTTTAACAGCACTAAATGGCTCCAAATTATACAAACAGTACCAAATCGACTGATTTTTCTCTAATTAAATTTGAATAAACGTATAAATTATTGAGCGTTCTTAATTACGTGGCCAGCCAGTAAATAGGAGTACTATGTTTAGAAGTAGTGTAAACAGTTTGTGTATTTATTTTTAGCTAATCATGTGTATCAATGAATACAGTGGTATTATGGAAAAGTTTTACGATACCGAGAACAATAAAAAATAATGCATGCGTGTAAGTTTTGCGTCTTAGTTAAAAAAATCTTCCCTTTATATCAGCGTTCTTAATTATATGACCACCACTGTATATGCCGGCGTCCATTCCAAAGGTCATGGTTAATGAAATGTCTTTTTTTAGGAAAAAATTACGTGCGCTAATAACCGGGTAAAGGAAAACACGTTAGGAAACCCACGGCTTTAAAGTCACGCAAAAACGCCCATTTATAGTGCTAGTTACTGTTCCTCAAGTGGGTCTCATAAATACATAAAGAACACACTCTTCAAATTTCAGCTCTCTACTACCAGCGGTTTGGGCTGTGCGATGATCAGTCATTCAGTCAGTCAGTCAACCAGTCAGGACAAAGCCTTTTATAGATATAGATATTACATACCGGGCAGGAGGGGTGCCTATGCTCTGGGTACCGAGAATGTAGGCGTTCCTCAAGTGGATCTCATTCACGATATCGAACTGCCTCATGGAGTCGAAATCCTCGCGTTGCTTCGGATCTTCCTCCCCATTCAGAGCTGCTATCATCTGAACAATAAGATAAATAACTTAATATCACAAACAGTAAAATAAAATACGTATACATCATCAAAAATCCTCCCGAGACGGGGTTCGAACTTGTGCCTCTCGCAGGCGTCTCGCATGTTGGTCTTGTAGTGGCTCTTGTTGAAACATAACCTATCCTAACCTACAACTTACCTGATGGATCCTCTTCCGTTCGTTATTCCTCAAGCTAGCATCAAAGTTCAGCTCGATCTGCAGATCGTTCTTGACAAACTCGAGTATATCGAGCAGGATGTTGGTCTTGTAGTGGCTCTTGTTGAAACATAACCTATCCTAACCTACAACTTACCTGATGGATCCTCTTCCGTTCGTTATTCCTCAAGCTAGCATCAAAGTTCAGCTCGATCTGCAGATCGTTCTTGACAAACTCGAGTATATTGAGCAGGATGTTGGTCTTGTAGTGGCTCTTGTTGAAACATAACCTATCCTAACCTACAACTTACCTGATGGATCCTCTTCCGTTCGTTATTCCTCAAGCTAGCATCAAAGTTCAGCTCGATCTGCAGATCGTTCTTGACAAACTCGAGTATATCGAGCAGGATGTTGGTCTTGTAGTGGCTCTTGTTGAAACATAACCTATCCTAACCTACAACTTACCTGATGGATCCTCTTCCGTTCGTTATTCCTCAAGCTAGCATCAAAGTTCAGCTCGATCTGCAGATCGTTCTTGACAAACTCGAGTATATCGAGCAGGATGTTGGTCTTGTAGTGGCTCTTGTTGAAACATAACCTATCCTAACCTACAACTTACCTGATGGATCCTCTTCCGTTCGTTATTCCTCAAGCTAGCATCAAAGTTCAGCTCGATCTGCAGATCGTTCTTGACAAACTCGAGTATATTGAGCAGGATGTTGGTCTTGTAGTAGCTCTTGTTAAGGTTGGGTTTGGGCCGCTTCGGGGGCGTTGGGACCGGCTCCACCTCCGGGGACGCGGAGCCCAGACCGAAGGTGTTCTGGGCCTGCGGTGAGGAAGGGAAATTGATTCAATTTATTCAAATTTATTCATATGTATCATAAATTCAGAGTCCAGAACTGACAGTCAACTGACTGATTGACTACCTGACTTGAACTGAATATCAACGATGGAGATTTCAATAAGGCATTAATTAAGGATCAAAGGACATACTATTGATCCCTATATTCCCGCGGGATCGTGACTTACGCGGATGAATCCGCGGGGCGCTGCTAATAGGAAATCAAACGAAATGATCAGTAACAAATAACTCACGTAAAGCGCGTTAGGTGCGATGGGGTCCACAATGCCGTCCCCGGCGCGGCCCAGGCCTCCGCCCTCCCAGCCCATGCGCTGCATCATGCTGGAACAAACACACAAACATGCTGACTCATTTATACAACATTCATATAACCTTGTTTAAACTAACACGATATCTGTCTATCATTATTATAAGAACTACAGTTCAAGATAGCATTGTAGATAACTATGGATTTTAATTACCTCGACGTTTCGGCAAACGCGATAAGACCACGACCACGGCCGGTGAACCCGTTTGCCAAAACGTCGAGGTAATTAAAATCCATAGTTGTCTACAACGCGATCTAGACCTGTAGTTCTATTATTAATGAATGACGGAAATCGTGTAAGTTTAAACAATGATGTACAGTGGCCGGCAGATAAGTTGGAATTTTTTGACGTGGAAGGGGAAAGTTCGCGCAGTACATTTTACATGCGACTTCTATGAAAAATCGACTTCTGCGCATCCGCCATTTTTTTCAACTAATCTGCCGGTCACTGTACCTATTTGTATAAATTACACTTTTTAAAATAATGTTAATGTATTGAATATTTAGTGACTTTGAAAACGTGTTTGGCGTAGTTGTAAAATTACCTAACCGCTTGACGAAAAACAAAGTTCGCCGCTTCCGACTTCTCGCGACCACGGCCGGTGTGACCCGTTTGCCGAAACGTCGAGGTAATTAATAACAATGATTATTTACAACGCGATCTAGAACTGTAGTTCTAATAATAATGATAGACGGAAATCGTGTAAGTTTAAAAAAATACGCGACGAATTGAGAACCTCCTTTTTTTAGAAGTCGGTTAAAAAGTGTGCTGCCACTCAAAAATCAGCAAGATTTCGCAAGACTTACCTAGCTCCTCGTTCGATCTGAGCTGGTTGAGAGAGCGCTTTCTCTAACCGTCTCTGCATCAGGTTCTTGCGGCCTCTAGTGTTGGTTTGACGGCCTCGAGGACGCGATGTAGAGGCTGCTGGTACCTCTTCGGAGTTGGATGTTTCACTGTTAATTATTGATCATTTTTAAAGGACTCTCTACACAGTAATTTTATATTTATAAGTGAATCTTAGTCCCCTCGCGAGTTAAACATACGATAAAACAAAAATATAAGATATTATAAATCTAGCTATGTAAATTTGGAAACAGGGTTATTTTATTCCAAACAAAAACCATGAGGGGAAATAGTTTTCTACATCAAAACGAAGAACTTTTATTCTGCTACTTTTGGAAATTCAAACCGATCCATCGGGATAAAACGTAACCTATGTATTATTTTAAGTCTTCAGCTATCGATATTTCAAGATTCATTGTAATCGGTTCAGTAGTTTTTCCGTGAAGGAAGTTACGAGAATGTCAATTCTCGTTTGTAAAATTACTAGAAGTACCCGCGGTTTCACCCTTGTTAGTCCCGATCCCTCGGAAATATCGATATAAAAAGTAGTCTACATATTTTTTAGATCTCCAGCTTTCTATAATTGAAGTTTCATTGCAATCGGTTTAGCAGTTTTACGTGTAGGAATAATATAATCACATGCATACTTGCGAACATTCGCGTTTATAATATTATCTAGCTGTCACGGTGTCATTCACGTGAGGCCTGATATCGCGGGATTATCGGGAAAAAAGTAGGCAATGTATTATTCTAGTTCTCCAGCTATCTATAATCGAAGTTTCATTGCAAACGGTTCAGTAGTTTATGCGTGAAGGAATACCAAAGTCACATACATACTTGAAAATATCCGCGTTTATAATATTAACTACCTAGCGATCTCGCGGGAATATCTAGATAAAAAGTAGGCATTTTACTGTTCTAGGTCTCTAGCTATCTATGTTCGAAGTTTCATTGCAGTCGGTTCAGTAGTTTATGCGTGAAGGAATAACAAAGTCACACACTTGCAAACATTCGCGTTTATAATATTACTTAGCAGCGCCCGCGGTTTCACCTGCGTAAGTCCTGATCCCTCGAGAAAATCGGGATTAAAAGTAGCTATTGTGTTATTCTAGGTCTCCAGCTATCTATATTCTAAGTTTCACAGTTTTTGCGTGAAGGAGTAACAAAATCACATTCGCTTCCAAACTGGATAATTTTTTGAAATCGGGATCAAAACTGAAATTTCGAGGCACAGCTAGTGTACTTATGGAGGATAAAGGAAAGGAAGGAGGATTGAGTTTTTAAGTTTTTATGTTTTTTCTGCTATAATTACGCGGAAACGAACCGCGTCCAACGGCCGCCGAATGTCTTTCCGCGTCGCGTTGAATTCTTGGGTCGCCGCGCCCGCAGCCCTGTTAGTATCGACGGGGCGACTGGTGCGAGTGAGTTTAGATAGAGGCTTTCCAGGTGTGTATTGTGGCTTAACAGGTTTTTAGTTAAGTTTTAATATTAGTAACGCAGTAACAATCCAACTTTAAAAAGCAGTTAAAACATTTTAACCACCCTATAGTTATGCATTACCGTATAACTGCTTAAAGCACAGCAGTGTAATATACTCACTGATTGACTTTCAGACCATTGACAGCTTCGACCACCGGGTCCAGAAATCTGGAATTATAACATACAACTTTATGAGTTATTGGTATGATAGGTGAATACTTATGTCCCTGTCTTCTGGGTGAGCATGCTACATCCTAAACTATATTGTTGCTTACCATCAGCCCTCGATCTGTAACTCTGTGCCTATGAAAAAGTGCTTTGTTGGGATGTAGGGAAAATGGTGGTAAATATTTACCTATCATTTAGTTATTGTTTAGTTACCACCACAATCATGTTGGAAGACCGCTCCGGCCCGATTACAATATCTGCAGTATACTGCCCACCAAAATATAAAATTGATGAAACTATGTTCACAGAATTCTTCCAAACGCTAGGCAGCCGTTTTATTAGTGGTGGTGACTGGAATGCAAAAAACACATTCTGGGGCTCTCGCTGTACTAGCACTAAAGGCCGCGAACTCTTAAAAAGTATTTCTAAGAAACACCTGCAGACATCAACTACATGCCAGCCTACCTACTGGCCATCAGATCCTAACAAAAGGCCTGATTTGATAGACTTCTTCGTCAACAGAGGAATAAATGATCGGCACATTAAATTGGAATCCTCTCTTGACGGATCTTCTGACCACACGCCTGTCATACTGACGGTAGACACTGATATGCGCTTTGATGACACGAAAGAAAGACTGCATAACCATAAAACCAATTGGGAAGAATTTAAAAGCTACTTGAGTTCTAAAATAAACCTAAAGGTACCTTTGAAATGTTCCCGTGATATTGATGAAGCTTCCCTCTACATTACAAATCTCCTTCAAACGGCTGTTTGGATCAACACCCCGGAGATCACTATAAATCCACAAAATCTATCACTGTCAGCAGAAATAAAACAAAGGATCTCAGAGAAGCGAAGAATCAGAAGACAATGGCAGCAGTCTCGACTAAGATCAGACAAAACACGCCTAAACCAAGCAGCAAGAAGCCTAAAAGCATTACTCAGAAGCGCAGAAAACCAAAGAGTTAAAGACTGCATAGAGTCTATGTCTCCCTCTGGCAAAGGCGAGAAATCACTATGGAACGCAGTGAGAAATAGTGAGAAACCTAAAGCCTTTTCCCCTCCTATTAGAACGGGATCAACATGGGCTCGATCTAACAATGAAAAAGCCGAAACTTTCGCTGGGCACTTGGAAAACGTCTTTAAACCAAACGACGGTGACTGCCACGATGAATCCATGATCGATATAGCCCTACTCCAAGACTTTCAGATGTGTCTGCCCATAAAACCCACGTCACCTGGAGAGATCGCGAAGCAGATAAGATCTTTGGACCCAAAAAAGGCTCCGAGTTACGATTTGATCACCCCGAAAGTGCTGAAGGAACTTCCTAAGAAATGCATTACATTTCTAGCATGTCTGTTTAATGCCATCTTCAGACTGTCACATTTCCCTTGGTTGTGGAAGATGTCACAAATAATAATGCTGCACAAACCAGGAAAACCCGCGGAGGAAGCAGGGTCCTACAGACCGATTAGCCTAACACCCGTACTCTCTAAACTGTGGGAACGAATATTCTTGCCTCGGCTTCAGCAGTTTTTGGACGAGTCCGGGTTGATTCCCACACACCAATTTGGGTTCCGTAAATCTCACTCAACAGCGGAACAAGTCCATCGGGTCTACGATACCGTGAGACAATGCTTTGAACGCAAAATGTACTGCTCTGCGGCCTTCCTCGACGTCCAGCAAGCTTTTGACCGCGTATGGCACAAAGGACTTTTATACAAGGTTAAAAATAACCTGCCTCACACTGTTTACTCCACTATTGTATCTTATCTTGCTGACAGAGCATTCCAAGTGAGACACGGCGACGCGAGATCCTCAATCCGCAAAATAGAAGCAGGAGTTCCTCAGGGATCTGTGTTGGGCCCTGTCTTGTATAACATCTTTACTGCAGACCTCCCAGTCACAAATGGTGTTACTATCGCCACCTATGCAGATGACGTGGCATACCTGAGCGTAGACCAAGACCACCGCGCAGCAAGTTCTAAACTCCAAAGGGCACTGGACGAAACACATGCATGGCAACGCAAATGGCGGATAAGAGCTAGCGCGCAAAAATCATGCCACATAACTTTCACACTAAGAAAGCAGACTTGCCCTGAGGTGAAGCTAGGAAACGACACACTCCCGCAGCACGATTGTGTCAAGTACCTTGGGTTTCATCTTGACAGACGCCTAACATGGAAAACTCACATCAGGCACAAACGAGACCAAGTGAACCTGAGGTACAGAAACCTTTCATGGTTGATGTCTCGTAACTCTGCACTATCTGTGGACAACAAACTCCTGCTATACAATGCAGTCCTTAAGCCAATCTGGCTATACGGCATTCAACTTTGGGGAGTGGCCAGCAAGAGTAACATAGCTTGTATCCAACGTGTGCAAAACTCGATCCTCCACAACATAGTCCAAGCTCCCTGGTTCACGAGAAATGTTGAAATTCATGAGTACCTGGAGATGCCAACAGTCACTGAAGAAATTGCTAAATACCAAAAGAGTCATATTGGACGCCTTGCTGCTCATCCCAATCCACTTGCTGCTCAGCTAATAGATCCCACAAATAAGACTCGCAGACTGAAAAGGCTGGATGTCGTCTGAATCTAGAGGAAGCATTGGCACTGGCTAGTGCGCCTTACATCACATTATACTCGCAACCATACTGATTATAGTCTATCAAAGACTGATTGCAGTATCAAAAAGGGGAAGAAAAAAAAAAAAAAAAATTTAGTTATTGTAAGAATATGTCAATTCGAAGAGCCCTTTCGGATGGAGCAGCATTAATAGATTGTTAACATAGTGAGAGCTAGCATACAAGTCAGCCAGTGAAGGAGCTATGTTCCCTGTTGCATCCCTCTCAGTAGCCCAGGGTACACTTAACCCTAGTTAGTTAGTTTCGCTGAGCCTTTTCTGCACTTAGCCTCACAATTGGGCCATTGTACGTGATTTCTTCGAGGGCTTAAGACGCCACGGGAGCCTACCCCGCATTGGCGAATATCCCATGCCTTCGGACCGTGGTTTATCCTAGGACATGTCGGTTTCCTCACGATGTTTTCCTTCACCGTAAGAGCTATGTTAATAGCACACTTAAATTTTTCTTAAAGAAAAAGACATTGGTGCGCGGTCGGCCTGGATTTGAAACCACTTAACCCTACATTTTTATTTGGGGTTGGTGCAGTAGATTAGTCATCGTTGACCATATCCCTTCTGCAAATAGATTTGGCAATATTTTTACTGCCACCGGCCTACCTGCCACCAACCCTAATGGGAACCAAGAAGTTTATCTGCCACCACTCAGGGAGAACTTCAGGTTTGCTAACATTTTTATTTGGGGTTGGTGCAGTAGATTAGTCATCGTTGACCATATCCCTTCTGCAAATAGATTTGGCAATATTTTTACTGCCACCGGCCTACCTGCCACCAACCCTAATGGGAACCAAGAAGTTTATCTGCCACCACTCAGGGAGAACTTCAGGTTTGCTAGTCTCTGTCCTAACTCGCTTTTTACTACACCCACTTGAAGAGATGGGGTAACCCTATTCTATGCCGGGGCTACATGACAAGTACTTAGTTAGTTTTGCTGGGCTTTTCCGCACTTAGCCTCACGATTGGGCCATTGCACGTGAATTTTGAATCCCCCAAAACATATGGCAAATACTTGTATGTACTATTGTACTTGTACTATTTGTTCTGTGCTATTGCTAAGTATTACACGACAGTTGAGAGGAGCTAAGCCAGTGGTGTAGGACTAGCTGTCTTTTCGCTAGGCGGTAACTCACCTAGCTCTCACAGTGTTTATACAAGCAATTATATCTTTTTGGATGTTGATAAAGCTACAAATATTAGGTATGTGATTAAATAATCAAATTAATTACTAAATTGCATTCATTCAAAACCATCAACACATAGTAAGAAAATACAGAAACTTTCCTAATCATTCTAAAAATAAACATATGTACCAAAACAAATAGATACATTTTCTGCAATATTGTAGTTCAAAATCAGCAACTTACCCTTCATCTCCTTCGTAAAAAAGCTCCGGATCTTTATAAAGATCGTCCCTTTTCACAACGCGAAGACTTTTCTTCAGATAAGATTCGAACCAAGGATTCCCCGACTTCGATTCTTGTTTATCTCGCTCCACATTTTTGTTTACCGCACTTTGTTCGACACTGGGTGGTGTAAGAAAGATGCTTTCCTCAAAAACAGGTCTAGTAAACTGTATTGAAGGCAAAGAAACACTGCTGTAATAAGTCGAATCGTTCCAAAGGCTATATTCAGCGAAAAAACCTTGGTGGCTCGGACCAGAAGTATTCATGGTCCTAATGCGTTTTAGTCAATTTTACTAAATCTAACACTGGATAGCGCACATAAATCAAACGAAACATGGAATTAAGATACTTCTGCTGTTATTCCTTCGTTTACGACATTGTTTAGATGTTTTTATCATGTCGCTGTAGGTAAAAACACAAAATTATATCTTTTTCAATTGATTGATTGCACTTCGTTACATTTCATCGAGAAGTTTTTTTTTAATTGTAAATGTAAATGAGATAGAAATATGCTCCAACGCACGTGTAAGAAAGAGAGAGCAATACGTTATGTTCCATATCTTGGGTCCCACAAAACTAACACGAACTGGAACGTTGACAAATAAATCAAATGTCAGTTTGACAGTTCTCTAACATTTTTTTTCGTTTCGTTTTACGCAAAATGATTAAAGACAATCTTATATCTATAGCACGTAACTGCACGTACCTACTGAGATGTAAAGGTCAAAATACACGGGCGACACTGCACTGCAACCACAGAAGTCTTAATAACTCTAGTAAGTGCAACTTTACCTAAAAAACCCACACCTACAGCACACATGCACGAATTTCTTTATAATGTAGGTGTCCCCCGTGTATTTTGAGCTTGAGCGAGAACATAATAATACTGTGATAATAATGGTAAGTTTTCATTAAACTGGGGTCCCACGGCCGTCTTATCACAGGCCAGGCCAGTCGATTCCTGTGCGAATGATTGGGTCTCGCGCGACGTCAGGCTTCATCAGACGCTACGGTACCCACGGCCTGTCCGTGTGGTCTAGCTTGATAAAACACGGGCCGTGGGAACCCCAGTTTTAGCCCTTATTTATTGTGCGCCTATTGCATTGCATAGTAGGAATGCTGCCTGTAGAGATACCTACCTCCCAAAAATCAAGATGGACGATTTTTGTCGGTCAATGTGAGGGTACAAAGTTGTTAACCTATTGTGTCCAATCAACTCACTTTCTTGTACTTTCCTAATACAAGCCTCCAAGTCCCAAGTACATACCTACCTGTATGGATGGGTGCCTCATATTATACAGGATGTTTCGTAATCAGTGGATAATCCTGCACATGCGTATGCGGGGGCAAGGCATGGATCCACCCCCTGAATTTCAGTTTTCTATTCCAAGCCGTTCGAGCTCTAGGCCAGTTTACATTTTCAAATATTGCTAGATGGTGCTGACATCTCTCGGATCTTAGTGGAACTATTCGTTTTAAAGTTCCTCATTCGCACTATAAAAATAAATATTTTATTGCACGTAAAATGGAATAAAAAAGGCGTCTTTAAGCAATGAGGAGGAACACTAACTTTTTATCCCGGCAGAGGGCGCGAGTCAATTAATCTTAGGTTTGAATTAAGAACTGTCAAACAGGTGTTTTTTACAACTCTCGGCGCCAAATTGGCCGGATCGGTCCAAGACCGTAAGAAAAAAAAACTGCGTTTTCATTTGTCAAAAATCATCCGACGCCAGCGCCATCTGGTTACAGCTTTGCGTGTGGCACCCCATTGCTTACTTACACGTTCTTATGCGACAGAATTATCTGAAAATTATGATAAAAAAACCTTGACACCTATTGTACAATAAAAATGTCTCAAGAATGCCTTAGCTCTGTTCTTTATTTTTTTAACGTAATTGACTTCCTCTTTTACAGCTGCTATTGTAACATTGTCGAATCATCCAGGTTAAAAAAGCATTTAACGACTGTGGTGCTAAGTTGTCAAAACCTACGTGGGAAGAAATAATAACACAAATCACAAGTAATTATTAATGTATATTACAAAAAGAAGTGGCCCAATAAAGCTGCCTTGGGGTACACCAAAATAAAATTTCATAACTAAGGGATTTTCTACAAATTGACGTTTTAAATTAAAATATAATTAAATTCTACTACGTTTTAGTCATTATTATATTGTAAAATAGATAAATATTTCGACACTAAAAACTTAAAACCTAAAGTATAACTCAGTCGAAAGGATCACTAAGAACTTATATTCAAAAGATATGTCAATGATATCTACTTTTTTCAATAAATAAACCTCGAAATTAATTTTGAGAATTACTTTCCTCTTCTATAAAAATCGTTGAATCGCTGACTAGTCAGTATGGCTTCAGTCAAGAAAAAAAATAAACTTATTTATGAGATTTATCTTAAAAATTCATCATTGCCAGCTTTAAAAATAACTAAATTCGATATTAGCTTCGTAGGTACCAGTTATCCACTACTGTAAATACAAGATTTTAGACTAAAAATGTGAGTAAAGTATAAGTATGTCTTTTTTAAATTTTCTACTTAAAAAATAACGAAGCAGTCTATATTTATCACTTACAAAGGATATGGCAAACTACAAGAAGGTACAAAATTTGTACACTAACTTTTCAAATGGCAACACTGAAATCCTACCATTTGAGGAGTAATCATTTCTACCATTTCGGGGAGATTTAGATTTATTTTGAAGAGCATACTCAAATAATAAAAAGAAAGAATTTAATCTTTATAAACTAAAACATGACGAAACTAAAAGGGTTTCTTGATGACTACGAACCCCTAAAAACTACCATTTTGGTAGAATTCTCACCCAAACAAGTACTTATTTCAGTGTTACCTGGATTAGAAATGGCATGGCAATTCGGGAAATTTATCCAAAATTGTTTTTATTTCACATTTAATAATTTATTATTAATTTAAAACCTGGTTTTTGAAAAAATGCTTTCAAGAACTTTAGTACACGGCGGGACTCGAACCCGCGACTACTGGTATTCCGTACAGTCCGTGGTATTACCCGTGGCGTAGCGACTATTGCGCTGGAACGGAATACCAGTTGTCGCGGGTTCGAGTCCCGCCGGGTACTAAAGTTTTTGAAAGCATTTTTTCAAAAAGCATTATCACCTAGTGTGGTAAACACTAAGAAATAACGTTTATAATTTAAAACCTACCAATTATTATTCAATACATTAATATTAACAACCTCGCTTTCCCAGATATAATTACTGTCAGCCTTTACATTACAAAAGATCCCATTCTGATAATGGGCTTTACTAGAATTCCTATTTTTTCTAAACTAGTTCCAAAATCCGATTTTAACTAGATATATTTATTACAAATATAAATAACGGGGTATAAGAAAGAGAAAAGGGAAAAAAGGGAATTAGGAAGAGGGTAGTGCGATATGGACGCCCCTAACTGTCATCACCAACTCGCAATCTCCAGTCTCGCGAACAAGCCAGTTGAAATTACTGGCGAAATATCGAGCTCCGTTACAAAACATGGTAAATACCCCGTTGTTTAATAATATTTGTAGTTTCAAAAGCGTTCGTTAGATGGCGCTGTAGACCAATGCTGGATTTTAAGGGTTCCGTTAGGTTCCCAAATGTTAAAAACGGGACTCTATTACAACGACCCTGCTGTCCGTCTGTCTGTCACTTGGCTATATCTCATGAACCGTGATAGCTAGACAGATTTTAGACAGATAGCTTATTTTTTACAAGTAGGAGCCCCACTTGTAAGAATATCGATAGAAAAAACATCTTTTTTTTGTGATAATAGTATGGAACCCTTCAGACGCGTGTCCGACTCGCACTTGGCCGGTTTTTTATAGCGTATAAGAGAGTATTACACCAGGCTTAATTTGTTTCAGCGCCATCTTTGGACAGGAAATGGAACTAGTAGTCTAGTAAGGCCTATTTTAATTTCATACATATTGTGAATGATTTACAAAATTCATTAAAACACGTACCTACACGTAAATATTATAGTTCAAACTAATATTATAAATCCGAAAGTTAACAGGGTGTTCCCAGGAAAGGGTATTAAGCCGAAAGGGGGTTGTTCTAGAGGTTTAGGCTAACTTTTGTTCTACAACTTTTGGAAATTCGAGGCAGTTTTCGAAAATGTTGAGTTTAAAGTTTATGTTAAATTTAGCTGTTTCTTATAAAGTTACTAGCTGACCCGGCAAACGTTGTTTTGCCTTATAAATTATAGATAGTAGCCGATTCTCAGACCTACTGAATACGCATATAAAATTTGGTAAAAATCGGTAAAGCCGTTTCGGAGGAGTACGGTAACTAACATTGTGACATGGAAATTTTATATATTAGAAGAAAGATAGATAGATAATGGTCATTGGCCTTATGGTGTCCTTTTATTTAGTTTGGACCACTACAATCTAGACATTAATTGCCTTTATTTACAAAGAGTGTATTTTCAGCTCAACAAATACAGCTGTATTTTCAGTGAAACTTAAAAAAATTCGAAAAAAAAATAGAATTATCAAAAGTCGTAGAACAAAAGTTGTTCGCGTAGACGTCTAGAAAAACCCTCTTTCGGCTTAATACCCCTACCTGGCAACATACTGTATTTTTTTGTTTGTTTGTTCCCTCTTCACGGTCAAACGGTTTGACCGATTTAGGTGAAAAATTGTATAGGGATAGTTTAAATGATGAAGAATAACATAGGATACTTTTGATCCCAATATTCCCGCGGGATTGGGACTTACGCGGGTGAAAACGCAGGGCACTGCTAGTATTCTATATTGCTGAACAATTTCCGATGATATTTAATAGAGAAGACTAAGACAACTTATAAATCACTCTCAGATCTTACAGCCAGTTTCTTCATGAAAGTAAAAGGTTTTTTTTAAAGACGAAAGATGAGCGTTTGATCACTATCTCACCTGATGGTAAGTGATGATATGGTCTAAGATGTAACACACTCATCTAGAAGAAGGAAGACGGCAGTGGAACAAGATCCGAGCAGTCTTGCTTAGTGGCTGCACCTGCCAACGTATCGGAACACAGACGAGTCCGCTTGGCGCTACGATTTAGACTGACTTACGGCCGAATACAGAAACGCAACTCAAAGTTTGAGTTCTACTTAAACAACTAAGCACCTCTCAAATTAAAAAAAATCCATACAATTTTCAAATTTAGAAGTTGCTCAATTATCCACAAATTTTAAGTGGCGTTTCTGTATTCGGCTGTTAGACTTAGACATCTTTAGACTTTGAATGTTATGAAAGACTAGCTGTCTTCCTCGATTTCACTCGCGTAAGTCCCGATCCAATGGAGATTTCGAAACACCCACCGTCGCGTACATGTTTTTTTTTTGTGTTAAAAGGTGTTTTCATGTTTTGTATTACATTTCTCTGGTATATTTTTACTTTACTTTTCATGAAGGAACTGGCCGTTAGAAAAAATACAGGATACAATTTAATACCTTAACAATCCACACAAATATTTAATAAAATATCGACTTTATATACAAATTATCATTTTTTTAAACTATGTACATGTTTTTTTTTGTTTCAATTGTCATTTCGATTGCTGTATCAATTTTGATATTGCTTGTCTATACTTTGACCAGGAATAAAGGTTTTTAATACCGTTATACAATTATTAAAAAGTTCTTGCAATTTGGAACCAAAACAAGGGGGAGTCTAAAAAGGATGTTATAGGAGATTCGTTTTAGGAATTGTGATTGGGAATAAAGAATTATCATTATGATTCCATATAGGTATTATAAATCTTCGAAAATATCCATTTGAGATCCCAAATACTTGGATAAAAGACAAGGGAGACCCCCTTGTCTTTTAAAAGGATGTGTTAGGAGACTAGTTTTAGGAATTGTGATTGAGAATTAAAGTAATTTCATTATAATTCCTTGTATGAGTCTTCTAAAACATCCATTTAAGATCCCAAGTACTTTGATAAGTTTTAAGTTTTACTATACATGACATGTTTTAC
Source organism: Idaea biselata (assembly GCA_958496205.1). Taxonomy (NCBI): domain Eukaryota; kingdom Metazoa; phylum Arthropoda; class Insecta; order Lepidoptera; family Geometridae; genus Idaea; species Idaea biselata. The sequence goes on along the minus strand of OY292394.1, from coordinate 51,812,709 downwards.
TAAAAAAAAATAACTAAAATTATTACTTCAACCAATATTGCAATTTTTGTTCCAATTCTCTGGTCCGTCAAATTTTGAGTATTAATTTTAATTTATTTAAAACACATAACTAAAGTCCGGTCACGGAGCGGGAAGAATTAAGAGTCAATTCGTACTAGCGCAGAGTCGAAGCTTCGATCTAAATGTCCGCATAGTAAATTCACAGAATACTCTGGTCGCTTGTTGTTTTTAGGGTTCCGTAGTTTTTTGTCTCAGTAGAGAGAATACCAGTATACCAATACCCCCCACAAATGCGGTAATGCGTCCCGTCTACACGATATTATGTCCAGATCTCACACACCCATAAGTGCGTTTTACAGTGCGGTATAGTACAAGATCCCTCCATGGATCGACTTTCACCAAGCTGGTTAATGGATGAAAAGTATTTTATATTCAATTAAATATGTCAATAAATATATTGCAAATGGGTTGTCTAAGAAATGTCAGTCTAGACATATTTTTTTTCACTTTTCACTGGTTTGGTTATGGAGGGATCTTAGACAAGTAGGTAATACCGCGAGCGTTTTTACGATATCGATTTTAGTACATTTTCTACGAGGACCGCAAATCCGCAACGAATTTACACACTACTGCGATATTACCGCATGCGTTTTTGCGGTAAAAATGCACTGTGGGGATGGCTTTACAGAGGTATCAATGAATTATGACTTATATTGACCAATTGCTTGATTGTGACGTAAAACGGTGTTCGTTTAGTGGTAGACAACACGACTTCCATTCCGAAGGTCGTGGTTTCGAATCCCAGCCGAACGCCGGTAAAACTGTAAATAGTATATTTTTCGTTATCTTCTACTATATAAAAATAAGTCGGGTTTTCCTTCCTGACGCTATAACTCCAGAACGCACGAACCGATTTCCACGGTTTTGCATTCGTTGGAAAGGTCTCGGGCTCCGTGAGGTTTATAGCAAAGAAAATTCAGGAAAAATTTAATTATCTATAATTTATAAGGCAAAACAACGTTTGCCGGGTCAGCTAGTACTCTATACAAATACGGCAATTATTATTACTCAGGAACGACAGAGATATGAGAGGTTAAATTACTCAATTCCCCCAACTCCGAGACCGCACTTTAGTTCATAATTTAGTCTTTAACTTTGGTATTTTCATTCATGGCAAGTTAACCCAACGTATTTACTTCAAATAAGACCGCGATTCCATTAGGAAACTCTAGTATGCAGGTGAAGAGTTTGGTTAAAATTATGCACTATTATCGACTGATTTTTAAGGAACCCTTATAAGTTCACTTTATTTTTCAGTCAAAACTAGTTTAACCGGTTTCAAATTTGGCTAAAGCATAAACAAGACTTGCCTTATGGAAACGCGGCCTTTAAGACCAGAACACACACAGCTGCTGGTATCAATGCCATCCTGCATAGAAACGATACCCTATTTCAGAAAAATATATCAAAAATGTAAACGCAAATATCATACATTTATTTGAAAGTGACAGCTCTTTATTTACTATTTCTTTTAAAATTGACAGTTCATTGTTTACATTTTTAATCTAAGTTTCTGAAATAGAGTATATAACTTTACAAACCCCTTGCGTATTTGTGTTCTGATCTTTAAGTTTAGAAAAATTACGCTGTTTTTTTTGCGTACTAATAATGTTTACATCGTATCGTAGTTTTGTAGACAATTTTTAAATGATTTTAACTGGAGATCATACGAAAAAACATCACTAACATCATCTCATCTTTTATATGGGTATTGCTGTATTTTATCGACTGTTTTTATTAAGGTCATTTAAATATTATCATTTAAAATTATATAATTCGTCATTATATTTACTTCCAAATGAGTAAATGAAAAGCTCTTGTTGGTGTCGTCAATCGTTTTCGAGTATTAATGTACCTGTTGGGAGAAATAATAAATAAGCATTAAAATACAAAAGTCTCATATACATCAATGTAAGTAGAAATAAATCCGCCATCTTGGGCCGGCGGCCATATTGGATTGAGAATCCCGTCACGCTAAACGCTCGGCGTGATGTGATGTGACGTACAGTCAGGGTTCATATTTGCAGATACAGATGGTACAAATGATTGGTACAACTGACACATATTCCATTTTCCGTAACCAAATAGATTTAATCATTTATAGACACTAATGGCATTGCAAAAAAGTACTAGCCCCGCAACTTGATATTGCGATGGAACCTTGTCACAATAACAGCTGCGTGACGTCATCCGTTGCACAAAAGTACAGATAGCAAAAAAATTGTAATAAAAAGTAAATAAGCTAGGGTTATGGGTTTTCACAATTTATTACACAGGTTTATATTTTGGATAACTAACTTAGAGTCCTCTTTCTCTTTTTCAAAATAATTGTCCACTTTAATTATCATTTCACGAGCACGACTGTTAATTAAGTAATTTCTTACTCGGGTTTTAACGGGTCACAGATAAAAAAACTCAACAATAAAACAGGATAACAAAAACAAAAAGCTACAGGTAACAAGTACTCGATGCGCGTAAGCACGTAAGCGCGGGCTGACCTTGCGAACGGTACTGACGGAGCACGTCGACTACGTCACCAAGATGGCCGCCAATCGCAATATCAACTTGCGGGGCTTATAAGTGCGCGACTATCGATTTTATGCTGAGTCTGCAAACATGTGCCTTAACTTACATTGGTTAACTGGTTGTTATATGGCTATGTAACATCTATTGTACTATATGAAAGCAAAAAAATGAAATGGACGTAAGACTTTATTAATGTGCTTGCTGATAGTGAGCAATAGGGACGCCTCTGATGGTCATACTATCCATATTTGCCCTATTGTTCCTATTGAACTCCATTATGTCCAGTGTCCCCTTCTTTCCCACTGTCCCCTTCTTTCCTACTGTCCCCTTCTTTCCCACTGTCCCCTTCTTTCCCACTGTCCCCTTCTTACCCACTGTCCCCTATTTTTCCCCACCGTCCCTCTTTTCAAGGCGTTATGTATACTGACCTGCCTGCTAAAGGCGCTGAGCGTAGCACACATGCCCAGCAGTCCGCACACCAGTGTGCTCATGATCGGGCCAAAAGCGCCGACACCTCGCACTACGGCGCTTACTATGTACGCTGCACCTACCATGAGTGCGTGGGCTGTGCATCTGTGGAAAAAAAAACACGGAAAAATAAATCTTCAAAAAATGTACAAGTACCTATACCGAACGTTTCAGAAACTTAGATTAAAAATGTAAACAAATATCCTATACATTTATTTAAAAATGACAGCTATTTATTTACTGTATTTTTTAAAATTGACAGTTCTTTGTTCTCATTTTTGATCTAACTTTCTGAAATGGAGTAATAGTTTAATATTTTCCAGTTTTTTTTATTGTATTCTTGCCTTTGACTATCTAAATACAAGCCCTCATCGGAATCGGTCAAGTTTCTTTTGTGTAGCTACAGTAGCAGGCCCCGTGGTTTTACTCGCATAAGCCCTGATTTCACAGGAATGTCAGGATAAAAAATAGCCTACAGGTCTTCGAAATTTTTGAGAATGTCTAAAAGTCGCAAAACAAAAGTTGTTCGTCTAGACTAGACTTTTAGAACAACCCCCTTTCGGCTTATTCTACCGTATAAGCATACCCTGCGTCCGAAGAATGTTGTTAGCGCGATTCAGGTTAACACCCTAGTGGCGCCATCTAACGTGAATAGTACCTCAAGTTAGCGGGGTACGCGTGGAACACTGAGAGAGCAACCCCGAAGAATGCGACAGTCGTCAGCACCCTGGAATTAAAATAAACAATTTACTATTAGAAATATTTTAAAAGAAAAAATACATCTTCAAAAATTCACCCGCGTCGAGGATTGAACTCGCATCTTTGGGTCAGTACCCCCAACGTCTATTCCAACTAGACCATACGAGTTCCCTCCAGTTGTCAGTTAGAGATAGTGGCTCTATAGGTATTGTAACTCAATGTACATAAACATGACACGAAGAGATGCAATCTTTAATATTTGCAATCTTAAGAGGATGATGAAGAGTTTTATGGCATAAACATATTTGCTCTAATGTCTTTATCCAGAGAGGAAAATGTAAACTACTGTAAATGTAGTTTAAATTGTCCTAAAAAAATAAAAAGGTAGATGCATAGTCATGACAGATTATAGGTTTTATGGCATAAACATATTTGCTCTAATGTCTTTATCCAGGGAGGAAAATTTAAACTACGTTTGTATGGAGAAAGAGAATGGAGACTATCCTCTTAATAAGTTGAGCAATTAACTATACAGCACGAATAATAATTCGTGCTGTATAGTTATAGAATAATTTTGCGTGCTGTTTACTTAATTGGTAATCTGACTGTACAGGTTGATAAAGAAAATGTGATACCTGTACGTAGCCTCGACGACGTAGAGCGCGGTCTCCCCGGCCGCCACCAACAAGCTCGGCGCGATCAATACGCAGCCGAACGTCACTGCAACTGTAACCACAATACGCAACATTACATATCTTATACTTACACTTACTTGCGCCTTGCACATTATCACTGGCCTGCGCATGATCACAAATATTTAAATATCCAACCCGCAATTCTAAAAAAATAGTGTATTCTGTACCGCGAATGGTTAACTATTTTGGAGAACAAACAAGAAGATACCTCACACCTTTATTGACTAACGGATTGCCCCCTGAGCTAATAGATAATGTAAAACATAAAAAGTATTTGAAAAAACTCCTAAAAAAACATTATTTGTCACTATGCCCATAGCCATGTTATGAAACCTAATAAATAATAGCAGTAGTAGTAATCTAATAGTAATTGTAGTTGTAGTAAATTAAAAACACCTGTATAAATGTAAGCAACGAGAACTACTGCCGACAAACTGCTATACAGTTTGGCAGAGCTATGTATAATATGTTATTTTAAGTGTTGTTCTAACTAAATAAATAAATTAAAAAAAAAATCTACAACTACCTACCTTAATTATTTGTATGTAATTTTTGTTTTGATAATATTTGTGTTATTGTTTTGTGAATGTGATTTTGATTTTATTGGAACTGGTTAGATAAGATAAGTAAGATTATAAATGTATTTAGTTTATTTTATTCTAAGTTAAATTAGTTAAGAGCGGGTTTACCTGGAACAGGTATACATATATTATATCTAAAAGGTAAACCCTACCTCAAAACGAGTTGTGTAACATTTTTGATAATGAAATAAACTATTATTATTATTAAACAAGGTATCCTATCTGCCCACCAATTTTTAGCCAAATCGGTTCAGCCGTGCACTCGTGATGCCGTGAGTAAGCGAAATAGGGATCCATATTATAGACTAGCTGCGTCTCGCGGTTTACTATGCCTATGTTACTCAGGGTGAATGTAGCTTTCTAATGGTGTAAGAATTTTTGAAATCGGTCCATTAGTTTTTGAGTTTATTCATAACAAACATACAGACACACACACACAAATACAAATCTTTCCTCTTTATAATATTAGTGTGTAAATGGAGACACTCTGACCTGAAACATTTTTTTTTATTTTTAAGCATAAATACTTGCTCCTGACGGGAATTAACACCGCAACCTTCTGCATAGCAGTCGACAAAGAGAGTCAGTAATTAAGAACGCGGCGACTGTTACCATTTCCATACAAACTTAATACTAAAATAAATTATAAAAAAATTTAGTTTTCTACCTTAATATCGATATTATTCGGATTAAGATTTTACTTTTTAAGGGTCCCCACCGCAAGGTTTTCCAAAATATTCATTCGAAATGAAATAAAACGGAGAAACATTTTTTTCATTGAAAAATGTTGAAAAATGAAATAAAACGGAGAAACATTTTTTCATTGAAAAATCGATTTCGAATGAATATTTTGGAAAACCTTGCGGAATATTTTGGAAAACCTTGCGATATTAAGGTAGAAAACTAAATTTTTCAAAAAAAATATTTTTTTTATTTTTTATTATAAGATATGTACAAACTAAATATCTGTCTGTCTGTTGAAAAAGTAACTCACTATGCGGTCTCATGGTCTGCGGCAGCGGCGCCAACAACGCGGCGAGTAAAGTCGCGTGCGCTACGTAGGTCTGCTCCGTTACTATACCGCCCAGTCTGGAACACAAACATTTCAATATACTGCTTAAGAGGATAGTCCCCATTCTCTTTCTCCATACAAACGTAGTTTAAATTTTCCTCCCTGGATAAAGACATTAGAGCAAATATGTTTATGCCATAAAACCTATGTCTGTCATGACTATGCATCTACCTTTTTATTTTTTATTTTAATTTTTAAAATATATATATATATTTACAGATATAGGTTTTATGACTATGCATCTACCTTTTAATTTTTTATTTTAATTTTTAAAATTAAAATAAAAAATAAAAAGGTAGATGCATAGTCATGCATGACAGATATAGGTTTTATGGCATAAACATATTTGCTCTAATGTCTTTATCCAGGGAGGAAAATTTAAACTACGTTTGTATGGAGAAAGAGAATGGAGATGATCCTCTTAAATACTGCTTATCTGTGAAAACATCTGTCTGTTACTGTGGAGGGGGGAAAACATTGTGAAATAACATAACATTTTTAAAACAAAAAAAAATATGACCCCCTCCCCTCCTTACTTACCCTCCCCCTTTTTATGGGTTACGGGTTATATATTTGTCAATGCTCGTTTGTAACATTTTATTTTGATATTTCAAATTTTTAAAACAACATAATGAGATGCTATGGTTAATATTATTATTATTTTATGCATTTTAGCGCAACTTATAAATATTTTGCTATTGCCCGCGAAAGGGTTAAAGATAAATATTTTGAAAACGGAACAAAAATGGGGTTTCAAAAAATCTAAGACAGACAGGACAACGAGCGATCTTATCGATCAAATTTATTTATCCGCTATGTCCACTGGCGATACGTAGTCCGCCGGCGCCGGGTTAGCCAGTATCTCTACTGATTCCTCACCTGGAGGTGAGGTCGGCGTGGCGCGCGCACCCCCCTTTCATCCCGCGTATGATGGTAGAGTTGAAGACACACCACGCGTCGAACTCCACCCCCGCCTCCATGTCCGTGTCTATTATACTGAAATACATACACATTTATTTATTAGGAAATTCAACAGCTGTTACACAAGAATAGAAATAAATTGAAGAAATAGAAAGCCAATTACAGAATCTCACTGTTAAGAAACAAAATGTTTAAAATCAAGGAGCGAACTTAAAATACTAATACAAAAACATACATACTTGCTAAATAATAAACTTGATAAATACAATATATCTATACATATAATAAAATCGTAACTTAACGGTGTCTGTTTTTGGAAGATATAAAAAAAAGATAATTTGTAGGGGTATCTATTAACGCAGTAGAACCTATTTTTCTGGTTGTCTGTTTGTCTGTTTGTGTGTGCCTTTGTGCCCGCTAATCTCAGAAACGGCTTATCCGATTTTGACCAAATTTGGTACGCAGATAGATTTAGACCCCGATTAACATATAGGATACTTTTTATCCGGATATTTTATCCGGTTATCCGGATAAAGTGTTTTTTCTGTTTTTACCTGATTAGTTTGAATGTTGTATTGAAGAAGTATGTTGTGTGGAATCAACACATGATTAACCGGATATCCGGTCGAAAATAAAAAAAACCGGATATCCAGTTTTTATGCAGGAAATTCCTAAAGTACCGTATACCTATGTCTCTCCACATATCCGGATCCTTCGGACATACGAAATTTTTTTATAATGGCTGGTTTTAACTGACTTTAAAAAAAAGAGGAGCTGCTCAATTCTACCCGCATATTGATGGCTTTTTGTATGTGAATATGTTCACACCGTACTCCGGCAAATAAAGTCCGGTTTCGAACATTCTTTTTTTATTATTTGGAAAGTGAGAGTCCCGAGTTGGTCCCATAAATTGTTGGTGAAGATCTGATGAGAACCTTCGGAATGATAAGCAGAATAGCATCCCATAATGCTGTAAATTACTAATTTTTGGACTTCCATCAATAGAATCGGCTTATAAAGAACTAAGTACAAATTGATGGACCCCCTGAAACCACCTTCTCAAAAGTCCCTCAGTGATTAAAGTTACGGTTACAATTTTGATAATTTTTAGTAGCAGTCGAAAATGCAATAAAAATGATTAAAAAATATAGCTGTAATCGGGCAGTTTTACTGGGTAGATGCAGATTGCATGTAGTTTACGTGGCACGATGGCAGTTGTGGATTCCGAGTCGAGGGTTCCGCGTTCGAATCACAGACCGCATTCCCTTTTTAAGGAACGGTGGCCTGCCGAGCAGAGTGATGGTTTCCGATTCGAGGGCTGCGCGTTCGAGTCCCGAGTCCCGGACACGACGTTACGTTTTACTCTCCAGATGGTCGCCCACCTTGCCGTTGTGAGGGGACTCAGTAGCTGCAAGCTAAGAGGCGCACGACGTGGGAAACCGGGCTTGCCTGGCCTGGCTCCGTAATCCCGCGTCAGCGGGCTCGGGGGTCCTTTCCGCAAGAAAGGGGCCGCGTGGAAGACAACCACTATAAAAAATCATTTCAGCCTTTGGTGGTGAACTCGGTGGGGGGCTTTATCACCGGCTTTGGGGACCTCGAGACGATGGCGTGATCGTGCCGAGGGAGGGGAGATGGAGAGGGATTGTCTATCGGGCAGAGGCAGAGATGAGGCTTGGAAAGGCCGCCGTTGTCGGGATGTAGTCCATGAGGAATTCTCACTGGCCTCGACCCTTGTGGAGCGAGGGACACCATGGGGGTTTAGATTATAAACCTATGGTAGGGAGCCCAACGAGAGTGGCCTGACGGTGCATAAGGCGCATTACCCACGTAAAAAAAAAGATATTATGTAGTTAAGCTGCCCGACTTTAGCTTACATAACAGATAAGTCGGTTGCACTGTATGTAGGAGAGCTTATTTTTATTGTTTTGACCTTATTTTCGAAGTCGGGTTTTGATTTTTTTTATATTTTCGATAAAGGCTACTTCTTATAATAAGTAATGTGAATAAGCATGCAACACGTTACCTACCGCTGCGCTGTGAAAAATCTACACTTAAATAGACTCTGCCATGATTCTCTTCTGCTCAGCAACAGACTTCCCTGATCGTCCGTTCAAGTGTAGACTTTTGCACAGCGATGGGTAGGTAGTCCGAAAAACGCTGACGAAGTCGCGGGCACAGCTAGTATTATATAAAAAGAAAAAACAACAAGCCCAACAAAAAGACTTGAAAAAAAAACATATTATACCCAACTTTTTTTCAATTACGTTAAATTAAAAAAGAAAGAAAAAAGAGAAATAAGTTCATAATGCTTCATTCCCCATCAAAGTAAAGGTTAGTTAGACGCCGCCGTGCCGTCGCGACACTAGTTCCAAACAAATCTAAATCAGGACATAAGTTGTTAAAATTGTTGCAAGCTCGCCACAGGAAAGTGTTCTGCCTATAGTTTGTATCTACTTTAGAAAGGTAAAGGGGTTGAATTGATCCCCTTGAACACATTATTTTATCAACAGACATTAACTAACTGGCGGAGGAGGGCCAAAGACCGGAGCGAGTGCCGCAAAAATGAAGAGGAGGCCAAGGCCCACAAAAGGGTGGAGCGCCGCAGAAGTAAGAAAGTACAGACACATTCTCTATTAATATCGTAATAAATAAATGTAAAATATGTATAATGCCCCGATCCCGTGGGAATATCGGGATCAAAAGTAGCCTATGTTACTCAGGGTGAATGTAGCTTTCTAATGGTGAAAGAGTTTTTTTAAATCGGTCCAGTAGTTTCGGAGATTACCCCCAATATACATACATACATACATGTTACCAACGTTACCTCTTTATAATATTAGTATACATAGATATAGATTATTTATTATTATAAATAATTATACATATTTTACATTTATTTATTAGCATTATAAATGTAAAACTTTGACTGTAATAAAGAAAACAAACATACAAAGACACGCCCGAAAAATCCCTTTCCTTGCTATCCGGTAATAAACTAAGTAAAAAAGTAGGTTTGTTATTCCTTCACACAATCTCGATAATCTTACGGGATCAGGACTAACGCGGGTGATATCGCGGGGCGCAGGTAGTTAATATATACATACAAAATTCAAAATCCTAATTAACTACCAACGGACAGTTCAAACAATGATAGGACAGCCGAGGTCATTTACCTCTTTAGAGAACTCTAAACGATAAATCAAAAGGAGTAAAAAGGGGTGAAAAAAACCGAACTTACGTGCTATTATAAAACTGGCATCCATTGAAGAAAGTCCTGGAACTCTTCACGTTGGAAAAGGCCACATCAAGGAAGGTACAGTTATTAAAGACGACGTGAGACATCAGCAGGTCTTTGAACACGCACTTTTTGAACACAGAGTTGTAGTACTGAACGTTCTGAACGGTTGTGTTGTGGTATTCGTTCTCAAATGAAGAGTTTTGAATGATTTTCTTGGAATTTTCAAAGATTTCCGCCTCCATTTTGACTACGGTTGTCGGTACGTAGATTGATAAGTAGAACTGTGGGAAAGAGAAAGAAATATAGTGGTGTTCGGTTATTGTGACTTCGCTTATGTTGACCTAGCGGTTAATATGACGTAATTAACACCGTAGTATGGTATTTTTTTAAATTTTATTTTGAAAAAGTCAGATATGATGACCTTGTGTCACTTATAATTATCGATTTTTATTAATTTTTCAGTCTATACGGTAAACGTAACACCAAAACTATGTTAAATTTCTATTCAACATCGCGTAAACAGAAGAAAACTCTAGAAAAAAACCTGTTTTTGCTAGAAATAATGTATGTTTTACCTGTATAGCCATAGTAAACACCAATATGCCTCCGTAAGATAGAGTTGTCCGTCTGTACGTACTCGAAAATAATTGGAAAAACGCCTGCCAGAACTGTGGACAATAATAATGAAAATTAGGCAAGTCGGGTCACGTGCAGTGTAGGGTTTCATCGTTTCGTAAACGTTTAACTGAACTACCGCCTCCGCCATTGCGTCTTCCATATTGCACCAAAACGACAAAATAATCTATAGGTAAAGGAGTTTCTATTACGATAAACTTGAAAGTTTGCGTGCTTACCCGACCTCTTTAGTTCGAGAATTTAGTCCGACTTCTTTGGTTTTGGAACGAAACTTGAAATTTGTAACGTGTGTCATTGGCATCCCGAGAGTCCGGGGCATGTCCGGGGGCCAAAAATGAATTAACCAGGGTGAATAAAAACTATAAGTTTTCACAGGATAAAACTACAATTATGTGCCTATTGAATAGTCCTAAAAACGTTCAGACACGTCGATGTTTATGTCTGTCTGTCTGGGTCTGAAACGCCTAGGAGACTTGGCATTCTCCTTTGAAAAGACTAATCCGCGGCGATATTTTTTCTTCAAATTTAATTATGTATTACTATCACGAAAAGATATTCTATATCCAAGTACAGTCATTTGGCTGTTAGAGGCCTCTTACCTGTGTTCTGACTGTGTGTTGGCTGTGTATCGACTATAACACACTTACCATCTTAACACTGTGCCTGACATGATGTAACGCGGGCGCTAGCCTCTTCCCCGGCAACGATAGCTCCCCCAGTCTGTGTTCTGACTGTGTG